>JAKTTZ010000017.1:0-355056 GCA_030556425.1 Ogataea ovalis
CAACTAATGCATCCACTGTGTATGTCGATGAGCCTGAGGTGATCACAACTTGTGATGTGAATGTAGTAGCATATGACTCTGACCATGGTAAGCTGATCGTTGTTGCAATTGAAACAGCTGATGAACCAGATGATGACGCACCAGATGACGCACCAGACGAAACACCAGATGAGGCACCAGATGATGAGGCACCAGATGAGTTACCAGATGAGGCACCAGATGAGGCACCAGCAGACGAGGCACCAGATGAGGCACCAGCAGATGAGGCACCAGATGAAGCACCAGAAGAGATCGACACACCTGACGAGGAAACAGTTGATGCAAAAGTCGAGGATGACGCACCTGACGATGACGCACCAGAATATGAAACTGAAGAAACTCCTGAAGATGAAATTGGATATGAGCTACTAGATTGTATTAGAGAACTTGATACTTTGGATGACGAAGGGAATGTACTCTTTGAGCTCTGAGACGACGACATAGCTGAAGAGAATGAACTTGATGAAACACCGTAAGAGGATAGTATTGATTGGAAAAGGCTTGAAGATGATTGTCGTCCAGATGATTGTAAGCTGACAGTTGATAAACTAGAAGAAAGAGATCCTGATGAAGATGGAATGGAAGAGGATGACTGTGAAGAGCTGCTCAAGGAGGATGAAACAAATGAGCTGCTTGGCAAGTTAGATGAAGATACTAAAGAGGAACTGCTTTCACTCGAAGTCGACGTTGCAGGTGAGGAAGAGCTGCTTGAGGATGCAGTACTAAAGGAGGAAGAGCTACTTGAAGATGATGGCATGGTTGTTGAGCTGGCCAGAGTTGATGAAACCGATGCCCCATAGTAAACAGTTTCAACCCATTCAGTAAATGTAACTAAAGTTGAGGAAGTGGAACCGGAACTATTAACTGTATAGGAATAAGTACTGGTAACTGTTGAAGTAGAAGGAGTCACGGTACTAGATCCTACACCAGTCCAAGTCGACGAAATGGTGACTGTTGGCCATGGTTCAGTGATGGTCACAATCCAATAATACGTTGTGTATACAACTCCACCAGTTGTTGTGTAGGAGGTAGTATATGTTGAGCTACCGGTGACAGTCGAAGAGCCAGACCAACTGGTGGTATAGGTGTAGGTTGCAGCAGGAACGTAGGATGTACAATCTCGGTGATTGTAGCTCAAATATGCGGTAGTACTTGTTGTTAATGTTTGATAAGTTGTTGTTGCTGTGCCGTAACTATAGGTAAAAGCAAAATTTGTGAAAATCAATTGGGAAGACGTTGAAGTACTCGTAACAGTGATTGTGTAGATTGACGTAGAAGTAGTGGTACTCGAGTAACTAACACAACTCAGAGTACCAGTACTTTCTGACCATGTTGAAACAGTGTAAGTATCATCATTCGATTCCGTAGTAGTTGTACCACATGAGGAGTCGTCTTCTAGCACATACATATAGTCACCAGCGTCTTCATAATCTGTAGAATCTGGAACCATAACATTAAGATTAAACACAGCGTCACCATAATTATTGGCGGTAACAACTCTAACTGGATAGTAGCCAGCATCCAGCCATAGCAGCGCAGTGGCACTCTATATAACGTATAGTGAAAATGTTAGTATAATCAAAACAAGGGGGACTCTAAAAAGAAAATTATTTACTGAAGAAAATACCTACGGTTAATTCAAGCCCGAGACTAACAACAGCTAAAAGATAATCTGTTGACGCTGCATCACCGGCATTTGAAAAGTCAACAGTATCACAGCAGCCAAGCAAGGATGCTTCACCCAGATAAACTACACCACCTTGGTTAACTGAAGGAACTTGAAACAAATACAGACCAGAAGTTTCAGCATAGAAAAACCCCGTGAATTCTAGTATGGTTTCTTGATAGTCAAATTCCATATCAAATGCAGAAGTTGAAGCGGGTTCCAGGTATGAGGTAGTTCTAAATGTATAGTCAAAAGTATTTGCAAAACCTGAGGCAGTAGCAGAAGTACTTGTGGTTAATCCAAGAAGATTATAATATGCATAAAGGGAGTAGTAAACATCTTCATCATAATAAAGAAGTTGATAAATAAGTGGATATGGGTAAGCTTTGACGTTAATACCAGCTGAAACAGAAGACAAGCCAGTACAGCCTTGAATGACTGAAAAGGAGTTGCTTTCCCCAAAGATGATAATTCCATTGGTTGTCACAACATTGGTCAACAATGTTGCCACAAAGATTAAAAAGGATTTGATGTTCATCTTTTGTGCTAATGTATGTGAGGAATTTCTCCCGTTAGCAACTAGTATAAACTGGGTAAAATTGAAAAGGATTATAGAAAAAGACGATTTAAAATGATAAGATTTTTTTCAATAAAAATAGTCATATTTAGTTAGTATGAGCTGTTTTACAAATCAAGAACATCGATCGTATTTATAAAATGAAACCCTTTTGAGAGAGATGTTGATGCCAGTTTCTAGCATTGGGTGGCCGGCCATCTGCAAAATGGGAGGGCTAGTTTTTGTCCTCTTGAAAAAGAAACAATTGATGTCACTACTCTTTGTTAGTTTAATAATGGCAATAATTGACAATTAGAGATAGATGTAACAAGATAATAGAAACAAGCGTGATGAACTGTGGACTTTCAATGAAATTAGAGCAGTATTAGAACGTGGATTGATTGTATAGAGAACAGAGGACTTCTGAGCAGGTAGACGAATTAACGGTAATGCAAAACTAGCGACAAGTATTATACGGAATCGAAATGTGGAAGAGCATATTTCATTTGGAAACGCTTGAACTTTAACACAAAATGCGGTATGATTAGAATAATACCTATATCTCTTGAGGTGTATCGGGGACGCAATTACACATTTCGAGTCGCTGTTGATTTAGATGGCATGCAATTATTGATTGTCAATATGGAATATGCAAGATATGCATATAATAATTAATGCTTATGCGCGTAAGATGCATTGCATATTTATTCTCTGTCAAGTAGCTTTTTTTTGGGATCAAAACGATCAGAGTGAAAATGAAACTAATCCGAAATTAGCAGCAGGTGGTCCAAATATGTATACGATAGAACTATCTAGTTCGGCCGCTGGAGAAATACGCTTTTAGGAGATTGAAATCAGGTGCTTTGGTATTCTTTCGAAGTAGAATCAATTCTAGCGCGCTTTTAGCATTTACGAAAAAAAAAAAAAAAAAAAAAAAAAAAAAAAAAAAAAAAAAAAAAGAATAAAAAAAAAAAAAAAAAAAAAAAAAAAAAAAAAAAAAAAAAAAAAAAAAAAAGCTGAACACTTTGATAGCAAATATTAAGTAACTAAAAATGAGAATATAAGAATATAGCTTGCATATATTGTGGGAATATCAATGTTAATATCCAAGAAACAAAGGCTTTTTTCCAATGTTTCCAAGAGCTGGCAGTTTGGGAGTGGGTTATGGACTCAAACTGTGGATTCCGGTAAAGGTATCATCATGAAAAACCGTGCAACATGGCGTTTCAACGGAGCAAAATGGTCATGAAAATGCGAGCATGGGATCCTAGGAACTATTCTCTTGCGTATTCTGTGATATGATTTGAGCTGGTGTAGTTTTATGTGTAATTCTATATTTATATGGGAAATTTGCATCTGCAAGTAGAAATGTGTATGGGCAAACACATTCATTTATATATATTAGTATATACTATATAGACTGGCCTATATATATAATTTCTTGACTCTTGCTGTAGCTAGAAATGAGTTGCAATTTTATTGTAATTTGTGATGACTGGAGCCGGACAGCCTAAAGTGGATGCATGCACTCCCTATTGACAAAATCCCAGTACCCCATATGGACATTGGAGACGACGAAAGTCTTGACTGTGTTGAGTCCTGATTCTTAAACTCCGCCTGTAAAGACAGTAGTAGCTTGTGCAGAGTGTTCAATAGTGCGGGGATAGACCTTGGTAGCGGACATTGCCACTGGGCCGGCACTGGGCCGTGCTGACCAGTCCTAGTCATAGGCTTCTAGCTCAAACAGGCATGGTTGGATTAGCCAGCTCTGATAGCTGGTGTGCAATTGTGGGTAGTAACTAGTAACTAATTATTCTACGCCGGCCCCTCTGATTGTTCATCTGCATGATTTTGTATGCTTGAAATTGCGTCGATCATCTTAATGTATATATCTCTATCTGATTTGCTGCCAGCTATATAAACAAAGAGATATCATTTATGTAGCAATTCGTTCACGTCACTACATTTGCTTTACAACAACTATTTATATTTATATACAACATAGCTCTTATCATTAGGATACTCAATTTTGTACAATACTAAATGCAGGGCTCAAGCATTGATTTCAATTTTCCAGATATCCAAATATGCGCATAGAATGTATACCTATACAACGCGTTTGCAGCAGTTTCAGATGATACCCAAGCCACAGGAAGAGGTGCAAATGTTTGACTCCGCTTTTAGCAGTAACAGCTCTCAATGTGCAGCAAGACATGCATCCACCTTATTTGGCGATTGTGAGTGAACATGTGACTCATATGTGGCTATATATGCCTTAGAAAGGTGTATACTAAGGGAGGATGAAAAAGGGAGATAGGTGGGTATGAAACGAAGATGAGGCAGTAAACTGCGATACCTCTCTCTTATTGCTCCTCTTTTCTGTTTGAAAAACTTGAGACAAAAGACTCTCTAACGAATAACGAACGGAACAAAAGCATGTCTGGAATATCTAAGTAGCTACGCATTTTTAATGCACCTTTCGATACAGTTGGAGCTTGGAGGTTCCCCCGTCCACAAAAGAAACATACACTACAGAAAAAAATGCATGGATTTATATAATTATCATATAATCGGAGAACTTGCGCTCACCCGCGGTGAAAGTGAGCGGTACACAGTGCTGGTTTGTTGATGAACTTTTGTCATACTCATAGATGGACTGTGAAGTGCTCCACACGTATTAGCCTAGTATATATATAGATATATTTTAGAATTTATATAGAATACACATATGTATTATAAGCATGGATATATATATCTATATATATGGTAAAGATTTATCTATCATTGATATTATGTAATATAATGAAATATATAGTACAAAATAAATATGTATATATAGCTTTGACTATTGGTATGAATAAGCTAACACCTATGGAGTCTGGATAGCTCGGAGTTGATCTTGTTGGCACTTTTATGTCGTATTTTCTATTATGCTACTGATAAATCTTCATACTTTGCATTTTCTCATATGCCGAATATTTGGCAATGTGACGCATTTGTTGTATGCATAGATGATAGTACTATCATCTGGTCTAATAAATGTATATGTATATATATTATAAAATTTATGGATCATCCTGCAGTTACTCCTAAAAATCTGGCTCTCAATTAATTTACTTTCTATACTAATTGATAAAGGAAGGCTCAAAGAGTGCATATATATACCATATTTATAGACAGTTTAGCGAATTTTGCAGTCAATAGAATTTATATAATATATATATATATATACTAAGGTTTAAATTCGAACGAAAGTTAAATCCGAAAGATCTAATAAGTGCTAGCTCATATATGAAACCAGGACATAAAGCTCTAATTGAGCTTTAGTGACCTGATAAATTAGTTCGGCAAATAGCTGTTATATCATGTCAATGGCGTTTTAATTACCCAAATTGATAGATGTGAGTGGTTCTAGCAAGTATATATATATATTTATATATATAATTTTTCTAGAGCTATTAGTTGAAAACAGTGGTCGTCTCGGTAACAAGAAAGAAAAAAAAAGCAACAGAGAAGAGTGCACACGTTAAATGTCTATTTGGCTGATTCACTTTCTATTGGCGTGGTGCTTATAGACATATATAGATATAAATATATACATGGAAACCTTAGGCATCGGACCTCGGTAAAAAATTAACAGAATTATAATAGACCAGTCCGTCATGTGTGCTTAGCAGTTTAAAGCACATCGATTGGAATATATTGTATACAATGTGCATTTTAAAAGACCGGAAATCTGGACTTATCCGAACAGCAACATTATACATATATATATATACATATGTATATATTTAATATTTACATTTATATTTACATAAATAAAATTTTATTTTTAAATTATTTAATGTAAGAATATATAATAAATATTATGCGAATGCACCTGCTGTGTGTAAAGTAATACAAAATATATTCCTAATTAAGTAGGTTTCCATCCACTTTGTAATGTACATATGTTATGTAATAGAACGTTTTACTATACGCATTTGATATATTTATTTAGGCGCATGTATCAACTCGTACATGCAGAATCTCTAATGTGTCAAACAGATAACTTGTAACTTGTAACTTGTTGTGACTTGTAAGTTGTAAGTTGTGGTAAAACGCGCACAATGCTGTACTGATCTTAAAACAAAGCGTCTAGGCTTTCTGGCTTCTGTGATATATAGATATGTTTTGTGGATTGATCGGTTATTTTTTATAAAAATAAATTTCTTTGAAAAACAATATTATATCATATCTGAAATCTTCATCTATATTTGCTGTTATACTCCAAAGACAAAAAATTGACTTTTTTTTTATGAGGTTCCGGCTCCTACTGTTTTATGATCATGTCAAAAAATAGTGTCTGGTGTCCGTTATATTTTTATTATAACCGAAATTGAGGTTCAGTTTAAAGTTGTTACCTGATCAATATACATCTTTTTCTTTTTTTGTATGAAGATAGCACGCAACACAAAGATGACGTACCCGACTGTCACCATCAACCTTGTTAGTCAAATTTGATATGATATCATAATAACTTTGATTAGATTCCTATGAGGGTTTTAATTATTAGTTGTTTCAATAACTCTAAATTTTGTATCAATGCCTATTATTTTTCCTTGATGCATATTTCTTTTATCCATTTATATATATAGATATATATGTTTATATAATATTCTTCTTTCAAGCCGACAAATGTACATGTTAGAAATCTACTTTTTATAATAAATTAATAATAGCGCATTTATCTATATGTGCATGGTATTTCCGGCTAATTATATCTCGACCTTTTTTTCATCTATACTCGTTTTCTTGGTTATTATTTATTAAATTATAATTAACAGATTCCCTTCTTGTAATTCGCCTGTAAATCACACTTTATAAATCAATCCACTTAATCATAAGAAACCTTATAAGCTGGTAGTAAGTCAGCAACCCATGCAAGTTTATTCCATAGAAAAAAATCTAAACAATAAAGGATCTTTGCAGACATATTATTAATTCTTAATGGCTTTGTTTATTGCCCAAATAAGGGTATGCAGATAAAGATGTGTAAATAATACAATAAAGAGCTGCTAGACTTAAAATACTTTATTTGCATGGCTTTATGCGGTCTCAGGATATCTGAAAGCTGTATCTCAAAAGGAAAACATCGATTACAATTTTGATGGGGTCTTGTCACTTGTGTAAAGTGTGTATTTCTGCGGTTGGAAATTCGATATATAGAGTAGATCCTCAGCATGAGAGGCTAGTTTTCACGAACTCGCGATTTCAAAAGGTAGACACTATTTAAGGTCTTGACTCTTGGGAAGATCAAGGAGAATGGAAAAAAAATCCCGAATTTTGGCTGATTCGCTGCTGAAATGTCGCCATGCTTCTTCTATTGTGTTTATATTTAAATTCAAAAAGAATTTTTGGTAGTTCCTGGAGATATTTTACCAGCTGGTGTCATAAAATTTGCATTGTTGTATCGTAAATGGGGATTATAATTGCCGAATTTCTTTATTCATGAACATGATTTATGAATAAGAAAGGCGAGTTACTGCAAAACAGCTAAGTTTTATTTTGCCGACTTCATAAAAACCATTTAAATTACAACCGAAAACCTCTAAAGTAGCAAAGTAAAAGCGTTCCAAGAGAAAATAAGTGAAGAAAAAAAAGTGCAACGCCAGAATGAAAAGAAAATAATTGCCGAAGAAAAAGAAAAAACAAGCGTTCTCATTATGAAATATACAATTGTAAATCCTTTATGGTCTATACTACACGCCTTTCAAAAGTATGAACCCAGAGCAATCCAAGCAATGGGCAAAGGGTCAAAACAAGGAAGAAAAAAGAAAAACGAAGGCATCTAGTCTAAATGAGTTAAGGTTAATTGGAAAGATATTTGATGGGACGATGTGTATACGCATGCCAATATTACAAGATTTCTCGACGTTTAAACACTTAAACCGCTAGCTGGGATGATTTTTAGTATCCTTAAAAGAGTTTTACTGCTCTTTGAGATCAGTTTCACACTTTATTTGTGTCTAAAACTTTATTGGGCAGCGAACTCGAGCGTTGCTAAGTTCTGTTCTAATGCTACACTTCTCAACAACTTGGCTAAGACAATTAAAAATTAGCACATTAACTATTCGGTAATTGTACGGTTATTCGGTGGTTATAAAAAGAATCAAGATCTACAGACTACCATGGAAAGCTTTATTGCAAATTGTTTACATATATATATATATACGATTTGTATAATATATTAACACATTATTAAATTTGTGATTATAATTTTCCAGCTTCAAGCACGACCACCTCTATAACCACGTTTGCCGTGAGGCGAGTCGATTTCAAAGTCGAAAGATACGCTAAAGTTCTAAAATTGATTCTGAATTTCTGATAATTAGAGTCTAGAAGTAGAAAAAAGTGGAGTGCTTATAATCTTTTCAGTTCTAGGCCTACCGGTCTCATTCCACCGATCTGTTGGTAAAAGAAATTTCTAAATTAGATTTTTAAAATGTGTCGATTGCTATTAGTCAAGTTTTAAGTCAAATCAGAACCCTCTCAATTTGAATGCTCCAAATTTGTAAAACATGCACTATTCTGCTTCGAACATAAGGAACAAGTTGATTGACGATCTTGAAAAAAAAACAGCCAAGATAGTTACATGATAAAATTCTTACGATTAGTTATATATATACTCTTAACCCATATTCCACACAAATTATTTAGAGAGTTTGTATTGAGACATATATATGTCATGACTCACGACTCACGAGGCTGAGAGAAATATTGGTAAAAAAAAATGAGTGAGTCTTTTGGTATGTCTCTTCTCCAAGGAATTGGTCTCTATATCACCTGATATCCATAATAAATTAGTGCTTTATAGTTTTCAAATCCACATGCATCCATGTGTGAGTACCAAATGTGTTAAGATGCAAAAAAAATTCCATAGAAATGTATCTAGTTAAATCGTTTTCAGAAAAGTCATTTGCAGCTATTTTCTATCTAACTGATTAATAATATTTTTTTAATGTAGAAAATATGAGTAATGGAAATAGCAGGCTATAAAAATTAGAAAGCAATCAATTAGTTAAAGAGGAAAACAGCTTAACTGAATTATTAATCAACGAACTACATGATGGAGAGAACAAGCAACTAGCTGGAGAACATATAATCATCTAACACTGCAAGAACGCACAACCAGAGATCCTAAAGAACTAAATATGTCGAGTTGATTGTGGTAAACACAATTATATTAATAACGGAAACCAAATCCCAATTTCAAATTATTCCACTATGACAGCCTTTCGAACGAAAGGAAAAAAAAGTCATTCATTCTTGAAGGTATATCGAGTTGAAGGAACTGATTAAAAGGATTTTAATCGTAATCTTCAAAATAGCAACTGTAGAAGGATCGTTCTTTATGTAAGTTAGCAAATGAAATAAGTATATTCAAACAACTAATCTAATATTTGAAACTCAGAGCGTAAATTATAGTTGTAAAAAGTCACAATTATTCTGATATGACCCATTAAAAGATAACACAGATAAATTTGTGATATTATAGAAAAAAATTTTAACTGTTAATATATTTCTCAGTTATTTATAGTTAGTTACATGAATCATAAAACAATTCTGAATATAGCCATTCTAAATATGCACAAGTTAGAGAGAGGTCGTGGTGGGAAATTCCAAATTTTCATTATATTGGTTGCTCCTTGAGAATTTTCAATAAAAATTCCAATCCCGCTTTAGCAAATAATTGCATATTTAATGCACGGTCCTCTGATCCGGTATTCACTACACATGCTCTGTCACCTCCTGGACCAGAGATCCCCAAATAGACGGTACCTAACTTTGAATCATCACTAAATGTGATACTTTCAGTATCCAATCCAACATTAGTAGAAGGCCCTGCAAATCCTGACTCTGACAAAACGTAATTAGATCCATATTCTATTCTCAAATTTCTAGCAAGTTTCAAAACAACAGATTCGCTAGGCCCAATGTAATCACGAATTTGATCCGTATCCCAACCACTTAGTCTTAACCGAGACTTCAAGCTGTAAGTTAGACGTCCACCATCAAAAAATTTGGAAGCCCCCGGTAAGGATATCAAATATGCGCTCAATAAACCACCGCATGCACCTTCACTAACAGAGAGAGTCTGATTTCTAGATAATAAAATATCAGCGATTTCTTCAACTATCCCTTGTATTTCTTTGGGTGGGAAGTCCATCTTGATACCTCTATTAATTAATTTCAGCTATAACAAAATTTAAATACTGTTTACTGAAACTTGATGTCTTTTAAACAGAAGACGTGCGTATAAACAGCTGCAATTAGAGATTTTGTTATGTATAACATGATAGGTAGAACTTGTTATGTTTGGAGATGTATATGTCGATCGATCGACCTCGGATCTGAATCAACTGATGGTGTAAGAAATTATGTAATGATTGTTTTTCTTTATAAGATAGACGCGTCGAGTGACTCGAGCCTCTGGAGCAGGGGTGCGGAAAACACATGTTATGATGGGTAGTCATAGCACATAACACATCTGTAACACATTTATGATGTAAGAGACATATCAAATATTATGTCATCATTTTGATTATGTAATATACACCTTTGATAGGAGAATGTAAAATAGTAAAATTCACTAGTCCGAAACTATTTCAAGGATGTCAAGCTTGCTCGTCTGCGTTGGAATCAAGCTGATAAAATCATGGATGATTCATTTGAGACTTTGGACGAATATCATGATAATTCTTACATCGAGGCCTTTGTTTAGTTTAAAATAGAGTGTTTTTTTTCGTAACCTATTTGTAAATATCATGTAAATGATACGCTTTTGTCATTCTAACGCCTATGATCGATAATCTCGATTCTAATTTCTTAGTGTGCTGGATTATGTCAGTCATTATAAATTTACAACACATATATTGTTGTTGAGGGTAACCCTACTATGTTGAGGAACATCAGAAGCCCTCTATCTCATCACCAGAGGTCCAAATGCCTTTATCTCATCAGCATATAAAAATTAATATTGCATGACCTGGTATGAAGCACCAAAAGAGGTGATGAGGGATAAAAAAATGACATTCAAAACAAACGAAATCATTGTTAAGCAAGAATATTTTGAATCTCAGCTGACAAGTTAATACTAATACCCCAGGTCATAAATTACAAGTTTTATGATTTTGAACATAAACTTAAAACAGAAACAATATCTCTCGGAATTGAATATTTATTTTTCAGATATTTTATTCAAAATTATAATCATAGGAGCATATATGTTAATAGATTTCTGTGGCTGTTGGTAGCTACAGGCTACTAGCAATTATTGATTCATATATATATTTTCATAGTATAGAAATACGTACTTTTGTGATGAACAAAAGTCTTATATAATCAAAAGGTGTTATGAAGATTTTTGAAATCTGTCCTAACACATTTGGGTCACGTGGTGTGTTATGACAAAAGTGTTTTGCACGCCCCTGACTCCGTGAGTCCGTGGCTCGTAAGCCGTGACTCGTGGCTCGTTAGTCGTGGCAGTGTCAGACTTGAGTCCTTGACTCCATTTGCCACTGGGCACTGGCAGCGCGCACCGGGGAACAGCCTGGAAGGGAGGCTAGGCCGGAGCCTGGTGGCAGCATGGCAGGAAGAGAAGAAGAATGCACCAAGACTACCCGATCTGGCTGGTCTCACCTTGGAGCCTGGAGTGAAATGCCAAGCAGCTATAGAGGTTTCTTAATATTAACTCTGGATCAGACTCTGGATCATACACGCTGAATTACTATTACGGTGTATAGAAAGCAGATAGTTTTTCAAATTACCTTGTACTGAGTTTTTATAATTTCTAGATATTACTATTTTTTGCCCTTTGAATTTACAATCTCAAAAGAGCGAAATGGTGTTGACAGTTCCTTTAAAATTCAAAGCTGGAAAAGTTGACTATAACCCAGACGAAAATATATACACTCCACTACCAATAAAGGGAGAAATTGTTATAAAACAAAGTGAGGAAGGAGAAGGTTTTTATTCATTTAATTGGAATCCAAGGGATGTCACTGCAGGAGGAATTGAATCAGAAGAATTATTGGTCATTGCTGGTGATGTTACGTGGAAAAAAGTGAAGTCATGTAAAGGTGGAAGAGTTTATATGTTAACATTCTTAAGCTCTGGAGCAAAAAACTTATTTTGGATGCAAACTGCAAACGATGATGAATACAATTTAGATAAAGAAACTGAAAAGGATAAAGAGATATTTAAGAAAATCAATGATTTGTTCCAGGAAATTCCTGATGATGACTAGAGAGAGCTTTATAGCGGGATAAGCTAATATAGAAAGTTTTAATCTTAGATAAATGAACAGATTTCTTTTTTTTATATTACAGCTGATTAAATTATCACGGTATCTGAGTTGTTTTTACAAGACCAGCTCTACGGTAGAATCAATATCAACTATGGAAGTGAGACTAAGAACTCAGGTGTAATTCAGAGCATCACATAACACACTACTGAATATAAAAAATTTTCAGAACATAACATTAGACGATATAGCATGACCACTAATCACTATAATTATGATTTAGCTTATTTCCTAAGAATTGATTTATGATTGTTTGTAAATGAATGTATTAAAAGAACTAAATATATATGCACGCCCTGTGAATTTCTGCCAGTCATAATTTCGGTAAATTTGCTCTAATGATCTTTCGTTTAATTTTTTTTCAATTTCTATTATTAAAAAACCTGTAGATAGCTCAAGTTCCAATTTGGTTTGATAAAGTCCTCGAACTTTAGGTATTACTTAAGTGTCTCTGGGAATTTCTATATCCTTTTTCCGTTTCATATTATCTAAAGAAAAATTCTTCTGTCAGTTATTTGCGCTCTTTTGTATTATATTGCAATATAACTTACTATCTTCTGATCAAATATTCTATGATTATATATTAATTTATTCTGTTTACATCGAACGCTGGAAATAGGAACCCTCTTTAAATATCCCTAAAAGAAATTATACTATGCTTTGATGGTTAGCTTATATCACTATACGTTAGCATCTTCAACCCTTTAAAAATACTAAAATTTCTAGTAATTGGTAGCAGTGAAATATGTAAACAAAATTTTTTAAAAAACAGCAAGTTTCAGGTTTTGGAATTGGCTAATTAGCTAAATATCTTCAAATATATTTACTCAAACTACAATGTCAACA
This sequence comes from Ogataea ovalis, assembly GCA_030556425.1. Classification (NCBI taxonomy): domain Eukaryota; kingdom Fungi; phylum Ascomycota; class Pichiomycetes; order Pichiales; family Pichiaceae; genus Ogataea; species Ogataea ovalis. The sequence continues at coordinate 13,453 of JAKTTZ010000017.1, forward strand.
TAGTTTTCTTAGAAATCTCTGTAATTTGGTATATAAATAAACACCTCAATACATGATATATAGCTCATATCACAGACTGATATCTTTAAAAGATACGTTTCAATATTAATTTTTAAAAAAAATGTTCAAAATTACTAAAGAACACAAACTCAAAAATAAACCGAATAATTAAAACACAATTGCCGTCATAGAAACATCTGTACCCCAACAAATATCCCATTTCAAATATGCTGTCGCATGAACATCAGTACATCAAAATAATATTTGTAATTCCTAGATCGCTTAAAGCCTTAGAGTACAATTTCCTACCTATATTATATATTTAAGCTAATCCATGCATTATCTTTGATTACAGCTCTGAAATACTGCCCAACATGGAAATCTCTCTTTATTGATCAGGCACTCCATATTTTGTTATTTATTACTTGTTATTTATTTTTTACAATAAAACAGCATAATTTCCTACCATTGATAGAAGTTTGCTAGATAACTGATTTGAAAAGTTACTCTAACAGCATGTCTGATACACCCGGTTCAACACCTAGACGAATGAGTGCAAGGAGACCTACACCTGCAAACTTGGTCTTTTATCGTGATAATAATTTTCGTGTTAATTACGCTTCAAGTGATACCGAGAACCCCGCACTCATAGCATCGACGAATCAGTTGAACACTTATCAACAACAACAACAACAACAACAACAACAATCGAATTCTTCAAGTTCCAATTCTACAATTACCCAAAATAGTGATAAATGTAATGCTAAATCTTCTGAATCTGAAACTGTATGCCCTTATGGATGCTGTAAAAGTGAGAATGCTTTTGAATATGTTTTTAGAAAAGGTTTTTTAGAAGGTGCCTATTCTGACGTTACAATTAAAGCTTTTGGATCAGAATATAGATTGCATAAACTTATGTTACACAGAAGCGACTATTTTAAGATGCTATTTAAATGGTCAACTACAAATAGTATGGGATACTCCAATTCTGAAAGAGACTTTCATGATTATGATGATGATGATAATGATGATGATGACGATGATGAGGATCAGGATGAGGTGGTTGAAGTTAAGGAAAACGAGGATAACAATGACGGATCAGACTATCACAGTGACGACCAAAATCTATTAATATATGAGAATAGAAGCTATAAAAAAGTATCAAGAAGAAATCAAAGTTCAACTCATGATGTGTTTCAATTAGAATTTGATGACTCACAAATAACTCAATCTAGTTTTGAACTTGCCATCGCTAGACTTTATGGAGCTATCAACCTAAAAGAGGAGAATTCCATTCCTTATAATATGATTGCTGTTGGTCAGTATCTTGCATTAATAAATGTTGTTTGTACAGCAACAGATTATATAATTAAAAACATGAACATGTCTAATATTTCTCAGAGTATGAAATTTGCCGCGTCTCATAATTATGGAATCGCAAGTGAAAGAATTATTCAAAATGGAAAAGGGCTTCTTTGCTCTGATGGATGGGAAGTTGGCATTGAGAAATGGGATGAAATACCAATCCAAATAATTTCGGAGGTCGTTGGCGAAAACTATTTTTTTGTACCAAGTGAATGGGATCGATGCATGTTTATAATAAAATTATTGGAAAGAAGATTAGAAATCAATTATGAGGAAGAGGAAAACTCAAATTTTGAAGGAAATGAAATTGAATTATTAAGAAAAACTTTAAATGAAAGAGTGCATTACTGTCATCTTTCTCCTGAACAATTACAAGAATTGGAAAGTTTTAATGATATAAATGGTCGCCCATATGTAGATCCTCAAGTTTTACATAAAGCTCTATGGCAAGCTGTTCAATTACAGAGAATGGTGGTCACATCCATGTCTTCACCAAATCTTGCAACTGTAGTTACAAGTGCAATGCCACCATCGTTAGATTCTAAGTGGTTTAAAGTTCCAATCAAAGATGTTACATTGGCTGGTTTGCCAACTGAGATTGATCGATTAATGTTGGAAATTCTAAGTTCAACGGCACAACAAACTAACTCTGAGAATGGTAAGTCAACTCAAAATGATACTCACGATAGAACTGAGAGAATATACAGCTGGACAAAAATTCCCCCTTTTAGATTTTCCATTGCATTTGCTAACGTTTCTGACCTTTTGACTGAGAAAAGAGTTTACGGTAAGACATTTTGGTATGCAGGTTCATACTGGAATTTGTATCTTCAGAAAAACCATATTCATTCAAAAAATACTTACCAGATTGGTGTTTACTTACACAGGGCTAATAGCGCATCAAACCCCTCATCTAAACATGGTTATACCAATCCAGATTTATTTGCTGATAATGTCAATTATAGTACTCTACCAAAGAAAAACAATTATTCGAATAGTATGAGTGTTTCAAATAGAAACATTTTACCAATTAACGGGGACGATTTAGAGGGTGCAGAAGAAAAAGCTAACGTACAGGATGACTCTGGATTGAATCTCTATGAATTATCATTGAATGATAATAGACTGGCTAATGATAGAGGAAATATTGGATCTTCTGTTCCTATAAACAACCCTGCTTACTCCAACATGAATACACTGGGACTTGGTAGCTCAACTACCAACTCAGCAAATACAACAAGCACCGCAGCAGATGATCGGTCATTTCTTACATACGAAGATCAAAGAAATGCCATTAGAGTTTATTTTATTATTTTCACCCCTTCAAGAAGAGAAAAACCGACCATTACATCTTTCTTATCTGTTCCAAACGATTTTCATAAGTCTCAAAGCTGGGGTTGGAAGAGCAACAGTATGTGCGTTTTTAACGACGATGGCTCTTTCCCGGTTGGTCATGAGCCACACTTGAAATTTATGATAGTGTTAGGTAATGTTTGAAAATTATGTACCGTTATTTAATGCTGTTTGTACAAAAGAAAAGAAACTTTAGGAGTGAAGTGAAGTAGAAATAGTGCGGTTTTTTATAAATTAATGATCAAATGTTCACAGAATATAAAAACGAAAATAAATAATAAATTAAACAGTAGACTATATATATGGTAAATAAAAATGGAGAGAAATAGAGAATCTATCTATTGCCATTCGACGGTCCAATGTAACTGGGTACCAGGTAAAAATGGAGCAATTATAATGCCATCATCAACTAGGACATCAGGTATGCTGAATTCTTTTCTAACGATAACACATTTCTCTTTGCTTTTAACTTTAGTTTCATCGATACCATAAAAGGCGTTACCAAAAGTGGAGACAAAATCTTTCAATTTGTCCATTGCTCCGTACTGATCAAACACTTCTGCAACGTATGAAATGACGAATGGTTGTGTATAAACACCAGCACAGACACCAACATGAGTAGATTTCTTGTGTAGTTCGTGAGGTGCTGAATCGGATCCAAAAATGAAATATGGTTTTCCAGATAATGCCGCACCTATGAGGGCTCTCTTATCTTCAGGGAGTTTGGCAACAGGTTTACAAAAATTGATTGGGTTACCAGCCCAATCATCAATGGTTAAATATAAGTGGTGAGCGGTAATAGATGCCACAACTTTTGGCTGTTCATCTGGTTTCAAATTACCATTCACTTTATCTATTGCTTCAATGGCAGCTTTTGTAGTACAATGTTCCAAGACAATTCTTAAATTTGGAAAATCTTCATGTAGTTTAAATAATGCAGGTAAAAATTTTGGTTCTGCGTTTAAAACATGAATATCTTCATTTGATGAACTATCTGATTCAAAAAGTTTTTGTGAGACAGAAGGTTTTTCACCATGTAAATTTAAAACAAGATCGTTTTGTTCCATAACTTTAAATATTGGATAAAATTGAGTGAAATCATTTGGATCCACACCAGCTTTCGAATTAGTGGTGACACCTGCTGGGTAGCATTTAATACCTTGAATAGCACCCATCTTTGCAGCTTTTTCAACCAATTCCGGAGTTAATTCTTTACATAAATAAAAAGTCATCAAAAAAGTAGTTTTGGGAGAAAAAGTTTCTAAGTCGGCTTTGTATTTTATCACCTGATCGATGCCTGTGATAGGTGGAGTCAAATTTGGCATAATATATGCAATGGAAACACCACCCGGGGTAACTGTCTTGGTAACAACTTCCATCATCTTAGACTGTCTCAAATGGACGTGGTAATCAGCTGTATAACCTAGAACTATAGATTTGGTCATTCTATTTTATCTGTCTGCTTTTGAATTATAAATTTTTATTACCTCCTTACCCAATAAGGCAGAAGTAGGTGCTGTTATCAGCACTGAGAAGTGAGCAGCAGCAGTCCGTCAACTTGAACTGCTAACAAAAAACGGCAAACATGAAAAATTTTTGTAAATGGACGCGTCGCCGACCTTATTATATATAGAGACAGTTTGAAGGTCACGACTAACGAGTCACGAGTCACCAGTCACGAGTGGCTGAAAAACAAAAACAAAGACGATTCGCCGGTCGACTCGCAGGAAAGGAAAGGAAAGGGGAAAAAAATCATCTCATCTCAAAAACATTTTTAGCTTTTTTTTATTTGTTTGTCTGTTTGTTGTTTAGGAGAGACAAACGGGTTCTGAGGTTCACCAGTAGTAGACAACAGAGCCGTATCTCAGATATATACATATTATTTATCATGATAGCTGATACACTAGTAGCTCCTTCTCTTTCTACCGCACAAGATGAATCGACATTTCAATTTGCAAAGATAGAGGTGCTGGAAAATAATCATAAGAGAGATCATTTTGGTCCCACAATCGAACTAGAAGGTAAGACTGATAAATCAGACATTAAGCTAAGAAACAAAGTTATTGACTATTACAGTCTTAAAAAACTTACTTCCTTTTTAAATCAAAGAGATTCACATGGCCATTTAAAATTTAAGAAAATTACTCTTCAATTTCCAGACAGTTTAGTTTGTGACTCTGCTCTAATAGTTCAAATTCTTCAAAGCGAGCTAAAAATATTAAATAGAGAGTATGTCGCTAAAAATTCAGAATATAATGATCATGATGATGATTATCATCATAAAAAGAATGAAAAAGAAGATTTAGAAATAGATATCAACGAAAAGCTAGGCTCTGACTGTGCTTCAAATAATAAACCCGTTGATATTGAATCAGTGAAACCTTGTACTGGAAGCTGTGGCTCTGAATGCAAAAATGCTAGCGGAAAGGATAAATCATTGCACGTACAAACACAAGAAGTTTGGATTTTAGCTGATACATCATATTCTCCTTGCTGCATTGATGAGGTTGCAGCTGAACATGTATCTGCTAATATAGTGGTTCATTTTGGCGATGCTTGTTTGAACCCAGTGCAAAAATTGCCTGCCGTGTATGTTTTTGGTAAACCATATTTGAATCACGACCTTTTAATTTCCAAGTTTAAAGAAACATATCCTGATGCAGATTCCAAAATTGTGTTGATGGCTGATGCTCCATACAGTTACCACCTAAGAGCATTACACAGTGTGTTGAAAACGGAATATCCAAATTTGGCATTTGCGGAAGTTGATTTTTTGATGGGTGGTAATTCTTCAACAGTTATTGATAGTTACGAAATTTCAGAATCAAATACAATCAAGATTGCTTCTAGAATTTTATGTGGTTTACCAACTGATGAAATAAAATATTTAGACGAGGAAGACTATGATTCATTTACACAAGGATATTCTCTATTTCATATTAACAAGCCAGCGGATCCACGATTACTTGAATTATCAACGAAGTTTGGAGAATTTACTGCTTTTGATGCTTTATCTAGTGAGACTTCGCAAGGTCCATTCCCGTCGTTGATGAGACGTTATAGATTTATGCATATGGCTAGAAATGCAGGTACCATTGGAATTTTGGTCAATACGTTGTCTCTTTCTAATACGAAAACCTTACTTAATAGAGTTGTTAGATGGGTAAGACAATCAGGGAAAAAACATTATATGTTTGTCGTTGGTAAACCAAATGTAGCTAAACTAGCAAATTTTGAAAATGTTGAAGCTTGGTGCGTACTAGGCTGCGGACAATCTGGAATAATAATTGATTCGTTTGGTGATTACTATAGACCAATAATAACACCATACGAACTTCAAATGGCATTAAGTTTCCAAGTTACTTGGACCGGTAAATGGATTACGGATTTTAAAAAGGTTATGAGCAATGAAGGTTATGAATCTGAAGAAGAACAAGAAGAGAAACCGGAGAAACAAGATACTGAATTTGATCAAACTGGACTCAATAATGTAAAAGAAAAAGGAGGAGGAGGGGAAGAAGAAGAAGATGATTATGACAGTTATGCTCCACAGTTCAATCCTGTTACAGGACAATTAGCTTCAACTCAACCGTTAAGACAGTTGAAGCATCTTGAAATAGAATTAAACTCCATGAAAGCCATTGGAAACGAAAATAATCAAAGAGACTCTCAAAAGACAAGTAATGGTGAACTCGTTAACAACTTTTCGTCAACTTTATCAATTAGAAATACAGTTAGTACATCGGCAAACTTTTTACAAGGTAGAAAATGGACAGGTTTAGGGAGCGATTTCAAACAACAGCAATTAGACGCTCAAGATAGTGGAGTAGATTACGAAGCTGGCGCTGAGATCGAAGAAGGTATTTCTGGTATAGCTCGGGGATATGCCACAGATAGAGATATCGGGGCACTCTGAAGAAAGAGGAAAAACACGAGAAGACATACATATATAATAAATGTTTAACGATTTAAAAGAGGCAATATAAAAAAATATATATATAATTTAATCCTATAGAATGAGAGTCGTAATAGATGAAGTAATCAAAACGAGCGACAAGTTTTTTTTTTGGGCTCTCACGATATTCGGTCAAGCGATGAAGGAGCAGAAGAAGAAGCTAGGATTTAGAGGATTTAGAGGAGCTTCGGATAATTGGCAAGCTTCGGTCTGCAGAGGTTGATAAACAAATTAAAATCTCTCAAATTTTACACAATCAGAACAAAAAGGACTTTCAGAATATAGAATGGGTAATATTCCTTCAAATTTGCTCGATGACCTCTCGGAAGGCACAAATTGTAAGTTAGTACTCAAGGACAAAGCCGTTTCTTTTTGAGATCCCTGAAATTACAATACTAATAAAATTTAAATAAATATACATAAATATAGTTGGATCTGATGAAATCGATAGACTTGCAAAGAGATTTATGAAGCTTGATGCTGATAATTCCGGTGCTATAGACAAAGATGAGTTTTTAAATATACCTGGGATAGGTCAAAATCCATTAGCTAAAAGAGTGATTGATATTTTTGATACAAATAGAGGAGGAGACATTGATTTTAAAGAATTTGTAACAGGTTTATCTATTTTTTCTTCAAGTGGATCAGTTGATGATAAACTAAGATTCTTATTCAAAGTGTACGATATAGATAATGACGGTTTCATTTCGAATGGTGAATTATTTCTTGTTTTACGTATGATGGTTGCAAATTCATTGACTGATGTGCAATTACAACAACTTGTAGACAGAACAATTATGGAAAGTGACGAAGATGGTGACGGAAGGTTAAGTTTTGAAGAATTTAAAAAGACAATTGCTAGTACAGATGTCGCTAGTAAATTGTCGTTGGATGATAAAATTTAAGAGTTTCTTTTTTGTTTTGTTTTCTTTCTTTCTATCTTTCTTTTTCTCTAGTTTTGTTTCTTTCTTTCAGGTTTTCTTTGTAGGGTTTTTCAATTTTGTTCTGCTTTTATACCGTTGTTCTCATTCACACAAACCGTTTGGTGAGCGGTAGATAAGCTTGTGTCCCTTTATGCCTTACTTCTATCAGTGTACTTTACTCGCAGCTACGTTAATACGTTCTATTTATTACTTTATTCCCGTATCCAATGGCCAATTCCAAATGCCCAGCCAGTAATCAAACACGTAGAATACTAAAGTCCAGTGTAGACTGTAGGCAGTAGCACACAGCTCTCTCTGTCTGCGTCTCAGACCTGTGCCCTCACCCGTCACCGCCACCACGCACAGAGCTCAGATTTCCGCACGTCAAGAACGTTAAAAAAAAAACGGAGGTCAAAAGACCCTCAGCCGCTCAAATTTAGAGCTGGGGAAGGAGAGGCGATATCTACATATCACTTTTTATTTAATAACCGGTTACTTTTTACATACGGTTTAAAAATAGAGCCCTTATTACAATCTAAACTCTTGTCACAATAAGTCTCTTTTTATAATGGAGTTGTCATCTAACGGCTTCAAATTTAAGCCCTCTTTTGTCAAGAGAAAAGGAAAAACAAATACAGGTAAGTGTGTCTGAAAGAGATAAGCAAACCAGATTCAAAATCTGATAACTAACATACCGTGATTTTTTGCTTAAGATGGAGCTGTTTCAATGCCAGCATTAGGTAATGATTCACAGGAGGATTTGGTTACTTTTAATGATGCTTCCTTGCATACCTCTGCAGAACTAGTCTCTGACCAAATTTCTGTTACAAATCAAGATAAGCAAATACAGCGAAGCTTGAATTCTCAGATGGCACCAAATTTAACTTATGAATTAGGCCCATCACTAGAAAGTGGTCTTAATGACAGATTTAGCCAAATGAAATTTGATAATTCTAACAATGCTTCAACAACACAGCTACACATCGATAGTTCTTCATTATGGCCGGATTTTTCACTGATGAGCTCATCTCCTTTAACAGAGGTGAATTTAAATACAACGATTCAAAACATGGTGATAAATGAACCACAACAAAAACTACAACAACAACACCCCAACAAATTATTATCATCATCGGATAGTCATCCAATTTCTGGATTATTTCAAGAGATGCCACTAATACCTTCAATGGGACTTGTCGATGATCCTCTGCATTTTTTAAAAAATCAAGAAATTATAATGTTAGATAAATTGAACATCCTCATTCAAAAACATCGTACTTATCTTTCATCTGGAAGTAAAAAAATAACCAAGATAAGAAATCAATTACTTGATTTATTTGTACAATTGAATGAAGTTTACCAAGCGATGAAAGAGATTTACACAACGGAAAAATCTACAAAAGTGGATATTTACAATAATTTTAGACAATGGGAAGAGAAGAAGATTAAATTGTTAAAGCAAATAGATTTGATTGAAAATACAACCAGTGAAGGAATCACTTATAAAAAATTACTTAATGAATCCAATAGTATAAATAACGTAATTTTAAATTTAGAAGAAAAGCTTCGAAATATGAAACTCAAACAAAAACTGGTAGACCAACAACTAAGAGAATCTAAATCCTTATTGGATGCAAAATTAAATTCATATCAAGATTCATTAAGTCAACTTGAATTAAAGGAATTTCAAGAGATTGAACATTTACAATCAAATAGAATCTTGCAAAAACAACTTAACCCCACGACTATCACCGAAAATATTAACCTACAATTAGATGCATTGAATGACATGGTCAACGTATCAAAACTTAAAGAACTGAACATAAAAGAGAGTGCTACCTACCTTTTTGAGGTATTTGAAAATATAACTAGTTTTGAAAATAATGTAAAAGCTCTCATCACCGACAATTCCAACAGCAGCTTGCAAAAATCAGAACAAATATTCAAGAATCTCAAAGAGATTGAACTTTATATCAATGATAGACTTATCCAAGTATCGTCTTTCAATCTTGACTTGATTAAAATTATTCTGAAAGATGAATTACTTGCAATTCAAAAAGCTATATCAGTGGTTTCTGGGGAATCAACTATTTCACCTACCTTTCAAAAACAAAGATCATCACAACCAGTCCGTACATCGACTCCTCAAAACGATAGCACGGGAACGAAATCACCCAGCTATAAAGATTCTACAGCAACTTTAGTTGGAGGTAAGAATAATAATAGCAATAATACTAATACTACTACTAATAATAATAATAGTTCAGCAAGCTTAGTTTCAATGTCCTTACCATCTCCGTTTCCGATTAAAACAACTTATTCTCAACCCATCATTTCGACTTCGACAGTTACAAACATAAGTCCATCAAAGACTGAAACATCAGCAAACGTAAGCTTAACTACTAATAGCTTTATCAATGCAGCTAGTACTTCAGCGTTAAACATTACTTTAGATAAAGATAAAAAATATGCAGATGTTAAGGATGTACTAACAAAAAGTAAGCGAGACAAAAAGGATTAGATAGCTATTCGAATAGAATGTATACTTACTCTTCCCGCCGAGATGATGCTATGAATACATAAATAATTTGTTTATAACATCATATTCAAGTCATAAAAAATTAATTATTATACTAAATATAAGCTATACGATGATATGATCTTACCTATAACAAATTGTAAAATCTATAAACAATACCTAACTATTATTTTCTGTTTATTGGCATTCTGTAACCCGGCTTCTTTGGAGGAAATTTAGATTTTGGTCTGCTGATCTTGATCATCTCCACTCCATCATTGTTAGTTTGATTGGTTCTCCATGAACTACCACTTGGCTGTCTAGGCAAGACGCCAGACTTCGAAGCACTTGGGAATGTAGCTTCTCTGTTTTGACTTCGTCTTCTACTATCCACTAGATCAGGGTTTGATCCGCCTATTGAATTACCAGGATTTTTTATAGGCTTTTTGATCAAGTTTATATTAGATGAATTTGACATACTTGGACTTTTAGGTAAAACATTTCCTCGGTTTGGATCTGGATATGACTTAGGATAAGCCGCTGGTGCCGCTTGAATTGGTGCGCGTTGATGCGCGTCCTCAACCTGGTTTCTAACTTGTGCAGTGGACGGCACGCTGGGATTCTTAGATTTTAAAGAAGAAGAACTTGGACCAAGCTGAGATTCAAGATCAACAGCAAAGGATACCGACTTTTTTTGAGCTTTTCGAATTGGATTATCGCCACTTTGACCCGCATCAGAATTTGGTGAGTGTATCGATGAACTGGAATAAGACTTTGCTAAAGCTGATTGTAATCTTTTAGTGTTTGAGGTCTCATGTAAGGTACCTGGCTTGAAGTTTTCGGATTCAGGAGTTACATTAGGAACAGAATTTGTTCTTCTGACCAGGTTCCAAGGGTACTCTTTCAAATCTTTTCCAGTAGGATCACCTGAACTAGCGGGATGATCTTTGTCTCTCAAATGAGTAAAACCTTGGGCTCGTTGACCAGGTACAGCACTTTGAACTGCAGGATTTGGATCTCTATTATTAATTGGGCTTGAAAAGTTGTTAATATCTTTACCTCTTGGTTGATCAGGTCCACCTATGGTGTTAGATTGTTCAGCTGAAGAACCACGAACTGGTAGCACGCCTGAACTTGATGGTGCCAAAGATTGAGAATCCTTTGAATTCCTTTGAACACCTTGTGGAGCTTGCGATATAGCTCGCTGAGAACCTATTGCAGCATGAAGCTCCAGACTTTTTTCAGCTCCACGTACAGTATATAGTTCATGTTTATCTGAAGAATCTAATGATGAACAATCAGAAGACACCGGTGTATCCTCCGAATGGGAGTTAGATAGCTTAAAGTTCGCCTCTTTTTTGGCTTGTTTCTTGAATCTCTTTCTCTCTTTTCTTTCCTCATCAGTTTCGGATAGACGCTTATTCGTTTTCTTATCTTTTTTCCTTTTTTTCTCTTCTTTTATTCTGACCACGTCTTCGGTCTCAAATTGAGAACCAGATTTTTCGTCGTTATTACGAAAATTTTCTGTTAATGGTGCTTTCTGCATTGCCGAGGATTTCGAAGCAAATGATTCTTCAGTTTCAAATTCCTTCCAAAAAACTGGTGATGGATGATGTGACGTAAATCCAGGGTAGGAGTGACACACCAAATGTCTATCATATGCATCTTTTATTAAATCTCTCCAAGTTTTGTTAGCATACAAGGATTCACGTGATCCCAAAATCCATAATGAAGATCTTGCTCTCGTCAAGGCAACATTCATTCTTCTAATATCAGCCAAGAAACCAATCGAATTCCTACTCTCTGCTCTGACACATGAAAACAAAACAACCTCTTTTTCCTGACCTTGAAAACCATCAATTGTATTGAAATCAATCTCTTTAGTGATCTGGAAACCGTATTGTCTAATGAAGAGGTCCCTCATAACTTTTACTTGCTCCTTGTATGGAGATATAATTGCTATCATACCCATCCAGTTAATGTCAGGGTAAGTAGTGAAAAGGTATCCGACAATCTCTAAAGCAATTTTTGCTTCTAAATGATTAAAGAGAGATTTACTCTTCGCGTTTTTCTCCTGTTTACCCTTAATATCAAAAAATTTATAAGGAGTAAAAATTGGAGTATGGTGCCAAGGTTTATCATTCATTTCAGTCATTCCTGGACCGTCTAAAAGCTTAGAATTGTAAAACTCTCTGGAAGGAAACTTAGAGATTTCAGGATGCATACGATACTGAACATCTAGCATATAAACGGAATCTTTGTAATTATTTTGCATTCTAACGAATAAACTCTGCTCATAGTTATATGAGGCTGCTCTCTGTGAGAGCACAGTTGGAGGTAATTGATTTGGATCACCAACCATGATACATTTTCTGCAACCGTATCTTAATGGAATAATTGCACTTAACTCAATACATTGAGCAGCTTCATCAATAACAACAGTATCAAAAGTCATGGACATACTTGCTAACACGTCATGTGCCGAACCAGAAAGAGTAGAACAGACAACCTGTGCTGAATTTAAGATTCTGAACTGAATATTTCTTCTTTCAATTTCTCGGCTACGGTAACTAATAGCATTTTGTTCTCTGGCTTGATCCAATCTTTTACCAAGCTCTTTACGTCTTTGAACAACCTCTTGCAATTTTAACTCAGTTTTCACAATATCATCAACAGACAAGTCGCCGGATGATAATTCAGCCCTTAGTTTGTTTCTCTCCTCCACACATTTTCTGTGCTCTTCCTTTATTTTAGAATCCTCATTGTTGTTACTGTTATTATTAACAGCAGATAGCTCTGTATCAACAAGTTCTTCAAGAGTAGTTTTTTTAACTTGCGAATGAACCGCATCCGATCTACCTAATCTAACAATACTCGGATTAAAAGATTGTCCACTCGAATTCTTAATTCCCCCCATTAATCTTAAAACTAACTCATCCACAGCTGCGTTAGATGGAGCACAAATAAGAATTTTTCTTTTTGGTGTAGATGCAACTTCCGAGTTTTTGGGCTGCATGATAACTGTTGAAGGTTGATTGACTATCGACGTTAGAACGTAGCCAATAATACCCAAAATAGTCTTTGTTTTACCTGTTCCGGGAGGACCTTGAATAAGGGAAAAACCGTCGTTATGGACAGTACCAGCAATTGCTTGGGCTTGGGAATCATTTACTTGATAAAGCGACTTCATTTTTCTTATCTTATCTTCGCCCAATCTCTCAGGCTGTGATGGAACCGCACGTATAATATCCTCGACCAAATCATAATATGGTAAGCCCTTCAAAGAAGAATATTCTCTTTCAATTGTAGTCATTTGCATGACACGGATGCCGACTAATTCAGAAGACGGAGTTAAAAGGGATGCTAAAAGCGTGTTCGTAGCGACTCTAAAGGTCACATCAGCAAATCCGTTGTTGTTGAGTTTTATGGTCTTGACTCGTGCGAAGCATGAACGTTTACATGCTTCAAGAATGCTTCTCGGTGGCACTTTGCCATCCTCAGAAAGTGAGTCGACAAACATCAAAGCAACCAAATCACTGTCCCCTAAAGCTTTTTGATCAGTTACAACCTCCCTCTTAACAGAAGCAAATACATCAAAGAAGGTGTCTGTCGCAGACCTGGAACCAACAGTAAGCCTGAAGGGTGTTTCTTGGGAAATTTCCTTTGCCCTTTGAATACCCTGCCAGCATTCTAGAAGTAATAGAGGCTCAAATATCTTTTGATAATCAGTAGCAGAGGAAAATACGTCTTTTATTTTGGTATATTTTGAAAAATCTTCGGCTTCTTCGGGAAAATCACCGGTTTTCATATATGACCAACTCAAAACTTTTGTGTAAAGTGGATTCATGTCAACGCCCAACCTGAGCCTCATCAACTCCTCCGATTTCTTCTTTAAACTAATTGAATTGGTAACGGAGAAAGGCTTCTGCCTTTGTAAGTTAGATGAAAACTTAGGATTTAAGGATAGCAAAGCTTGCTTACTCTTCTTTAATTTTGACATAACTTCTTCACGAGTAAACAAACCATCATCATCATCAGAATCAGAATCAGAGTCGGATTCAGAAATATCTTCCACTTTTTTATGTAATCCTTTGTTGAACCCTGGAGGTCTAGGGGCAGCAGGTGTCTTACTAATATCAAGAGCATTCTTCTTTCTTTTCTCGGCGAGTTCTTGCATTCCCTGTTCGTATTTTGTCAATCTCTTAGGTTGAGCAGCTTCCAGTTTACCAGGAACCGTTGTTGTCAAAAAGCTCGTAATAGATTGCTGTTTCGTACCAACAGGCCTTTCGTCAATAATTTGAACATCATCGCCGACCGTACTTTGGCGAGAATTTTCATTCGAACGTATGGAACCTGATGTGCTCTGCGTGGCTTGTTGCTGATTACGCATCTTTCTATATTCTTCGGCTTCGCTTACGACTTTTTCAACGAGTTTTTCATCAAATTTTCTAGCTTTAACTAGTAACTCACCTCTCTGTTCTTCAGAGAGCCTATTATTGAACTTCTTAGCTTTGACACATAGTTTTGAAAGCATTAACAAAGATCCTTTGTCAAAATTCAATTTCAATTCCAACACTAGATCTAACACATGACTGGTCAGTTCGACACACGAAAAAAGTAAACCTGTATCACTCAATCTTAGCCAAGGGATCAAAGTGCTAAAAGCATTCAAAAGTGGATGAAACAAGCTTTGTTGAATGTCCACACGTTGTTCATTGGTAGCGCCATGAATATTGATGCAACTGACCAAAATCTTATAACCATTTAATAAACTATGGGACAAATCTAGAACATCTCTAGTAAATTCTGTAAGGTCTTCTGTAATTTTTTGAGAATAAGCCTTGTTCAGACTTTCAGATTTAATAGATTCATATATATATGACCAAGGAAAGATTGCTTTGTAAATCATGGATAGATATTTCCAACATCGATTCCAAAATTCAGCTAAAATACTTTTCGTAGAAGTATCAAACTCACCTTGTGTAATGAGGACACCATAGATTGGATTAAAAAGACATTTTGCAAAATCCATAATAATTCTGACAGCTCTCTTAGTTGGAGTGAATAACTCCAAGTTAGTGATTTCGCACAAAGCTTTTCTAAAAGCGTCTACAGTGATTGAAATATTAAATTTTAGAGCTTCCTTGAATGCTTCAAAACGGCCATCAACATCAAATGTTTCATACAATAAACCAACAGCACTTTCATAAATCGTTTCTTCTGGAGATAAGATACAACACCAAAAACCATGTGCTGGTTTTGCATCACCTAGCATAGCTTTTATTCTAGATGCGTCATATAATTCTGTTAGTCTAGTATAAATATGATCAATGCTTGTCACCATCTCTCCAACACATCTATTTTGCTTGGTCGAAGATGAGACCAACTCTCGAAGTTTTTCTTCTGAATAATTCTCATTTTTCTTATATTTCGCTTTTAGTAAGGTGATATCCACACTAAACACTTTAGAAATATTTTGTAGAGCCACCAGTACCGTATATGCAAGACTTGAATCCGAGTAACTGAATTTTCTTGAGAGTAGAGTCCACGAATCAGAAAAGAATTGTGGATTTACAGATACAAATGAAAAATTTAGACAATGACTAAAATGGGCTAATGACTTTATATCATAAGTCATGAAGGAATTAATCAATTGTAGTGAGTTTTCTTTCAATTCAGGATCAACAACTGCATCAAACAACGATATAACTTTTTTATCAATAGTGGCTCTAACATCAGCTTTGGAGTAAATGTCAATAGTGGTAATCGACCGTTTTGTATCGTCAGATATAATCATTTGCTCATTCATTAGTCTGAATGCTACCAAAACTAATAATGTACCGTTAGGAATTTGCTTCATTTGATCAACCGAAAATTGATAGACTATACCAGCCGCTTTTGTTTTTTGAGGTGGTGTTAAAGATAAGCTTAAAGTGATAATCCACCCAATCAAATCCTGGAAATTAATAACTTGTGATGAATCTAAAATTTGTGGTGACGTTGCTTGTGACCACGGTAAAACCTTTAAAAACTTCAAATAGTGTGGGCTGTGAAATATGACATCAAAAAAGTTCAAAAATGTATGTGGTTTAACATATTCCCATAATTTTGAATTCAATTCTAAGAAAAATATATTGAGAGCTCTTAAAAGAAGAGGCAAAGGATCATCTAAGTATGACATCAATTGGTTTAAATAAACATTAAATAATGGTACAACATTAAAATCACTGTCTTCTTTAAAAGACTGAAGAGTAAGAGGGGAATTAAGTCTATTGGTGACAACATCTGGGGAACAAAACCTGAGAATAGGAATCAAGCCATTCCAGAATCTGCAACAATTTTCAACAGAGAAAGACCTAGGATTTTGTATTTCATAAAGATAACGTTCATATTCTTCAATAACTAGTGGCGAAAACAAATCCATGCTGAGCAGTTGGTCTGGTACCACACTTTTCGCAGGTATGGTCTGATAAGGGAAACAAGATAAAGCCCAATTTCTTTCAAGCGGCACCCCATTGAAAAGGTAATAAATAACTCCCGGAGTGACAGGAGTTTTTGGGCGAATAGGTACATCTTTCATTAGTTCTAAAGCATGTGACATAAATGTGGACAAATCTTGGCTCGTTCTCATAAGAGAAGGGCATACAAGACATTCTATTATGGCGTTCTTAAATTCTTGCCGGCTGCTGTAGTGTTCGTTTCCATTCTTCATATTTTTTAAAGTTTCCAAAAGTGATTTAGATTCCCATTCAAACATTCTTCTCATTACCGTATTCAAATTATTAAAAGAAACTTTCCTCCTTAAAATAAAGTCAAGCCTTATTTGAGCCCTTGCTTCATGGTAACCGTATATACAGTCTGTGCATTCATTTAGAGCCTTACGAGAATCTCTAGGAAATTCTTCTGGAACATCGATCTGTTCATCGAATGAACTGATAATAACCATAACGTAACAGACATTGTACGCTAACATACGATCGCTGCAATA
This sequence comes from Ogataea ovalis, assembly GCA_030556425.1. Taxonomy (NCBI): domain Eukaryota; kingdom Fungi; phylum Ascomycota; class Pichiomycetes; order Pichiales; family Pichiaceae; genus Ogataea; species Ogataea ovalis. Next base: position 30,555 of record JAKTTZ010000017.1, read on the forward strand.
AAGATGTAATGCCTGAGAGAATTTACTATAACACTGGAAACACTCCATAAATACACGCTGCTGAACAGCATCATCACTCGGATAGTTGTGAGATTCCTGAACTTTGTCATAGACCTCCTTAATAAAATTGCTGTCCATCTAGTTGTTAGTAAATACTAGAAATATTGAAAAGATTTTAATGGACAATTTGAATTGTCCTAGTGGAGGAAAGGCTTTCCTGCTAACAATTTCTTTTCTTTTTAAAAAATGGATAAGTGAACAACCTATGGTTGTTGATAAAATACGTGCAAATAGTAAATTTCGAATCAAATATGCTTCAAGACCCACAGATCAGTGTATACAGTTGTGGGCAATCCAGAGCAAAAAAAAAAATCTCAAAAGTCTTCGTGAGGGTAGTGCCGAAATGTTAAGTTGTAATCAATAGGCAACAAGGGTACAAATTGAAGAAAAAGAGAAAAAGGACTATAAAAGTTATAAAAAGTATTGAAAATTATTGATACTAAAAGACCTATCCTTGTCTCTTGATACACGAGCTGGGCTGGTCACGCCCTAAACAAAGACAGTTGATCGAACCCTCCTAAAAGCTTCACTTCACAAGCTAGTCTGGTTCCGTCCTCGCGTTGGATAGAGACTTACATAATATATAAGATAATTGTAGTTCCTTGTAGGAGAAGCTTTGCCGAGATGAGATACAGAAATCACAGCGAGAGAGCGAGAGAGAGAGAGAGAGAGAGAGAGAGAGAGAGAGAGAGCGAGACAACGACAGTAACGCTTGTGGTAGTCAATTGGCTTTGTGTCTTCTAGCATCCTAGCCCAAGCTGTCCCACTTTAGTTTATTTGTTTCGTCTTTTCAAAATTAAATTATTGACGATAGTTCTTTTGTATCTTAGAATTTGAAGTTCAATTTATTTATCGAATCAATTCATGCATAGATAAGAACAAAAATGAGGTACGTAGCTTTGTTTTTTTTGAGTTCTGCTGATGCTAAACAAACTGTTTTAGGATCACACAATATGTAGAATACATATAGAACAATACAGACTTAATTACCACTAGGAAAGAATTTCTTACTAATTTTTTTTTCTTTTTACTTTCTTGTATTGTAATTTTCAACAGTGGTAGATTTGTCAGGGCTTCTAAATATAGACATGTCTTTGGACAAGCGTTCAAAAAAGAGTTATGTTATGAAAACTTAAAAGCTACATTGAATGCATTTGATAGCAACATTATTAAATGTAACGGTAAATATTTATCATTAAACTCCAATGGTATTGGTGCATTCATTATTATTCCTTTGAACGAAATTGGTAAAGCACCAGATAAGGTTCCGATGTTTAGAGGTCACACTGGTGGTGCTGTGTTAGACACTGATTTCAATCCATTTAATGATAGAAAATTAGCCTCCGTCGGTGAAGACGGTAAGGTTATGTTATGGGAAATTCCAGAAGACTACACTTTTACTAAAGTTGACCCAGAAAATATTATTGATGTTAAGCCTGTTGGAACATTGTCCGGCCACTCCAGAAAAGTTGGACATGTTTTATATCATCCTGTCGCTGAGAACGTTTTAGCCACTTCATCATTTGATTATTCAGTTAAAATTTGGAATTTAGAAACTGGTAAATGTGAAGTGACATTACAACACAAAGATTTAGTTACTTCATTTTCCTTTAATTACAATGGTTCTTTAATTGCTACTGCATCTAGAGATAAAAAATTAAGAGTTTGGGATGTTAGAACTGGTAAGTTATTAAATGAAGGTAATGGACATTCTGGTGCAAAATCCTGTAGAGTTTGCTGGTTGGGAAATACTGATAGATTTGTTACTACAGGTTTTGATAGATTTTCAGAGAGACAATTGGGTGTTTGGAAAGCTGAAGCTGTTGAAGAAGGTTCTATCGGCGGTTTTTACAGTGTTGACTCGTCATCTGGTGTCTTGATGCCTTTTTATGACCCATCTACTTCTCTTTTATTTGTTGCTGGTAAAGGTGATGGTAATATTAGATACTTTGAATTTGAAAATGATGAATTATTTCAATTGTCAGAATATCAATCTACAGCACCTCAACGTGGATTTGCAATTATGCCAAAGAGATGTGTTAACATCAAAGAAAATGAAATTTTAAGATCATTTAAACTTTTGAATGATAATTCTATAGAACCTATTTCATTCATTGTTCCAAGAAGATCAGAAATGTTTCAAGATGATATTTACCCTGATGCACCTTCTGATGTTCCAGCTTTAACTGCTTCTGAGTTCTTTGAAGGAACAAAACAAGTGAACGGACCTATATTATTATCGATGGCGGATCTATACGATGGTGTGGAGAAACCAACATTATCTGCTTCTAAGCCAGCGCTTGATCATTCTGCTGATCCAGAGCCTACACCTGCTGTTGAAAAGACTCCTCCACTTTCCAAAACTACAACAGAAACAAAATCTAGCGTTGTTGAAGAGCCATCTACTGTTGCTTCAACTAAATCTCAGGAGCAAAGTGTTGATGATTTGTTGAATAGTAAAGAAGTGAACTCTTTATTAGATAAAGTTACATCTTTGTCTGATGATGATACCCAAGAGGTTGACGCTGCTGATGATGATGAATGGGCAGATGTGAAGCCAACCATTAAACAGAAAGAACCAGAAATGCCAATCGAGAAGGTGCTCACTCCAGAACCTGCCAGAGCTTCATCACTAGCTCCATCACCAGAGCCGGTCGTCGTCGTGGAAGCTACCGTTCCTGAATCAGCCCCATCAGCTCCTGATACAAATTCTGAACCTGAAGTCACTAATGAAAAGCAAACCACTCAAGAATCTGTTAAAGAATCGAAAAAGCAAGCCGATCCTGCCAAATCTACAGGTTCAACTGCTGCTGGTGGATTAAAAGCTACTATTGACAAGCTACAATCTTTAGTTATCACTTTGGAGAGTACCGTTAACAAATTGGTGGACTCAAACTTAGAAAAAGATGACAGACTGAAAGAACTGGAAGCTAAAATTGAACAACTTCTATCAAAAAGTGATTAAAATTATAGGAGCAATTTTGAATACCAAGATATTTGATCTACATTTTCATTAATTTTTTGTTCCTTTAAAAGTCCAAATTATTCACGAATTGCCTTTGTTTGTTATCAGTACTGTAATGTGTAATGTATATTTTTACCCTATCTGTACTTTTTAGATGTGCTTTATATTTTTGTTTTATGTTTTGTTCTTTGTTTAAGCAATATTATTTTCATGGTAAACTTCGTGTATATATATATTCCATCGTTGATAACAGTTTGAGATTTGAGTAATCATAAGAAATTGTCTTAACTACTTCAAGAACTCCCTCTAATGGCAGAAAGAGACAACAATAGAGAGAAAATAAAAAGACCTGAGATGGAAAACCGACGCTCCGCAACCATTTCTGTTATCGCCTAGCTATTTTATTTTCACCCTTAATCTTTCATATACACAAAAGTACCGAAGATAAATTTCATGGCATTAAGGAAATAAAAACCAATTTACCGAAAATTCTTGTTTAGTGGGGAAAAATTATCCCTCATACCTCTAAGTCCCAACACTAGTTGCTTACATCGTTTCCAACTTTCGAAGATCGCTCGGATTTATTTGAAGTGCCGGGAGCCGCAAACAGGAAAAACCCATATCCATGATCCTCAGTCACGTCGTAATCTGTCAGCCTGAGATGACTCGCGGTGGAGGGGGATCGATGCCGTTTTTGAAAGGTACGTGCGTTCAACTCCATTCACCTACGCGCTAATAGCCGTAGATTTTCAACGTGGAGGAACAACAGATGTATAGAATTTTTAAAGTTCGATAGAGAGCCTTGGCGATTCCCAAAAAGGAATACCTGTTATATTTTTACGTGGGGTTGAACGTTTGCTTTCGTCAATAGCAGTTATGACCAAAGAAAGACTCTTAAATGAAGCAAAAAATATTTGTTAGGGCGGTTTAGAATCAATTTGCATACCAGTCACTCGGCTTAGATCCATGGTAAAGAGAGATTCCCGGGAGCAAATGCAAAAGGAAGCAAACAAAAGAAGAAACGACGATTTAAAAAAGAAAAGAAATCTAATGAAATCTGACTTTCATAGTGCCAGCTCCCAAGTCATTCGCACCAACTAATTAAAGTAACCAAAAAAAAAACTAAAAGAAAAGCGGTCATCAACAGATAATGTACTACATATAATAATATAAAAGCGCAAGATAACTTATGAAAAGAGAAATATTTTAACGTATTATAACACTGTAACAGGCAGAGTAACATTTCCAGGACAAATGAATCAAATCAAATTAACCCGGAAAGTACCCTTAATTGGAGTTCAGTGTTAATTGCAAGCAGAAAACTCGCTGTCGGCAACGAGTCAACGAGTCCACGGAGCTAGGCCCGATGGTGACGCCTGTCGCGGAATTCCTTTTAACCTGGCACCTGAACTCCAAACCGATCCCGTACATCATCTGTAAACGGTGAGTAGTTTTTACCAGATGGTTGTTGTTTCTTTTGTGGTAAGGGAAAACATTATTTAAATATGTTTGGTTTCCCAAAATCAAAATGTTTTGATTATTTTTGTTTTTTCGTACATTTTTTGTTTTTGAAAAAAACTTCAAAACTACAAAATAAAGACATCTTTATCAAATCTTTCATATTTCAAATTTCATAATGACTCAAGAAGAAGTTTCAGCTCCGGTTACATCTTTCATTTTCCACAACGATCCGACTCCATTACCAAAACCAGCTCCAAATGCTTTATTACAAAGAGGTATTTTTGATTTATTCTCTTTAAAAGGTAAGGTTTGTGTTATTACTGGTGCTGCAAATCTGAAGGGTATTGGTTACGCAGCTGCTCAAGCTTATTGTGAAGCTGGATGTGATGCATTAGTTATTTGGGATTATTCTGATGCAACTGAAGCTTGTACAACTTTAGCTAAGCAATTTGGTACAAAGACTAAAGCTTTTAAGGTTAATGTTGCCTCTTCCAAGAATGTTGAAGAAGTTACCAAACAAACTGTTGAAGAATTTGGTACCATTGATGTTTTCGTTGCTAACGCTGGTGTCATTTGGGATACTGGCTCTATTTTGAATGAAGAAAATGATGATGATAAAAGCTGGCATAGAGTTATTGATGTTGATTTAAATGGTGTTTACTATTGTGCGAAGAATGTTGGTAAAATCTTTAAGGAAAATGGTAAAGGTTCTCTGGTTATAACTGCTTCTATGTCGGGTTTAATTGTCAATGTTCCAAATTTCCAAATGCCATATAATGCAGCAAAAGCTGGTTGTATTCAACTGGCCAAATCACTTGCTGTTGAATTTGCTCCTTTCGGTGCTAGAGTCAACTGTGTTTGTCCTGGCTATATGGATACTGGTTTATCTGATGGTTTAGATCCAAAAGTTTTGAGCACATGGGTTCAACTGATCCCGATGGGTAGACAAGGTATTGCCAAAGAATTGGCAGGGGCTTACCTATATTTAGCATCTGATGCTGCTACTTACACCACTGGATCAGCTATGGTTGTTGATGGTGGTTTTATCTTACCATAAATATCATCTTTTATCACTTCTGTATATTATAGACATATTGGTGTGTAATAGTTCTTCCTCTGTTGAATACTTACTTGATGTCGTTTTTTTTTAATATCGAAATTATTCAAATTTTATAAATTCTTATAATATATTATTATATTTCCACATGATCAAAACAAATATAAATTACGTAGGTTGTCTGTCGCAAGAAGGGAAAAAGGGCTCATAGAGAGTGAACTATAGTGGAAATTAGACTAGTTCGTTTAATTCTTAGTCTCTAAGCTCGACCCCCAGGGCCCCCAGACGGCAGCTTTAGCCGGGGCTGCAGAAAGTTGCACGCTACAACGGTGGCTGTGCAGAACGGTCCTGTACAGGCAACATATAGTTTATCCGAGGACCGGCCACCGAGACCGAATTACAAAAAAAAAAGTTGAAACTTGAAGACGCGTTAATCTCTTGTAACCGACGCGTCGATTATTTCTCGATGGAGCCTCAAAGTTTTCAAATTTTAGCACGGCCACATGATTACATAATTTTGCTTTTTTTTTACTCCGCTAGTTAGCGGGCGGTGAAATAAGCCGGCTACAGCAGTCATTGTAGGGAGAATTGAGGAGAAAGAAAAAGAGAAACAGAGAGAGACATAGAGCCCTTTATAAGTTTATAGTTAGTTGACTTTTGTAAATTGTGTCCCCAGTTTCAGCATTTGAATTTTGCCTTAATTTCAGATTCAATAGTTTGTTGTATTTATAGTATTCTTTTGGTTCTATTTTTTTTGTTTTTGTTTTTTTTGTTTTGGTGGTTTTTTTTTCTTTTTTTCTGTATTTATTCATATCATATTTTGTTGGTTCTTGCGATGAGTTGGAAGGACACATCTTTTGATTCTACGGGTTGGAAACTCAACCCATTTGAAAATCTTACTGAATATATGATATCTAAAAGGTATAAGGAAGATAAAAAGAGATCACAAAGTATTGATACTTTATCATCATCACCATTGTCTTCTTCTTCTTCTGGATATTTTTCATTGTTTGGATTCGTTATTCGTAAAACTGCCAAGATTCTTAGAGATGTTCCATTAATAAAACACTGTATTGGACCTCCTGAAGAAACAAATGCACAAATAGATAAACTTATAGCTCAACAAAAAGCAGCAACAAGTTATAAAGAATGGATGGAGACAAGTATATTATTAGATAGATTAATGGATAAAGCATCGTGGAAAGATGAATATGAAACTACTTTATATGATTATCAACTTGTTAATTCTAGATTAGAAGAACTTCGTAAAGCTAGATTATCAAAGAATTATAAAAAACTATTATATATTATAAGAACTACTTGGACAAGAAATATGGCAAATATGGATAATATCAACTTATATAGACATTCATCAGTGGGTACAAAATCATTAATTGAAGAATATATAGCTGAATGTGAACTTTGTTTAAAAGATTTTGCTGATGGTGAAACAAATTTAGATGATAGTTATGTTTTAGCAATGCTTATTCAAACAAGAAAAAATTATGGTAGAGTTGCAATTACAATGAGTGGAGGTGGTTGCTTTGGTTTACTTGAAATTGGTGTTTTTTCTACTTTATTAGAACTGGATTTATTACCTAAAATTGTATCAGGTTCAAGTTCAGGTTCAATATTAAGTTCAATCATGTGTTCAAAAACTACACCTGAATTACTTGAATTACTTGAAAATCTTACTGAACGTAAATTTGAAGTTTTTGAAAAAGATGATGAACCAGATACTTTTTTAGTTTGTTTAGGTAGATTATTAAAATATGGTACATGGTTTGATAATATTCATTTACAAGAAACTATGAAAGATTTTTTAGGTGATTTAACTTTTAGAGAAGCTTATAATAGAACAGGTAGAATATTAAATATAACTGTTTCATCAGCATCTGTTCATGAACAACCAAGTTTATTAAATTATTTAACAGCTCCAAATGTTTTAATTTGGTCTGCAGTTTGTGCTAGTTGTTCATTACCAGGAGTTTTCTCTTCTTCAACTATTTATGAAAAAAATTTAAAAACTGGTAAAGTTGAACAATGGTCAAATCCAATGGTTAAATTTGTTGATGGATCAGTTCATGCTGATTTACCAATCAAAAGATTATCTGAAATGTTTAATGTTAATCATGTTATTGCATGTCAAGTTAATCCACATGTTGTACCATTTTTAAAGATGTCAATTCAATGTGTTGGAGGTGAAATTGAAAATGAATATAGTGCGAAATTTAAACAATTTTTAAATCAAGTTTATGGTTTAATATCAACTGAAGCAATGCATTATTTAGAAGTTTCAAGTGAATTAGGTATATGTACAAATCTTTGTACTAAATTAAGAGCTGTGTTATCACAATCATATTCTGGTGATATTACAATATTACCTGAAATACGTATGCATGAACTGAATAAATTATTAGCCAACCCAACACCTGATTTCTTATTAGATGCTTTAGTAAGAGGTGCAAGAGCTACATGGCCTAAAGTTTCAATCATTAAAAATCATTGTTCTTTAGAATTTTCATTAGATAGATGTATTACTACAATAAGATCAAGATTAATATCAAGTTCAACTAGAAATTTAACAAATTTATCAGTTTCATTAATTCCAAGACAAGGTAGAGGTTCTAATGGAAATTTAGTTCAATCAAATTTAACTGGTGGTGGATTAAGTTGTCATGGAAGTATTAAAAAGAAGAAATATAATAATCATCGTCGTCGTAGATCAGAAACTTTAACTGTTGGTTCATTATATGAAAAAGAATTAAAAGCTAAGACTTCTTATCCAAATTTTAAGACTGCACATTTCAGTACACCTGTTCGTGGTGTGACTTCTCCATTTACAGGTTCTACACCAATACAAATACAACAACAACAACAACAACAACAACAACAACAACAACAACAACAACAACAACAACAACAGCAGCAACAGTTATTATATCCACCCAACCATTCTCATGGTACTGGACTTCCAATTCATAGAAATACGATTTCATCGATGCCAACATCCCCATATTCAACAACTACAAGAGCAAGAAAGAAGAAGAGACGTAGCTTTGATGGTGATCAAAATTCCGATTTAAATTCTATAGCAACAGGAGCAACAACAACAAATAATAATAATAATAGTGGCAAAACAATCGAATTAGGATTACTTTCAAAAAGATCAAGTACAACAAACATATCTAATAGATTATATTCAACTCCAAGTCTAGGAGATGATTCACTTAGATCATCATACGTTTCAAGGAAACCATCTGAAGATGAGTTTAATAGAATTTTAATTGGAACAATGGATGATGATTTAATTAGTGATTTCGTAACTGAAAATAATAATTTAAATACAGAAGATGATGAAATTACTAATAATCAATTATATGTTGAAGAAGTTGCAGCACCTCTTTTCCGTAAACCAACATATGGGAACATCAACAATCCTACAACAGAAAAATCAACAATAGATAATAACAATACAGAAGATAAAAGAAAGGGAGGAGATAGAGAAAAATTACATATTGACCCAAGTTTAGCTATAGGCGGATTCTCATATTATCAAACTGAATCAGGAGATGAACAAGATGGCAATATCGATTACTTCACATATAGAGACGAAGATAAACAGGGTCAATAAAAAAAATATATAAAATAACTAATATAATCATATAGCTAGCTAGCTACAGGGCGTGGCAAGTCACCCACCACCAACCAACTAAATTAAACAACTCTTAGCATTTAACGAACAACACTGAAATTTCAAGGCGGTGTCCGTTATCGGAGCCAAACTCCCAAACTCCATCCCGGCTCTCAACTTCCAGCAATTAATTACACTCCCACTGTGCCCGGCGGTCCCAGCACCCCGCCACGCCCGCCACGCCCTCCATGCCCCCCGCGCCCGGCACCTGAACTCTCAACTCTCAACTCTCAACTCTCAGCTCTCAGCTCTGACCACTGAGGCTCACCCCGTGGGGCAAACAAAAAATCATATGCCATTCATTGCTAGACACACAGCCAGCCTGGCAGCCAGCCTAGCAGCCAGCCTAGCAGGCCGCCCGCGCAACGGAGACAAAAGACGCAGCGATAAACAAACAATCAAATAAATGTGAATAAACAAGAATAAAAAATAAAAATAAATAAATAAAAAAACCAGCCGGAATCACATTACTGAATCACACTCCGGAGAAAAGGAGACGTGCCTTGAGATACTTTTTTTTTTTTTGAAAAAAAATCAATCGATTGTTTTTTTTTTCTTATAATAGCTAGCTATACACACTCTCTCAATGGTAGGTTTGGTTGGTTGGTTGGTTGGTTGGAATTCGGTTCTGGGCAGGTTGTTTGGTTGGTTGGTGAGTAGTAGGTTGATTGGCACGTTAGTAACTAGCTAACTTACCCTGTGATTTTTCTATTTCTATTTTTTGTTTTTTTTATTATTTTTATTTGGGTATACTGATAACGACAAGGAGATATGTAAGAAAAGTTTGACATTGTTTAAATTTATTAGTTAATTATCTTGTTGTTGATGTATCAGTATTAATTATCTTTATTTATTATCATATCACACATACTTTGAATTTTTGCTTTCCTGCTTTTGCTCATATAACTTGTTAATTTCACTATCTAACGTGTATAATTTATTTTAATTTTTTTAATTATTCATCATCATCATCATCATCATCATCATCATAACCATCATTATCAAAACCATTCGATAGATTCAGAATTTTTAAAAAACTAAAAACTAAAAATAATCAAAATAATATCCAATCTATGATGAATACATTATTGTTAAAGAAACCTAGTTTTTCAATATCATCATTTTTTTTCCAATCGCCAATTATAAAACAACAAAATAAGGAAAAATTAATTGAAGATAAATTAAAATTTTTAAAAAAATTAATTAATATTTATTCAAATCAAATTGAATTATTATCACAAAATAATTTAAAACCATTTAATTTAAATAATCAAATTAAAAATTATTATTTAGATTTAACTAAAGATTATGAAATTTCCAAAACTAAACTATTAAAGATAAATAATAACAGTAATAGTTTTATAACATCAGATTATAAATTTAATAATGAAATGAAAGATGAACTTTATCATAGATCTGAAGAATTATCAAATATAACATTACAATTAACATCAAATGATTTAATATGGTTATCAAATAATTATAATTCCATAATACATAAATTTTTAACAACTTATCATTTTAATAGATTACATTCAACGTATGAAATTGCAAATTATTTAAATAATAATGATCCAAAATCAAATAATAATAACAATAAACCTTTAGTTCATTCTGTACCAACAAATGAATTAATTGAAAAATCAGTTAAATTTACAAAAGATATTTTAAATTTAAATAATTATCCAATACCAAAGATTAAAATTTTAAATGAATTACCAAATTCAACTTGTTATTGTGTACCACAACATATAAATCATGTTATATTTGAATTATTAAAAAATGCTGCACTACCTTCAATTTCAAGACAATCAATAATAACAATAAAAATATCTTCAACTCCAATTCAAACTTCTTTACCTCCACCAAATTTAAATTTAACTCATAATCAAGCTCCTTCTTCAAAATTATTGATACCAACTTCAATCGAATCAAATTCTCCTCATCCTTTACCTTTAGATATTCATTCTAAATTTTATGAAGAACATTTGATGACTAGAATTACAATATCAGATAATGGTGGAGGTTTAAATGAATCTGCTCTGCCTCATATCTTTCAATTCCATTTTACTACTGCTTCTGAATTAGGTCAACTCGATCAAGAAGATATGAAAGATCAAATATCAGGTTTCGGTATGGGTTTACCACTATGTCAAGTTATTACCGGTTTTAATGGTGGTAGAATGGAAATTTTAAATAGAGTTGGTGAAGGTGTCGATGCTATAGTTGATTTACCTTCTTTTGGTAATGAAGAAGAAAAGAAAGTTGAAGAGGGTTTATCATGAAATGTCATTTAACGTTTACTTATTTATTTATTTATTTATTTTATCGCAATTTTTATATATTATTCCTTTATTCATTTTTCAACGCAAATATATTAATTTTTTTAGAGTGAAATCAATTAGTTATCTATTTATTTATAAATGAAATTCTATTAAAAATACAAAACAACAAAAGACACAACTACGAATACAATTGGAATATATGTATAATAAACGTGTGTGTGTGTAAAAATAAAGAGATAGAAAAGTGACTAACAAATGTAAAAAGGTATAAGAAAGAAGTCGAAAAACAAAGAGAAATAAAGGCACAAAAATTGTAAAAAATGGAATGAAGAAGAAGAAGAAAGAAACAAAGAAAAGAGAAAATAAAACAGAAAAAAAAAAAAAAAAAATAATAAATATAAAACAAAATATACAATATCTAAATATTAAAGCAATTATACAAATTAGATTATCCATATCCTTATAAATACATAACTCTGGTAATTCTTCTAGTAACTTTATCATCAACACCATTACTACTAGATAAAATTTGAGCTAAATGATTAGCATCCTTCTCACAAACAATTTTCCCTTCATAAACAAAATAATCACCACCAACTTCATCACCACAATATGCACAAACAAGACACTCTTTATGAAATAATTCATTTAATTCATTTTCCAGACAAGTTCCTTCAACACCATTACCACAAACAGAACATAAAGAACCATTAGCTTCATGGAAATGAACTGCACAATATGGTAAATCATTAAAAACATAACATGATTGACCTTTTGAAAAAGCTGAACGACAAACGGTACATGAAAAACATTTTCTATGCCATTGACCCGTCAGTTGGTGATCTTTAGACCAAATAGATTTTTGATTTGTTGTTATTTGTTTATGACATGCACGACATGGACCTTGACCTGGTTCATATTTTACACTTTCATCAATAACAGATTTTTTTGATTTTAATGATGATGATGATTTACTAGGAGATGCAGGAGTTTTCAATTCAATTTCAGGTATTATTAAAGCTGGTGATTCCTTAGTTGATAAAAATAAATTTTTCTTTTCAGGAGAATTATTATTAATTGATGATGCTGATAATGAAGATTTATGATTAGAAAGAATTTGTCTTTCATTTCTATGTTTTGGAGAATCTAATGTATTCAGTTTCATCTTTGTTATACCTGTATATGGAGATGATAATACTTCATTAGTATTAAAATTTAAATTTGTATCTTCATATTCAGTATCTTCTTGAATAGTAGTCATATCAGCCATTGGATTATTAGTAATAATTGTAGTTGTAGTTGTAGTTGTTGTAGTACCATTTGTTGAAGTAGTTGCTGGATTATTATTTAAAGACATTTGTTTCTCTTCTGGTGCATTATAAATTCTAAAATCATCTGTATGCATAGTACTTAATCTTTTAACATCAGGTGTATGATAAATTGATGAAGCTGTACTATCTCTATTATTACCATATTCATCATTTGAAACTGATAATTTTGGAATTTGTAATTGATTATCAATAGAATTTGAATTATTTCTATCATTTTCACCATTAATTGGAGAAGGTGAAAGTTCCTTTTTCATTGATAATAATTGTAATAAAGAATCTTCAACTTCTTGTTCACGATCTTCAATAATTTGTTCAGGTGAACGATATATTTGAGTATGATTTGAATGACTTTCAGAAATTTCAAATTTAGAATCAAATACATCTATATCAGAACTTGCATCATGATAATCAATATCATCATCATCAACATCATTATTGTTATTTGAAGGTGTATTTAAAACATTTGAAATTCTAGGTATAATTGGTTTTAAAGGAGGAGTATTAAAATTTGAAGATTGAGGTAAAGGTGGTGATTGAATAGATGGAGACGTTTGAGTAGGTTGATTAAAACTATATTTTGAATTCATCATTGGTTTCTCCTCTTCAATATTTAAAATTGGAATTGTTTGAGTTGGATTTGAAAATTCTAAATTGTTCAGATTATTAATAGTTTGATTCTTATTATTATGAAATTGAAATGAAGTATTTGAACTTAATGATTGATGATGTAAATCTTTTTTACTTAATGATAAAGTTGAAGATTCAGATGCTGATATTGCAGAAAATTGATCATTTGATGATGAATGTTCAGTTGTTGGAGAAATCATTGGAGTAGTTTCTGTAAAAGATTTCATTGGTCTTGGACCATTAACTCTTAAAGATTGTTGATCATTACTTATTATAGAGTTAAATGAACCATTATTATTATTATTATTATTATTAACTTTATTTGTCATTGAATAATTTGATTCTTCATCCGATGTATCCGCCTTAATTGAAATATTAGGTATAACTGGAATTGAAGGATTTTTTAAACGACCATTTTCAAATTGATCCTTCTTTGGTAAAGGAACAGAATTTATCAGATTTGTTGAAGAATTGCTTCTACTAGAATTAATTGAATAAGAAGATGCTTCACCAATTTTAAAATTTGGAGTTGAATGATGATGACCAAAATCTTTTTTAATATCTAACATATTTAATTTTGAATCTATTGGTAAAGTATTTGAAGAAACATCATTTGAAGCAGAAAAAAATCTTTTATCAGCTAAAGATCTACCACCAACTTGAGGATCAGATTTATTTTTATTTGAAATAAAAGCATTAGGAGTTGAAAAATTTCTTGTACCTTGATTTTTCAGAATTGGAGAAGATCTATTATTATGATTATTTTTAAAATGTTGATGACCTTCAGGAGGTCTATAAACATCAAAACCTGCTCTTTCCATAACACTTTTAGCTTTTCTAGAAACATTTAAAGGTGGGAAAGCTGAATGAAATTTAACTTGAGGTTGAGTTGATCTCATGAAAGAAGGCAGAGATTCCAACGATGGTGGTTGGAATTGATCATAAGACATGATGATTATTATTATTATTTTTTTCCTTCTTTATTGTTTATAACTATAATCTAATTGAGCTTCAAAAGAGAAAAAAGGTAAAAAAAAAACACAAACACTGTCAAATCAACAAACTTGTAATGATGAATAATAGATCCAATGTGATAAAGTGATAGAATAATAGGCGGGGAGGTATAGAAAACAAAACGTAATAAAAAAAAAAATGGAGTGAAAACAAAACTAAAGGAGAGACTAGATATGAATGTGAATGAATAACGTAAGAACAAGAACGAAAAGGAGTACAAGGATAAATCAACTATCCATGGAACAAATGACGAACAAACAAATCAAAAAAGGCAAAAAAAAAAAAAATGACAAAAACAGCTAGTAAAACAGTGAAATGAAAAACTGTTTAACTGAAATATGTGCAGTAAAACTCTAGGTTAGTTGAATGGTTGAATAAATGGGAAGTTGTGAATATGATAAACAAGAAGAAAAGAGTAGTTTGATAGACAGAAGAGAAGGGGAGTAGTGATGAAAACACGAAAGGAAATGGAAATGAAAACAGCACCCAAAACTCAAACTAAAAACAAACAAACAAACAAACAGACAAACAGACAAACAAACAAACAAAAGAGTGAGTCAGTTAGCAAGTTGGTCGATCAATCAATCAATGAATCAATCAACTAATTAAACAAGCAACAACGATAAATTGCAAGCCTATATATTAAAAAGCGTTGTAAACAAACAAACAAAAGAATAATTTAGCATATAATAATATTAAAACAAAAAAGGATCAAAAATCTATAGAAATCAATTCAATCAGTCAGTCAATAAATTTATTGATAGAAAAAACTCTGGACAAATATTTGATTTCCTTTGTTTTTTTTTTTTTTTATTTAAGCGCCGCTATAAATATCAATTTTTATTTATTTATTTATTTATTTGTTTGTTTGTTTGGCTTTCACAGCTTTTCCCTCTTCTCTTTTTAGCGTCTCAGCCACTTCTTTTCTGTCGTCCGCGTCAGCGTCAGCGGGCAGCGGCCAGCGGACAGCTCTCTCATCCTTCTCCTCCCGCTGCTCTCCCTGCTCTCCCTGCTCTCCCTGCTCTCATTGCTCGTCGACCACCCACCAGTAGCTCTAATTACGCGGCGCAGCACGGTGGCTGCTCTACTGGGCTTGGCTACGCGAATATCGTTGCCGTTCCCTCCTCTCCTCTCCCTCGCCTCTGCCTTTTGCAACTTGCAAGAGTTGCTAGCTGCCTGTTGCTTGTTGCCTGAAGCTTCCCAGGCGGTTTCTCACGGCGCGCGTTACGCCGCTCAACTTGGAGGCGAAGTCTTTATTTTTTTCGCACCGCGATTCGCGAATCGATCCGCGGGCACTGAGACTCAAAGAGACGCGCGCGTTCACGCGCGCCGCCCTTGTAAATTAATTTCTCCAATAAATAATTAAGTAAGAATCAAGATTGCTTCGTTGAGCGCGTCGCGGGCGTGTTTTCGTTTCTATCAATCTATGACGTCATATTCTCGTATTTTTATAATACTATTCGTATAAACATGTTAATTTTTCACATATAATAATAATAAATATATCAATCATATCTATCTACATGATTTATTTTTATTCAATTTCAAATGTTTTTCAAAAATACTTTTACTTTCATCTTGTGCTTAGATGCTTATATATTTATAATTTATTTGTAATATTTATATTTTATACGTTATGTTATGTTATGATTTATAATTTATAATTTATAATTTATAATTTATATACTCTGTCCAATCTCCATGAATCCTTATGTCTATAATAATTGAATTCATTCCAATAATAATAATAATAATAATAATACTAATAATAATAATAATTTTTCCCTCCCTTCCTTCCTTCCTTCCTTCTTCGTTCCTATAATACACGATCTGCAAAATGTCTCAAATCAGGCACATCATCATCATGAGTACCATTATTTGCTAAAAATCTTTCATAATTATCTTCATCATCTTGTTGAATTTCAAATTCATTAAAATCTTCAGAATTAATTAATAAACCATCTGTTTCATTATCATTTTCATTTCCAATTAATTCATCTCTTGTTGTAATATTTAAACTCATATCAATACCTAATTGTTCAATATCTCCATTATTATTATTATTATTATTATTATTATTATTAGTATTATTATTATTCTCACTCTCTTCTAACAGTTTAGCTTTAAGTCTACGATAAAGTATATATGTAACAGTTGTAACACTACCACCAGTAACCATAATACTAATTAAATCAACAATTCTATCTAATCCATTTTTTTCTTGTCCAATTTTTTTCAATTTTGATCCAACAAATAATGAAATTAAATATTTTGGACTTGATAAAATATTAGCCATTAAAAAAACTAAAACTTTTAAACCTGGTACAGCAGCTAATGCACCATTTGATAATGAATAAGGTAATGGTAATAACCTTATTAAACTCATAAATAATAAATTTCTTTTAAAACTTGCCCTTTCATCATTTAAAACTTGGAAAAAAATTTTTAAATTTTCATTTGAATTCATCATCTTTATAGATAAATCTTTTAAAACATATCTAAATAATAAAAATGAACATGTTGATCCTAAAACACTTGCAGTTGTAATTATAATCCATCCTGTAAATCCATATGTCATACCTGTTAATATACATAAATAACTAAATCCAATCATTGGTGGGAATGAAACGAAAAAAATTAATAAAAATACGATAACAACTCCTTTAAATCCATATGAATACCATTTAACTGATAAATTTGCCATACTAGTTGCAACATAATCATAATTAATTAAAAGATAAATATCAAATGATGCAAATAATAATACTCCAATTGCTAATAATATTTTTTTATATAATGGTTGATTTAAATAATATTTAATTAAATTTATTAAACCATATTTAACATCAATTAAAAATGATTTTAAAAAATGTTTTAAATTATTTAAAGTTGAAGAATAATTTGTTCGTATCGTTGAATGATTATCATCTATATTATTATAATTATTATAACTACCAGTTTCATCAATTGATATAGTTAATGGAATAGATGATCTATTAGTACTAGTCATTTTTTTTTTTTACCAATTAATATCCCTGAATATTAATCGATATAAACAGGGCAACATGTAACAAACTTAAAAGAATATAGAATATATGGCATTAAAATGGCTAAAATTAAATAAACTATTTAAAACCGGCAATTAAACACCGAATGGCGGTGCAAAAAGAGTTAGATAATGAATTATGTAAAATCGGTCAAACCCGATTAACCGATCGACGCGAAAACGAGACGAATCTGCAAAAAAAAGGCTTAAAATTTAACCAAAAGTGAAATTTGTATGTATGAAAATGATTTCAGTTTTAATTGATTTACTTATTTTACTTTGTTAATTAATATGCTTATATGGCTTTTCTAATATTGTTCTTTTTCAAATTGTTTTTTATATTTTGTTTTAATTTAATGCTTAATCCTTGATATATTCTGTTGGAATTAGAATACCTTTTATTCTTTATTTCTTTCTTTCTTTCTTTCTTTCTTTCTCATCTTTCTCATCTTTTTAACAAATATATATATACTTTTATAAATCATGGGCTCTAACCGAGGAGGTGGTGCAGGAGGAGTAAGAGGAGGAGGAGGATTTTTTAAAAAAAATTTAAAATTTATAATACCAACAATAATATCATTATTTTTATTATATTCAATATTGATAATATATGAACTTCAAAAATCGGGTGATTTAAATGATGATGAAATTGATATAACAGGATATTTAAAATCAAGTTTAACAAATTATTTTGAATTAAAAGAGATTAAATCAAAATATTTTAAAAATTTTGATTCAAAAGATCCATTAGATTCAAAAGCAATTAGAATTTTAATTGGATCTGAAAGTGAAAGATTTGGTCAAGATAGAATTAAAGTATTAGAAGATGAAAATAAGAAAAAAAATGATTTAAAATTTGATTCAATTGAAATTGAAAATAATATTAATATTGATGATAATGAAGATGAAGAAGGTGGAAAACAAGATAATATTAAACCAATTACTGAAGGTAATGAAAATTATCAAAATTTATTAAGTAAATTTACTGATGTTTTATTAAATAATAAATTATTATTCCCACATGCTGAAAGAATTACAACTAATAATGGTAAACCTGTTATTTGGGAAACAAAATTTATTGATTTACCTTATAATTTATTATCAGAAGATGATTTATCTCAATATATGGAATTTGATGATCAATTTATTGAAGATTTAACTAAAAAACATAAAAATATCGTTCAATCATTACCTAAAGATGAAATAAATTTTTTTAATGGTAATGGTTATGTTATGATTGGTGGTGGTATGTATACTTGGTTTGCATTTTTATCAATTCAAGCTTTAAGAAAGACAGGTTCAAAATTACCTTTAGAATTAATTATACCATTTGATGATGAATATGAACCAAATTTATGTGATGATATTTTACCAAATAAATATAATACAAAATGTATTTTACTTTCAACTGTATTTGGTAAAGATACTTTAAATAAAATTGGTGAATTAAAAGGTTATCAATTTAAATCATTTGCATTATTAGCAACATCATTTGAAAATATAATTTATTTAGATTCTGATAATTTTGCAATTGAAAATCCTGATCATTTATTAGATTCTTCATTATTTAAAAAATATGGTTTAATAACTTGGCCTGATTTTTGGAGAAGAACTTCTTCACCTTATTTATATCAAGTTTTAGGTATAAAAGTTGGTTCAAAACCAATTAGACAAATTAATGATTTTTATACACCACCTGAAAAATATACAAAAGATTCTTCATTAATTGCAATTGAAGAAACAATCAATTTACATGATAGAAAAGGTACATTAGCTGATTGGACAACAGAATCTGGTCAATTTTTAATGAATAGAAAATTACATTTTAATTCTTTATTATTATCATTATATTATAATTTTGATGGTCCTGCAGGTTATCATCCTTTATTATCACAAGGTGGTGCAGGTGAAGGTGATAAAGAAACTGTTGTATTAGCTTCTCATTTTTTGAAAAAACCTTATTATCAAGTTAATAAAAAACCTGATAAATTATATGGTTCATTTATAAAAGAATCAAATTATTTTATGGATTCAACAATAGTTCAATTTGATCCAATAACAGATCATGAATCTTTAAAGATGGCTATATATAGAAATGAACAAAGATTAGATGAATTGAAAAATGATTATATTTATTCTTATATGTATATGTTTGGTACTGAACCTTTTGATAATTTATTCCCTTCAAAGATAATGTTTTATCATATTCATAATCCAAAGATGGATCCTTGGGAATATGTTAAAAAGAATCTTTTCACAGATCCAAGAGATCTGGAATTAAGAAATTTCGGTAATGATTTCCCAAAGATTGGTTGGGATATAGAACTTTGGATTTGGGAAATGGTAGTTTTAAATCTTTGTGGTAATAAACTTGATGATGAGAGTGGTAATTATGATAATTCTACGAGGGTTGAATTTAAAGGTTTCAAAGAAATGGATTTAGATATGATTTGTCATAATTCATTGGTTGATCATAGAATTGATTGGTTAAGAGAAACAGGTATAAAAGAATTAGAAAAATATGTTCCAAGACAATACGATGATAAATATAAATTAACAGATGAAAAAAGTAAACAGTTGGATGATTACATTTATGAACGCATAACAAATATGTTAGATTATGAATATTTATAGAAAGAGGAGACAGGCGTAAACTTTTAGATAGTTATATATAAAATACAAAGCATTTTCATTATTATGGCATTAAAAATTAAATATATATAAATTACGTACTCTTTAACATAGCACAAACACGTATACCCATTTGTCGAGTCTCTTTATCCTCAACTTGTTTAACAGATTCAATTATAACTTTCTCCAATTCTTCCCTTTTAGAGATTAGTAAATTTTTTTCTAAAGAATTAACCATGTTTAATAAAGTATAAAAACATCTAACTACAATATCTTCAACATCAGATTGACCTTTTAATAATTCAATTAAATGATCAATGAAAAATTCCGATTTTGATAATGTTGTTGCAATCATTTCATATTCTGAACAATTTGCAAAAACGTTTAAAACAGCTAGTTGTGATTTTAAATCTTTTAAACCCATCAATTGAACTAATGTTTTAAAATGAGAATAATTTTCATTTTGTTTAAAGTTATTTTCATCCCAATTAAAAAATTTTGCTGAACAAATTGGTGATAATGCCATATTTGATATAACTTCTAATATACATCTTTGAATATTTACATCATCACTTAATATTAATCCATATATTGAATCCCAAGCTAAACCTAATACTAAATCTTTTAATTCCATATGATCCATCGATGTTAAATTAACTAATGCAACTAATGAATCAAAACAATCACGAGGTGTTATATCAACACCATGTAAAGGAGAATTATCAAAATTTGATCCATTCATTAAACAATCAAATTCAATAATTATTTCAACTAAAAATAATATTGGAGCAGCCATTTCAACTGTATTATCATTGAAAAGTTTTGAAGGATTATAAGTTGCTATAATTCTAGATAAAACTTTAATAGAATAAAATCTTGTTGTTGGATTATCAAGTGGACCAATAATAGAGATTCCATTTTTTTTATGAACAATACAATCTTTAGAAATATTAATTAAATAACTTAATATAATATTTAAAATACCTTGATTTACTAATAATACTCTAAATCTTTGATCTTTTGATAAATTAACCATAAGTTTCATTATTTCATTTTGAATACCTTTAGCTGTTGGATATGATTTCATTTTAGTTATTTCAGTCAATTTATTCATAAATGGATATGTTGATAATAGATAATCTATAAAATCATTTATATCATCATCATCATCATCTTTAGTTGATTCATTATTATTATTTTTTTGTTTACCAGTAGTTGTATCGACATTTTGTAAACTAGCATAATTTTTAAGAAATTTCATCGACTGTTGATCTTGAGTTAATCTTTCATTATATGTAGTTAAATTTGAAAATATACACAAGATACCAAAAATATTTGAATGTGATGTTGTTTCTTTTAAATTACCTAATAGTGAACCAATAAAATTATCATCATTTCTCAAAATTTTCTTAACAGGTACATTTAATGAAATAATTGCAAGACCTTCAATACTTATTGTAATTTGATCATCATTTGTCAATTCTTTATTATCTGATGATGTTATTAATCCATTAATAAATGTTTCTGTAATATGATTAATATTAAGAATATCCGGTTCTTTTTCAAGAGTTTCCTTTTTAATGAAAGGCCAAACTTTTATTAAAATTAAAGAAGATAAACATTGTAAATAACAAGTTTTATTATTATATTTTGATTTTGAAACTTTTAATAATATAGTTATATATTGATCAGCTATTAATGTTCTACAAACTTCATTTATTGATGAAGCAGACATTAATAAAAGTAAAATCTTAATTTGATCTATTTTAATCTCAATTCTTGAATCTAGAATTGAAATGATTTCATTGGTTATTATTTTTATTAAAATTTCATTCTTAATGAAAAATTCAGTACAGACATCCGATTGAATTGGGAATAATTCAATAAGAATTTTAAAAATTGTCTTGGTATCATTTGAATCTTTACAAGTTAATAATTTATCTTCAATTACATCTTGTAATTCAATTTCAACTTCTTCAGGGAAACTTTTCTGTAAATTTATTATTGATAATAAAGCTAAATAAGCTGTTTCATGAAATGCAATATATTCAATCAAATAAGAAAAAATTGGTGAAATATCCTCATTAAAGATAATATTAACATTATCTTTATTACTATTCGTTAATTCTGAAATTATAGATTTTAATAAATCTGTTGATTTTGTATTAAGAATAAGATTCTTTTCATTCGTTGAAATTTCATTCTTAATTAAGGATAAGTTATCTTTCAAATCTAATTTAAATTTTTGGCAAACAGATGATGACATCTTTTTTGTTTTTTTAAAAAAATTGGCAAATATATCAATGGTCCAGACCTTTTTGAATAATATTTAAGCTCTTAATATGTCCTAAAAGGGTACAAATGAAAGAATTGGCTAAAACATGCACTATCTGATCGAATAAGATTGACGCCATATCGAATCCATGAAAACAAATTATCAAAATCAAACAGCTATGGTAAACAAAAATGACAATTCAATTAACCCCTGCATCTGGAAATTGGCATACTAACCACTTCCAAATAAGGCGATCGCCGCACTAACATTTAAATATTTAAACTAAAATGTAAATAATTGAACCCCCCCCCCCCTCCAAAAGTTCAAACGGTTTTCTTTAGTTCTTTGTCTCTGATTGAATAGTTTTCATTATTCTCATGGTAATTTAAGCATATATAGGGATTAACCAGTTACCGTGTTACCATTTAAATAGGTATTGTGACTTGTAACTTGTAACTAGTAACGTGATATAAATATACTTTTAACTTTTTTCTTCTTCCATATGAAAAGCTCTTGATTAAAATTTGCTCATTTGACACCGAGGAACTATAGAACCAATAAATGAATGATAATATAAGTGGTCGTAATCAATCGCATATGCAGAAACAAAGAAGATAAGAAATATAAGCAGTATTATAATCCTTTATTATAATGTCCAGATCCAAAAGAAAAGACGTGTGTACCAGCCATATCTGTAAAATTTACTAATAAAAAAAAACAAAAGCACTAATTGAAACTTAATTAAAGTCTCTTCCCGGAAGGGCAACGACAAATCGTGCACCAGTATTATAACATAAAAAACTTCTTTATTGTTAATAAACAAATTAACATGGAAGTTATAAATGTTGTAGTAAAAGGCTGACAAATAATTACTAATAGCGAATAGGGATAAATAATATAGATCTTAAAAAGAAGAATATCAATCTATATGTTTGGCGCCTTGTATAATTTCATCAAACCGAGCTAAACAAATATACTTAAACGAAATATGAAGGGGCAAATGCAAATATAAGTAACAAGGGCTGTGAGAAAAGAAGGAAAAGAAGGAAACTGAGAACGAAATCTCTGTCTCGAGACTCACAAAACCTACTATATGCTCTTCCAAAAGCGATCAAAAAATTGAGACTCCCACAATTCACAATTCACAATTCACAATTTACAAATTCAAACAAAAAAAAGAATTTACTACAATTTAATAATCACAAAGGCAGATAAGAATCGACGCAGATTCGATTTCTCGAACGATGTATTTTTCTTTTATTAGTCCGCGCCTTTCGGCCCAAACGGGGAGTCAATTTCTTGATAAATTGTAGTTGTTTGTAGTAATTTGTGTACTGTTCCCTCTCACAAGCCGTGGTCGCCGGCGCGCCTCCATTTTGCTATTATTATTAGGTTTTAAACTGCCCGACCGGCTGACTCTTCCCTTTCAAGTTTCGGCTTCGAGCCTTTTGGAATTTGGAATTTGGAATTTGACGTGGACGGGGACGTGGACGTGGACGGGGACGGGAACGGTGGCAGTGGCGGTGGTCTAGCATCTAACTAGCTAGCATCTACCCATAGTAGCTATAATATATGTTATAGTCCATCTAACATATCTTTCTACTACGGTCTACGCCTGAGTCTTCGCCTCCTGCCGCGTCGAGCCGCAGAAGCCCGCTTCGCTATTTTTCCTTCCTTCCTTTTTTTCCCTCCCGCTTTCCAGCCCTCCTGCTTTCCTGCTTCCTTCTTTCCTTCTTTCTTTCCCTCGCACACATGTAATATGTCTCGTCTTATGTAAGCTCTAGCTTGCTTGGCAGTAAGACTTAAGCACTTGTCACGACTCTCTTTGTAAGCACTTTTTTTTTCTCCTGGCTTGTTTGGCCCCTGCGCAGGGGGACTGTCGGGAGGGGAAATGGGAGGAGGAATAGGCTGGAATATTCCGACCCCGATAAAACTCCCTCTAAATTGGGTTTATTTCGGTTTTTACTCATTTTATTTGATTTTATTCAATTTTTTTATTTAGTTAATTTATATAACACCTCTAATTAGTTTCTTTTGTTTTTTTTTTATTTTTTTTCAATTTTATACTTGACATGTTGCTATCAGACTATACACTGCATTCAAAAGCAAATATATAGCAATAAAAGAAAAAAGAAAACAATCACTGCTATATAAAAAAAAGAGATCCACACTTTTTTTTTCATTTTTTTTTTTTTTTCATCGAAGAATAAACTTACTGCATTTCGCGTAAAAATTGATATGTTTTTACAATATGGCATGCACAATCGTATTTATCACAGCCTGGCAATTTCAATTGTAATATATACGTTATTTAAGCATGGAGTCTATACTCAAGTTTGCTGTCGCTACACTTAATGCAAATTAAATAGATATATATTATATAAAAAGAAAAAAAATGTTTAGCAGTTGTGATTCTGCGATGAATTGTAACGGAATTCAACTTTTTGTACCGCTTTTCTTATTAATCGTTTACTTCTAATAAATTAATAGTTTAATTAAATTACTTGATATATATATCATATCATCTTATAAAGGTAATAGCATGCTTTTTTTTGCTTGCTTGCGATTGAGAAACTTGCATACATATATTTCTTTTGTTGCCGTAGTTAAGGAAAATGACAAAACCTATTAATTCTATTTTTTTTTGACTATACACCACCTTCTTGACAATTTGCTTGAACCCCCAATTGAAGCCGATAATTTATTTTTCTTCATAATATTTGTTTTTTTTAATTAATCTAGAGCCATTGCCAAGTTTCATCCGTTTCCCGTTAAGTTATGTGAAGATCATTGCCGCACGATGCTACCGTTCTGCAATAGCAGCCTTCATCGTTGCGAAGTTGTGATGCTCCCGTAATGATACTCGCAACATTGCCGCACCGGAACAAGCGAAGGGTTCAAGCAATTTAATTAATACGTACATTTTTTTTTTAAAAAAAGGAAACTAATGAAGTTGGAAAAAAGAAATTCCTCTGATTGAAAAATATAAGACCAACCTGTAGAGTAATATAGATCGAGAAAGATAAAAATCAACAAAAAGGAATCTAAACTCTATGTATTTACAGATTATAAAGATTATTATAAGAAAATCCTTTACCCTCTCTTCAAAGAGTACATTGACTAAACTGAATACAACATCTTTATTTGTTCAAAAAACAAAAAAAGAGCAAATATTTGACAATGCAAAGACGTGACATCAAGAAAAAAGTCAAATTGTACATTACCCACTTTTCAGAAAGAAAATGGTTCAGACCAACCAATGATGAAAAAGATAAATGCTTGTGTTTCTTTTTATCTTCCCCTCCACCCTCTTCCCAGGCATCCAGACATAACTTTAGAAAAGCCCCATGATTTTTACTTTAGTAACGATATGTTTGTTAAAATTCTCCTCCTCTTGCAAGTTGCACCTCCTCCTGGTGCTCCTCCCTCATAGCTTCAAGAGTCGGCTTCCCGAAGAAAGCTGGACCGTTCGTCTCAGCGGAAGTACTCAGCTCAACAGGCGAGCCTACAACTTAATTCAAACCTACGTACGTACCGAAGATATTCTGATTTTTTGCACGGCACTTGAATAAAAGAATAGGGCTGCTTAGTTACAGTGCTTACTAGTAACTGCTCGCAGGCCGAGCCTCCCCCTCCACAGCCAAGTTCCAAATTTACAAATTGCCAATGCCATGTGCTTTGTTTTAAAACGGGTAGCATATACAATTTCTTTTCCCTTTCCCAAGACTCACCCTCTCTCTCTCTCCCCAGCTGCCCGGTAGGCTGGTTAGTACCTACAGCGTACAGCGTACAGCGTGCAGACGTGCAAGCGTGCAGGCCACTGGGAACGGGCCAGTATCAAAAGGATCAGTGCCTCTTGTAAAACAACAATTGACAAGCCCTATAATAAATACTACTCACCCTTTGATCCTTCCAGCTTCCATTGCCATTTGCAATTTGCAAGCGCAACATTGCGAGTGGATCTCCTATTTCCATTTTTATGCATATTCAAAGTATTTTAAGCCTTATTTTATTACCTTCTTTCTTTACACTAACCGTGCTTATTCACCTGGCTATTTTGAATTTCAAAGCTTTCAAATGCTTTGTAATTGAATGACAAACATTCAAACAACCATCTTTCATTTGGTGAACCTTAAGTTTGATAAAATATTTAACTAAAAGATTGGTTGCTTTGCCGTTTTTTAATTTAATTTAATTTAATTTAATTTATTTTTTTGGAATTTCCAATCCCGTATACGAGAGATTGCTCATGTTGTAAAAATTGTTCTAACCACCTATAATGAATCTATCGGACGGATGAAAAAAGTGTTGTGATGATGACGCTCTGCACTTTCCAAATTACGACTCTCCTTTTTTTTTTTCTTTTTTTTTTGGTTTTTTTTACTTTTTCGTTTGCGTTTAATAATGAATAAAAGGCGGTTTCATTATATAGTAATATATAGTAGTAAGAATATACAGTGTTTTATTTATACTATTCGCTGTAGTGATATTTTCTGTTTTTTTGCTCTTTTTATGGGTTTTAATTTTATGTTTTTAATTTTTTATTTTTGCTTTGTGGGTCACCGAATCTTCCCTTTAATGTGTGTTTTTTTTATTCCGATTTTAATTGTATGGTGGAAAAATTAGTTAATGACGCCAACAGTACTGTAGAGGCTTAAGACAATGTTGTGGGTTGCATCAATTCTGAAACGAAATATTGTCAACCGGAACTTATTAAAACTTAAAATTTCTATATGCAGAGCTTCCAAGCGATCAGAAACCAAGACAAAAAAAAAAGAATTTTAAAACATAAAGTGAAAAACTAAATATATGAAATAAAAAAAGACAAGAATTTTTAAAAATATACTACTGAATGCATAAATATAAAAAAGATGCTTAATTTTGGTTATTTTAAAAAATTATAATATTTATTAATAATGTTTATGTTCTTTTCTTAATATATTAATAACGTTTATTTGACTTCGTTTTCGTTGTACTTAAGGATAATTGTTCCTTATTGTATAACAATATTATTAATCTTTATACTGTCTATTTGTTACAAATATAAATTCATGCATTAAACTGAAAATTTATCCAATATATCGCAGAAGGCTTTACTTCTTTGTGGTATGCACATCGTCTATTTTAACCAGAAGATCCTTCCTGCTCCCCATGTCAAACAGCGAAAAACTAATAAAAAGGAGGGTAAATTGAAACACACACACACATTATAGATATAGTATATACATAAGATACAAACCCGAACCCCCTTCTTTCACCTACAGTCAAATGAAACCAATAATAATCGAATATATTGTTCCTTTTTTTTGTATTTTTTTTTTCAGTTAATTTTCTTGTATAAATAATCCGAAATTTCTACCTTTTGGAAAAGATCAAAAAGATAGTCGGGGATTAAAAACTTTTTTTTTCTCTCTTTTTTTCTTTTCTTAAAAAGAAAAAATTCAAAAGCTTCACTTTTTGGTTTTTTATTAAAAAAGATTCTTTTAATTAAGAATAAACGTGATTATTAACTTAATTGTTCAATAATGAGTGAAGAATTCGAAAAGAAATCTCAGGAGGAGAAACAATCCACTGAACCACCAAAATACTCTTCTGAACCACCACACAGTCAAGAACATACAGATGAAGAAACATATGAAGATCATCATATTCATTCTGTTGAAAAGAGTTATGGTGTTAGAAGAATTGAAGCATTAAATAAACAATATGAAGCTTGGTATTATAAAGTTATTGTTTATTTTTCAGTTTTCTTAGTTGCTTATGCTTATGGTTTAGATGGTACAATTAGATATACTTATCAATCATATGCTACATCATCATATTCTGCTCATTCATTAATTTCAACTGTTTCAGTTGTTAGAAATGTTGCAGCTTGTGTTGCTCAATTATTTTATGCTAGATTATCAGATATCTTTGGTAGAATTGAATTGATTATAATTGCAATTATCTTGTATGTTATTGGTACAATTATTGAATCACAAGCTTATGATGTTACTAGATTTGCTGCAGGTGCTATCTTATATCAATTTGGTTATTCAGGTATTGTTGTTCTTTTACAAGTTATTATTTCTGATTTTTCAAATATGAATTGGAGGGTTTTCTGTTCATTTGTTGCTGCATTCCCATTTATTATTAATACATGGATTTCAGGTAATATTACAAGTAGTGAAATGTCCCATAGAGGTTGGTCATGGGGTATTGGTATGTGGGCATTTATTTTCCCATTATCATGTATCCCATTAATTTGTTGTTTCTTACATATGTATTGGAAAGCTCATACATCAGGTGATTTAAAAAGATTAGCTGGTCAATCTGAATATCAAAGATTAGGTTTAAAGAAATTCTTAATTCAAACATTTTTCTGGCAATTAGATATTGTTGGTTTATTAGGTGTTATGCTTTCATTAGGTTTAATTTTAACTCCATTAACTTTAGCAGGTGGTGTTTCCAAAAACTGGGATCAAGGTCATATTATTGCACCATTAGTTATTGGTTTTGTTTTAATTCCATTCTTAGTTTGGTGGGAATTAAAATATGCTTCACATCCATTCTTAGCACCAGAATTAGTTAAACGGAAGGCAGTTTGGGGTGCTTTAATGATTGCTATTTTCATTGATATGGTTTGGTATATGCAAGGTGATTATTTATATACTGTTTTAGTTGTTGCATTCCATGAATCAATTAAATCAGCTACAAGAATTACATCATTATATTCATTTGTTTCAGTTTTAACTGGTACAATTTTAGGATTAGTTATTGCATACGTTAGAAAATTGAAAGCATTTATTATCTTTGGTATTTGTATGTGGTTTGTGGCAATGGGTTTAATGGTTAAATATAGATCTGGTGAATCATCTCATAGTGGTATCATTGGTGCTCAATGTTTATTAGGTTTTGGTGCTGGATTCTTTACTTATGTTGCTCAATGTTCCATTCAAACAATTACGGGTCATGAAGGTATGGCAACTGCTTTGTCATTATATTTATCATTCTATTACATTGGATCAGCTGTTGGTTCAGCTATTTCAGGTGCTATTTGGACACAAATTTTACCAGGTCAAATTTACAAGAGAATTTCAAATCAAACTGTTGCATTAGAAGCTTATGGATCACCATTGACTTGGATTTATACTTATACTTGGGGTACACCAGAGAGAGACGCACTTGTTGAAGCTTATAAGCATGTTCAAAAGATTTTAGTTATTGTTGGTTTGTGTTTCTGTGTTCCATTATTAGGATTTGCATTCTTATTACCAGATCCTAAATTAAAGAGTCATCAAAATTTGAAGGATGAAGAATTCAATACCTCTTCAGATACTGATGATCAAGAAACAGCTACGGAAGAAAAAGGTAAGTTAGCTTTCCTAAAGAGAATGTTTTAAGCGATTTGCATGTTAAATAGATACTGAATTAAAAAAAAAAGAGCACTTTAAATCTCTTTTTTTGTTTTTTTTATCTATCTATCTATCTATCAAAATTACTATATCATGTTAATTAGCTTGCTGTTTTCATAGTTATCATTATTATTTTTTTAAATGTTAATTTTTTTTTACTGCTCTTCTTTTTTTATAAGTCCTTTTCTTTTTTCTTTTTCTTTTTCCTTTTTTTTTATTTCCTTTAGAAACCCATCATTTTTTTTTATCCTTCATTCGTTCTCACCTTTTATTATTATTCTTATTATTTGTTTTCTCTTTCTTCCTTTCTTTCTTCATTTTTTTAGATTCGGACTGTGATTATATATAATGATAGCTTTATTAGCTTAGTCATTTTATTATACCTATACATACTTTTTAATTAATATGGATTGTGGACTTGGCAGTCAAAAAACCGCTATTTTTTAAAGTTTATCCAATTATAAAGCAAAAAGTAAAAAAATAAAAGTATATAGTTTAATAGTTAGTATATGTAATAGACCAATTAAACTGTGGCTCTTTTATTTTAAAAGCTTAACCCGGTAGGTAGTAAACCCTACGTACGTAAACGTGCAAAGCTTAAAGTCAAAATAAAAAAACACAGTTAAATGAAAAACTAAGCAAGGCAAGCTGCAGGGGATCGTTGATTAACAACGGGCGCTTGCTGAATCATGATTCACTGATTATATAATAATATGAGATTTGGGAATTTTGGACTGCGCGCGACGCGCGACGAATTGATCGACGTTTCGACGTTGCGACTTTACGACGGTGCGACGTGGATTATTCATTAAACTTACAGTTTATTCAATATTTACTAAAAATCTTATAAATATTTTGGTTCTTTGAATAATTTTGCTTCTCGGAACTTGCATCTTTGGCTATTTAGTTTTATGGCCCGGGATTATTTATATTCTTATTTGCACAGCCATAATCGTAAATTGTAATTTGTTACAGATGTGGTTTCGTTGCGCGGCCATCGAGCTTTAGCTAGTTGGTTTTTTGTTTTTTTAGTCAATTGAAGCACTATAGACTGTATAGTGGGTTGATTTAAATTAGCTTCATGCTCTCTATTGGAGAAGTGGGGCTGCTGTGTATCACTTGACATATATCTTGTATGTTTGAGGGGATATGTATTTACATTTAGTTCAAGTTTGAAGGTTATGAGATAATATTATACCGAATTTAAAATCTGTATAAATTCTAATACAGTATCGGAAACTAGGTACATTTTTTATTTTACTACGATCGATAGATCCATATATATATATCTATAAGATCAATAGAGTTACGTAAGGGAAACGATAGTAAAAATTCTTTAATTTTATATGCAATGCAGATTATTTTAATGAATTGATTGGCTAGATATGGAAACTTGCAAATTCAATTTTTTAAGTGGGGTTATCTTTTTTATATAAATTTTGTATTTCTAAGCGCTTAGTAATTCACGGTTTCCGTTTTTATGTTCTATGAGTGTATGCTCTCGGAACTAAACTTTATATATATATATATATATATATAGTTATATATATGTGAACCTACCGAACCTATAAAACGTGAAAAGAAACATCCGAGCGGGAGTCAGAATTACTACCGGTTATTAATTACCTAGATTACATAGAGAGTAGAACAAGATTAAAAAAATTGGGGTAATAAGCTTAATTCAGAATTCAAAGCAGCTTATCCCCTTTAGACCAAATATTTCCCCAAGTTTGCAATTAGCCTGCTCAGTGCTCGCTCTCCTTAAAACTAATAGTTACATCTGCAACAACCGAGCAGATTTGATAGAATTAATACTGATGTTCATTACATGTACTTCACATATAAATATTGGCATATTCTCTTACTTCAACTTCAGGGTCTAAAATGCATATGATTCACATGCCTCTATAGAAAGAAATTAGTGAATTAAAACTGCTTGGGTGCAGGCTGGCAGAAGGAATTTCAAGTGTTCTCTACACCACAGAGACCGGTGTCAGTTTCACAGGGATCATTCATCATATTGTATTGTCATTCATCTATGGAATGATCTGTGCGCGGCGGCCCTGTGAACAACACCGCCCGGCGCCCAGTCCGCCCGCCAACGTGATCGGGGCGCTCAATTATTATATAGCTGTATGTAATAATATCGATCCCTTTACAACTCACTTTTACATATAATAATAGTAGATGGAGTATCAGAGAGAATATAAAGAGAATGTAAATTTCAATATGTCCATTCTCTATGAACTGGCTTCTCCAAGTAAAAATATCGAATCATAAATTGCTTATACACATATCTTGGATTTTTACCAGCTAATATCGATGGCTCAAGGGTTACAGCCTTTTATAGTCTGCTGGCCCTTATATAATTTATATAGTTAATACGGTAACTTATTAACTACCGGACCTACTAATTTATACCTGCGTACCCGTCTAATGCCGATGATACTATCTATATAGCCCAGCTGGCTAACTTGAGGCTATCATTAAAAGTTGTAGTAGATGAACTATCACGATAGCCATTAAAAGTGAATAAATTTTGTAAATGTATAGCTAGGAATAACTAGAATAATAAACAGAACTGCACAAATAGACCAACCCACCGCCAACTGATCGGTGCCCGCCCGGTGCCCGGTGCCCGGTGTCCAGTGACCAGTGCCAAGTGCCACTGGCCACCCCCGGTGCTCACCCCGAGTCCCTCCCCCGGGATGTTCAGCAGACAAGCAGACAAACACACCACCACAGCCAGCCAGCTAAGTCCTCCCCGCGGAAACCCCCGCAACCACAAGGCCATTGAGGCCACCCACCGGGCACTCTAGTGCCAACCCACCGCCGAAATCCCAAACACCCCAGCGGAGCCTCGAAACCCCAAAACTCCAGGAAAAGTGGTTCCGCTCAACAACTCTTCCGAACAGCTGAAAACCTTCAAACTGAGAAGCTCTCACTCAATTATAAAATTATCAATGGCAACCACCACTCTCACAATAGATGTAGCAGCTGGCCCTCTCTCCCTGCTTTGGGATCTTGGAAAAAAAAAAAAAAAAAAAAAAAAAACGAAAACAAAAGCTAATCCAAGTTTATATATATACTTTTGTAAATGGCTTCCTTCTACATACCACAGCCAAAGCATTGTTCTTGCAATTTTTTCTTAGGTTTTTTATAAGTGCCTACTTGAAATGGTTTTCTGCTCTTTACTACAAAAAGGTTTCGAGTTTTATATCATTTTTACTCTTTTTTAGCTATATTTTACATATTAGTTATTGATAATAATATTAGTATCACTTATCCACCATAACTTATTAATTAAGGATGGATAACAATCCTGAGGACAATCTACGACAATCGAATGTTGGCCCACGAACAAAGCGAGCGTAAGTGTTTCAAAAATCAATGCTAATTTTTTTTCTTTTTCCTTTTTATCACGTCTTCAAAACTTGTTTGATCTGTTTACTAACAACTGTATTTATTATAGCTGCGATTACTGTAAGAAAAAGAAAGCAAAATGCTCCGGAGATCAACCAACTTGCCGGAAATGTAAGATTTCAAAAATGGTCTGTGTTTATTCCCCATATGAGAAGAGAATATCTATCTTACTATCACGTTACAATGAAATGACCGATCTAATAACAAAACTACAAGAAGAAATAGCCATATTAAAGAAAACTGAAAATCCATCATCACTATCATCCACTGATAATAATCAAATGAATTTAAATGATGATTCAAAAATTATTGATAATGAAGAAGATGACAGTTATCAATTTGAAGAAGAAGATGAAGGCGATAAAGATAGAGATTCAAAACAACAACTGCAACATTCTTTATCACAATCACAACTGGATTCTACATTACAATCACAACATAAAAGGGCAAGAACGAGGTCTGATACATCCAAATTCAAAACAGGATCATCTGAAATTATATTTACAGAATTAGCTGATATGAAAAAGGATGAAATTCAATTATCTGTTTCACATTCACATTCAACGGTTATATCCAATGAAACAAATTCAATTATAAATAAAGATTCTTCAAGACCAACTCTTTCAAAGAAAAAATCAACTACAAGAAGTAAAGATCGTTGTGATTCAAATGTTTTAGATTATTTAAATCATTTGACACTTGAAAAAGCTTTCCAATTGATAGAAATGTGCCATTTTTATTTAAATGATATTTATTTCCCTTATGATGTAGAATTAATGAAAGTTAAATTAAAAAGATTATATTCAAAAGAATTACATTTTGTTAAAATTTTTGATCATGAATCTTCATTTTTCAGATCTTTAGTCTTTTTAACCTTTGCATTAGGTAAAAGATATTTAGGTGAATCTGATGAAATTATTGAAGATTTACTTTATAGTTCTTTATTAGAAGTTTTACCAATCACAGAAGTTAAAGAAACGCAAGAGAATTATCTAACAGTGGCAACTTTAACACTAGCAAGTCTTTATTTTAGAGCCGTTAGTAAAGATAGTGATTCAATCCTGTATTCTAATCTAGCATTGCAATTTGCTTCTCATATTAAATTACATGAAAATGATGAAGGTTCAACTTTAACTCCATTAGAAAAAGAAGTTAAAGCACGTATAATGTGGATCTCTTATGGTGTTAATCGTTCATTAGCAGCAAAGATGGGTGATGCATTCTTATTAAGTTATGATGATATTTATCGTTCTTTCCCAGTAATGAAATCATTTGATGAAGATGGGAATATGATTGTATATGATAAAGAAATCCCAATCTCTAACAATGATAGTAATGACAATAATGATGATGATACCGATAATAACAATAATACTAATGACAACAACAGTATTAATATTAATCTTAATATTGATAAGAAGGAAAGATTACCAAATAGTAGTGAATTTCAACTATATATAAGTTTGACAAAAGCGGCCGAAGAAATTTATAGGGTTATTTATTCTTCAAATCCAACAAGTACATTAGTTGTCGCTTTACAAAAAGTTATAGATACATTAGTTAAATGGAATAATGCTTCTTCAGAACGTTTTAGATTAGATTTAGCCCCAAGTACAGAATCAAATAAAAAAGATAAAAGATTGGTTTGCTCACTTCATTTAAATTATTGCTTTTGTATTCATCTTACAACTATACCAATCTTATACAGTTTAGTTGATAAAAAAAAGAAAAAATTGGAAGATTTTGAAATTACTGAAAGTCTATCCGATTTACTTGCAATTTGCATTAATTCAGCTCAAATGACTGTTTATATTTTAATTAGTTGTTTAAATGATGAAATGTTAGCAATATTTGGTGTTATGGATTTAGATTATGTTTATAGTGCCAGTTTAACATTTTTCATGTGTGGTGATATATTAAATTTTCAAAATACTGAATGTGGGAAACTACTTGATTCTTGTTTAATGATAATGAAACAATTAGCTAAAAGGGGCAATACAATTGCCGAATTAAAATATGAAAAATTAATTGAATTAATTAAGAGATATCGTCAAAGGGATGATTTTTCAACTGATCAGAAAAAGGACTCAATTCATTTGGATTTGAATCCGCGTCAAGAAATTACTTCTCAGCAGCTTCAACAACAACAACAACAACATCGACAACAACAGCAACCACCACCACCACCACCACAACAGGATGAAGTGCAATTTGTAGAGCCCCTGATCCCTATTCATTATCAACTACCACAGCCATATAAAAATCAACAAGATCAACAACAAGATCAGCAACAACATTCACTGCCAATGACATCACAACTAGATAGTTCAGCTTCCACTAATACTGCAAGTTCAGAATACGAATTCCAATATCAGTATATAGGATCACCTTTCAATTCAAATATCGCAGATACTTTCCATTCTTTGACTGATAGGGATTTGGATATTTGGGATACTGGAAGATCATGGCATAAAATGGAAAATTATTGGGATGAATTTCAAAGAAACGTTTTTGAAAAACACTAAACTCATGTTAAAAATAGTTACACTTTAAAATTTACTTGTTTATTTATTTATTTATTTGTTTATTTATTTATTTGTTTGATTTATTTATTTATTTATTTGTTTGTTTGATTTTTTATTGTTATCGCTTATGTTTTCAAAGCTGTTTACCTAAAATTTTTTGTGCAATAGTATTATTAATATTACCCAGAAAGCTAGTTTATTTTGTTTTATTTTATTCTCTTTTATTCTCTTTTATTCTCTTTTATATTTCTTTAACCCTGTATATTTCTATTTTGTTCATTTCTTATTAAAATTTGAATTGGTTTTTATTATTAAGTTTATTTTCCCTTTTTAGCTCTTATGTTGTTTTTATTATTCATTTTCCTTGCTTTTTCTAACTTTAATTATGTCTGTGTAAACCTTACCCCAAAAGATGCGCTTTTAGTATCTATTTAGTCACTAACCATTATTTGATTAGCAATATGCTGACCAATCAACTTCGATACCCCTTTTTTATTTACAGTTTTAACGCTGATTAGTTTTATAGAGACAAAAATAAGCTTTAAATTACATCTCCAAAAAACTATATAATAAATAAAACAAAACAACAAAATAACTTTTCCCTTCCCAAAAAGATAAATAAAATAGAATCTACTAATTATTAGACGAATTATCCACCTCTTTATCACTTTCATACTCTTCATGTAATTTTGCTTCAGCATATTGAGCCTGCTCTTGTTCTGCATCAGCACTTGTAAACGAACCCATTCTATTTTCTGGTCCAATTAAAGTTATAATTAAAACGTATGCAAATACACAACCAACAAAGATAGCCATAACTGTTGCATAATCATAAATGTTCTCTTTACCTTCAATTGGGAATGATTCACCAATAGTAGTTTCAATCGTTGATGAAGCAGATGATGCTAAATTACCTAATTGATAAGCACAACCAACGACAAATGATCTGAAATCAGGTGGTGCTAATTCAGATAAATGAATTGGAACAACACCCCAAGCGCCTTGGACAAAGAATTGTAAGAAGAAAGCACCTGCATTGATTCCACTACCATCAATAAAAGCCCATGGATAAATCAAAGCACCGCCACAGACACAACAGATCATGATCGATAATCTTCTACCAACAAAATTAGATAAATGACCAATTAAAATACCACCAGTGATAGCGCCCAAATTGGCAACACAATTGGTCACAGTAGATCTATTTGATGAAAATCCATATTGCTTAGTTAATAAAGTTGGGTACAAATCTTGGGAACCATGAGACATGAAGTTGAAACCAGCCATTAACAAAACCAAATAGATAATGATTAACCAATAGATTTTCAAAGAACCAATAGCCTTCTCTTTAAAAGTCTTTTGATAAATACCGTGCTCTTCATTATATTTTTCAATCTCCTTTTGTCTTTGAAAAGCTTTTGTTTCAGGCAAAGCAATTCTGCAACAGATAATAATGAAACCACAACCTGCACCAAACCAAAATAGAGCTCTCCAGGATTTAGAAGTGTTATCAGCAATAGCTCTGGTGAAGACAACAGCCATTAAATATCCAAAAGTATAACCTTGTTGTAAGAAACCAGAGATGAAACCTCTGGCTTCAACAGGACAATCATCTAAACATGTTGCTGCACAAGCTCCATAAACACCACCCAACAAGACACCAAATAATGCTCTAACCAACAAGAATTGTTGGAAATTTTTAATAAATCCAGAACCAATCTCCAAGATGCACATCAAGGTCAAGTTTAAAACCAATGGCCATTTTCTACCATACTTGTCACCCAAGTATCCAAATGTGAAACTACCGAAAGATCTCAACATAAGAACCAATGTAATACCCCAAGTAATATCTTTAACAGATTTATCAAAATCGGTAGCTAGCTTGGACACATTTAATGAGACTGAAAAGAAATCATAAGCATCCCAAGACCAAGCAAACAAGGACACCATAATAAGCAACCATTGGCCGCGATTAATCAGTTTTAATCCAGGAATTGGGTTCAATAAATGCTTATTTCTTTCCATATGTTCTTTAGTAGGTATTAAATCTGTCACTCTGGTAACAATGTAGTTTTTGATTGCCACTGATGAAAAGTTTGGTTTGTGGATAGCATGATCAACTACTTCAGTAACCGAATGAGTTCCATCTTTTGTAATAGATGCAGAATCACTTCCACTCATTTTGCTTGTTCACTTCCTTTAATAGTTTATCAATTAAAAATTTCTTATGAAAAATTATATATAAATATGCCATCTTTCTAATCAATTTGGGTTAAAAAGGAATTAATCCCTTATTTATAAAGCAATTTTCTAAACTCCTTTTTTTAACTATTATTTTTTTCTGTTTTTCACGAAGTTAGACGATAAATATCATTTGATAATAACAGAGACATCTAACCGCCCATTATTCGAACGGTGTGACTTTTTGAAAATGTCTGACCCGAGCATTTGCATACATTCACTCTGTAATAGTAGTAATGGTGATGCTAATTAACAGTAACACTAATAGTAGCAGCCAGATTCAGGCGTGACGGCTCTAAATTCCAATCTGTTTAATTTCGCCGCGAGCACAAATTTACCAGGGAGTCATCCTCATAACAATAGACTCATTGTCTGTTTAACAATCAACTGCTTCTCGAGAGGTCATTTATTTTTCAATCTTTCAAATGAGCGACAGTAGATAACGGAAAAATTTAAAGTGGTTGGCTCCTTGAACAAAAAAAACAACAAAGCAAAGCTGTTAAGCTGATATTATCATAGATATTAAAATTTTATCGGTTATGTTCGTTTGAAGAATTTTGAATTGAGTCTTCTGTTAATATATGGTGAATCACCTATCTGTTATGCAAGTGAGATCGGATGTCTTCATCCATAAAATAAAAAACGGTGACCTTTTTCTCGTTGTTACAACTTGCGACACGAACTATATATCTCGATATCGTATAATTAACAAACCGTCGGTAGTCAGATCAGCATATACAGAAATCATTAAAATAACTGGAACAATTGTTCTTCTAGAACAAAGACGGATTAACAACGGGTTTATCCAGGGGGGCAGACTTGTACCAAGTAATAAGTATATGCAATTCAAGGAATCTTGGAATTTGGAAAGAGGGGCAAGCAGCCAGGCAGGACATTGGACAAAAGCCATAAAGAGTCGGTCATTCATAACTTGTAGCAATTGCTAACCAGTAAGTAAGTAACTATCAGCATAGATACTATTGATAGAGTAAGCAATTGGATAATAAATACGTCTCGTCGTGCGCAATCGAGAACCCCAGGGCGAACGGCGACGCCGAGCGACTCAACGAGGCCCAAATAAAAAATAAAAAGTGAAGAAAAGCGAAATTCTCGAGGTGGCCGAGTTTGTATAATTTTTCCAATTTAGCCAGTGCTACCGTGCAGCCTTGCTGTCTTGGCTTTGGCTCGGAATCTTGGCCTATAATTTTTTTCTCTCTTCATTTTTGCTGACGCGTCGGCTGTGACTATTTTTTGAATCGGTTCCTGTCGCATCGTGTGTGTATATAGTGGTAACTTGCAAGCTTGTTGTTGAAGATCTCGTATCCAGTAACGAGTTAATATATATATACATAGCCGTGGGCCACTTTTCTTCTGTGTCTTTGCCGTATTATAATTTATATATATATATAGGATCAGATATCTTCATCTTATATATACTTTCAGTATCTGTGGTTGTATTATATTTTAGCATCAAACATTCACTGGATCTGATCATTTTGTGGCCAAGCTGAGTAGGAGCCGAAAACGGCCAAGCCCGTCTTTCTTTTTCGTTTCTTTTTTTTTGTCTTTCGATTTCTTACTGATTTACTATTACGAAATATCTGTGATAATTAAAAAAGCAAAAGCAAGCCGATGCAAAGGAATAAATATAATAATTACTACGCAAATAGGAGGGGAAAGATAAACGCAAAAGTAAAAAAGTAAATGTAAAAGCAAAGAAACAAGAAAGAATAAATAAATAGTAAGCGTGTTTTGTATTAAAAAAGTAAAACAATTTGAAAAAATCAAACTTCAACAGATGTGCTTCTTTCCAAATGTTGTTGTTTAGCCTTCATACTTCCAACTTCTTCTTGGATTTTAGCTTCTGCATACTGTTCTTCTTCTTCTTCAGCTTCAGCACTCTTGAATGAAGCCAGTCTGTTTTCTGGTCCAACTAAAGTGATTAATAGAACATATCCAAAGACACAACCAACAAAGATTGCCATAACTTTAGCATAGTTGTAAATACCTTCTCTACCTTCAATTGGAAATGACTCACCAATAGTAGTTTCGATAGTTGATGAAGCGGATGAGGCCAAGTTACCTAATTGATAAGCACAACCAACGACAAATGATCTGAAATCAGGTGGTGCTAATTCAGATAAGTGGACAGGAACAACACCCCAAGCACCTTGGACAAAGAATTGTAAGAAGAAAGCGCCTGCATTGATACCATTACCATTAATGAAAGCCCATGGATAAATCAAAGCACCGCCACAGACACAACAGATCATGATCGATAATCTTCTACCAATGAAATTAGAAAAGTGACCAACAATAACACCACCAGCGATAGCACCTAAGTTTGCAACACAGTTAGTAACTGTAGATCTATCTTGAGAGAAACCATATTGCTTAGTTAATAAAGTTGGGTACAAATCTTGGGAACCATGAGACATGAAGTTGAAACCAGCCATTAATAAAATTAAGTAAATAATAATCAACCAGTAGATCTTTAGTGAAGCAATAGCCTTTTCTTTGAAAGACTTTTGGTAAATACCGTGCTCTATATTATATTTTTCAATCTCCTTTTGTCTTTGGAAAGCTTTTGTTTCAGGCAAAGCAATTCTGCAACAGATAATAACGAAACCACAAC
The DNA here is from genome assembly GCA_030556425.1 of Ogataea ovalis. Taxonomy (NCBI): domain Eukaryota; kingdom Fungi; phylum Ascomycota; class Pichiomycetes; order Pichiales; family Pichiaceae; genus Ogataea; species Ogataea ovalis. The sequence continues at coordinate 71,219 of JAKTTZ010000017.1, forward strand.
CTGCACCAAACCAGAATAGAGCTCTCCAGGATTTAGAAGTGTTATCAGCAATAGCTCTGGTAAAGACAACAGCCATTAAATATCCAAATGCATAACCTTGTTGCAAGAAACCAGAGATAACACCTCTAGCTTCCAGTGGACAATCATCTAAACTAGTAGCTGCTGCAGAACCATAAACACCACCCAACAAGACACCAAATAATGCTCTAACTAATAAGAATTGTTGATAATTCTTAATGAAACCAGAACCAATTTCTAATATACACATCAAAGATAAGTTCAAAATTAATGGCCATTTTCTACCATATTTATCACCCAAGAAACCAAAAATGAAACTACCAACAGATCTTAACATAAGAACCAATGTAATACCCCAAGTAATATCCTTAACTGATCTATCAAAGTCTGTAGCAAGGACTGAAGCATTTAATGACACAGAGAAGAAATCATAAGCATCCCATGACCAAGCAAAGAATGAGACTATGATAAGTAACCATTGACCACGGTTAATTAATTTTAAACCAGGAATTGGGTTCAATAAATGTCTGTTTTGAGAAACATGTTCCTTAGATGGTATCAAATCTGTCACTCTTGTAACAACATATTTCTTTATAGATTGTGTAGAGAAATTTGGTTTATGCATAACATGATTGTCGACCTCTTCGTGGAAATTGGTACGAGAGTCCTCTTTTGTAATGGACATAGAATCTCTGTCACTCATTTTGTTAGATATTTATTGAAATATTTTAAGTTGTTTGTACTTGTTAATATTTAAATCTTCAAAACAGCTAAAAAAGAGTAAGACAATTTAATCGAGAAATTTGTGTAGTATTTATACCCAAATAGCACAGAGAGAAAAGCATCCAAAAAAACGTTGGAAATTTCATGAGTAACACTGCTGATTACAAAGAAAAAAAAACAAAAAGTAGTGACCATTAACCATTGAAAGGGTATCCATTGCAAGTGGCGATAACAATACCATTTTCACAAACAAGCAGGCATTAGCCACGACGTCAACAATTCACTGGGTGTATGTCTGTTGTGTTTATTTAAGAATCAGTAGGCGTTAGCCATAGCATTTAGTTTTTTGGGTGGAGGACACTATGGGGAAAACAAGAAGAAATTTCAGCAATAGAGAAAAAAACAAATGGTCAGCAGTTTTACCCAAGCTGCAATGCGGAAACAATAGAAATGCAGCCAGGACTTGGAGAATCGTGGCACTCCTGGAACTTAGTGCCCTCCGTGAGGTGGGGCTGATGAGCAAGGACGATTGCTCGCAAAGTCCGAGTGCCTGCAGCGGTAGCACTATACTCCTGGGGAAGGAGCTGGCTTGGCTCTTCTCTTGGTGGGACAAACGCAATGGTAAAAATCCGGGTTTTTACTGTGTATCCTGGACCATTTGCCTGCTTCTGTTCAAAGTTTTTCTTGGTATTGGTACCTTGCCTGCTAGACAAACTCCGCTTCTGATAGCTTAGCAGTTGGCAAGTTCCAACTACCAAGGTCTGAATCGTTAGTTTAAGAGATGGGAAAAAGTAATAGTATGCCGATCGCAAGAAGGACAGATCAGTTCAGGAGTTTGTTGGTTTTTTTTTTGACCAATTTATATCTTCACAGGGTGTCTTTCGGTAACAAAATACAGCTACACACATGATACTTCTCATTAATTAATCCTCAGCAAAAAAGTGGAAGAGTCGGATGCATACCGCGAGCCGACGCTTGAGTAGGTTTTTCCTGCTGCGTGGTAAATCTGACTCGCGTGCACCGCAGCAGACTGGCAGTATCGCGGTGCCAGACTGTTTCTTTTTTTACTCCCAGTGGCCCAGGGAGAGTGTCCCAGTCTCCCAAGCCTGTGCTGGCGTGTTCTGTGCTAGAAGCTCCCTCAGTAGAAGAATTATAGCAGTCTACAGATCTTGATTCTGCCGTTGCGGCAGTGATCGCGGCGTAAATAGCGGCCGGCGACAGCTTGCGTCTTGGCTAGTTAGTAGATTGAGGGCTCCTTGGCCTTGCCTAACCGGACTAATTTTTATTAGTGGCGGTGTGGGACCTGGGTGCCAGTGGGTGGGGGACACTTCCGGTTTACATTACTGGTTCGTCGGACTTCCTTGTCACTTGGCAGGAGTGCTGTCTTGGCTTGGCTTAATACATGGCCATATTCATTATTCGTATATTAGAATTTCAATTGCTGAACTATGTAGTAATTTAGTCAAGCGGGGTTGTGAAAAAACCTTGTTACGTCAGTTATATAATTATGCAACGTTTACCAATGCCACTAGCCTCATTCAGTATAGTGACAAAGACAACTCCGGTTGATGGTGTTTCGTTTAACTTTAAGATGAGTTGTATTGTACTAAAAGAAGCAAAAACATGAATGGCTGAATAGATCCCCATTATGTGGCCGATATATAGCCAGGCATCGAGCTGAATGAAATCAAGCAGTACAATTTATAAGAAGCTAGGAGACATGAAGTGAAGATTCTGGTTGTTATGGAGGAATGTCTCTTCTTCGGGGTATTCGTACCACCCACTATAAATTGCTGACGGAGATATCTAAATTGGGAAGCATCCCGCCCTTACTAATATGCACTCGCGCCGAAAATCTAAACGGGCCATTTTTTATTTTTGTCAACCAGAAAACTGAGCCAGACAAACCTCGGGAAATAACTTCTAAATGGCTCACTCCAATTTCTTAGTCCGTTATAGGGTCGGATAGCCGGAGGTTACTTCTTGCTTGTTACAAATGAAATAGTTAAACAAGTCTTGTAGGATTTTTTTTTCTGCTTGATTTCTGGTGCTGAAATATGCCCAAAGAAGTAAAGGCGAGAAGGAAAATTTTTCTTTTGCACATTTTCGCGTGGAAAAGTCACTATCACGCCTATCAAAAAAAAAGACAATTAGAAAGGTTTTTTAATAACACGGGGCATCATTGTTGTTGAATAATACCATGTATTTTTATAGTTTATATCTGGTGGAGGGGATGACCCCACGTAAGGCTGAAAACCTAATAGCCAATCTGAAGCTGTCATTTTTGAAGGCAATTATCAAAAGCTTTTCTTAGGATCGTCCACCATCATGATATTGTATTATATAGAATTTCAAACTAAAATATATTACACAAAAAGCTTTACTGTTTATTTTACTACGGCACGAATAATTTTTGTCATATTTCTTTATTAATATAATGATTTATAATTTTCTTACTGGTTTACATGAAAGCATTTCATGAAAAGCAGTGCAGACACTTGCCCCGACTCCCGAGATACCCTCCGCTTTCTGGCCAAGAAAACCTTATACTTGCTGTTTCCCTTGGCCAACTATAGCTATATAGTCGTCTAGTAAATACCGATACCGAGCCCGATACTTTACGAGCACCGCAATATGAAATACCAAGGCTTTATTTGTTGCTTGGAGCCGTTGGTTTGCCGGGAAACGTCTGTGCTTTCTTGATCAAAAATTCAACAGTGACTTCCGTGGTTTTTATCTACCCGGTTCCGGTGTGTCAATGTGAGACAAGGGAACCATGCGAGACTCAACAAGTTACAACAATTTGAAAGGGGACCGGTCTGGCGGGGTACATGGTGGAGGGAGTCGGGAGTGGGTCGGGACTATTATAATAGACCGATTCAGGGTGTTTTACCGTTTATGGTTTCACGTTGCGCTTTGGTTCTATTCTGTCAAGTCGGGCACAGGAGCTGTTGATTGGCTCTCATTTCACCCGATGTTCTTATTGTAGATTGGCATGTCATATATGTGTTTAGTATACTCGTGATAAATGCGGTTGTTTTCTTATCTAATTACGGAGTTTACTAGCTGTTGATAAACTGTCTTACTAATGGAACAAATTAAAATCAGATGATTTATGTAATATCTTTTCGCGTTATTAATCGGCTTCTGCTCTGTACTAGATACGACATCGTAAATAACGGGTAAAAAGGAGTAGACTACGTTTTAATCTATCAAATACATGCGTTAATAAATGATTTCCAACTCTTGCAAGAACAATTAACTCCTCATCTTATCTATTATATGCCTTCAGTTGATGTATAGTGTTGGTGGGGAAATAAGTGGAGAGGGGTTCCCAGCTTGGGCTCCTACTTTTTACGAACTGAAAGACAGATAATAATAGCTTCGCTCTGTATTAAAATCCCCAGCGACAAACTAGGAGCCTAGGGTGCTCGGTAGCCACTAAGATGTTCGGTAGTTCAGTTGGCACACAACCTGGATACTCTTTGACGGCCACAAATCTGCCCAGAATACTAAATAATGCCATGGTTTCACAACCAATCGGTGATCTCCAAGGCTTTTTTTAAATCGTCTGATTTTCGCTTTCCAAATCTAACCTCAAATATTCTATTTAAAAACGTTCATTGAACCGAAGCGCTGCGAAAAAAGTTAATGCCGTTCCTTATTTAAAATATGTGTATGTAGCCGCAATCTATTATTCAACAATCTGGGGTATAGAGTATCGGGGACATGGGATTTATTAAAATGTACACAGATCCACTACGTGGGGGACTAACTATTGTGTATTTAGAATCCGGGGTGCATTGTATAATGTATACTATATCCCGGGAACTATGAACTGCTATGTTGTTCGTTTCAATTAATGCTAGATTTCCCCGTCCTTTTTGCATCCTTAGGATATTTACGAAGTGTGGCTCGTTGAACGTTTAAAACGGAGGCTCATTCTATTGTTCAACTATCCAAATTTGGTATTTAAGTAACGGAATTTTACGGTGACGAAGTTGCCACGTTTGATCTTACTTTATTTATCTAGGTTGCTCCACCCTGTCTTTATGTTTTTGGGGTTTTAAATATTCATTTCACTCTCTCTCGTTAGAATCTGATAAATTTCGGGGTTTGTATGCTAATTCAAATTCTGGCTAAATTTATTGACAGCAACAAAGTTTAGAGTCATATTTCTCTATTTGTTTTCTCTCCTCTTAGCATCCCCACTTTATCCCTGAAGATCTTTAGTAATAGCTATAAGTTCTGGTTATTTGTATTTTGTTTGCTCCACAATATTACCATGGTTTGCGAAACAATTCATCAGATTCAATCAGGCGGTTCTAGAACTAGAATAAGCTACAATGAATTGGGCAAACTGTTGCATAGAAGCACTTCCACAAATCCCGTGATTAAGGATCTAGTTGAAAAGTATCTAGCTTATCAGAGAAAATCGATATCCCCTACGATAGCGATAGTAAAATTGAATGCCAGAATCAGCCAGTTGATATCAAATAAGTTTACCAATTAAGAGCGTAATCGTACAAATAGCAATGGTTTGAAGCAAATGTTTTAACGATCCTGGAACAATTTCCGCTGTGAAGAGGATATTATTTTCATAGCAGAATATTCTGGTCCTATATGCATATATAGATCCTTTTTCGGAAGAGAATCAGTGTACAAACACAGCCCATCTTCTGAACCTGGATAGCATAGACAGTTTTTTCTCAGCAGGTTTATGAAATTTCGTTCGCATTGATTAGGTAATTTCATACGCTGACTGCTGTCGATTTTGAAGTGATTTTGGCTTCCAACTTCCAACACTAAAGAAGGCAGGTGGACTTACTTATTGACAACCAAATTTATGGTAGTATAGTCTCTAGTAAAAGAAAGTGATTTCAATTGCTCGTTATTATTTAAAGCTTCAAAGTCTGTTGCAATTGCGGGAGATGATAGCCAAATTCCCGGGTAATGGTAATGAATTTGCTACTAATTCAACCCACAGTCAATATTCTATTCCCCTACTAATTCTCCTTCGCCCAACATGAAATCTTGCCTGACAACAGGAGAAACCTTGAACTCTGAATATTCTCATCTGCCTTTCTATATTTGTTTCATTAAGTATATCTACCGATCTTTACTTGTTAAAAAGCCAAAAGATACACAAAAGCATTCTATATCTAATCCTTATTGTCGACCTTATTTGACTTGTGCACCTGTCCAGTTTTCTATAATTTTTTTAAGTTCATAAATTTAAAGTTATGAAATTAAGAGAAGGAAATAGAAAACGTTCCTGGGCTTTTTTCAAAGGTAAAAAAAAAGAGAAAAAAAAATAAGAAAAAGCTACGTACTTTTTGTTGTTTCTTTTAACGACTCCTTATTAACACATCAGCAGTCAGAAATCTAGACAGTATCATGATGGCAAAATCTAATTGCCAAATTCGTCGGAGCTAATGTTTCCTTTTTTTAATAATTTTTAACTAGCAGCAGCTTTTGTTGCCCTTTGACCAGAGAATTAAATATAGGCAGAGCACCATAAACGGACTGAGTGCTATATCACATTCATAGATCCAGCTACTTTTTACCATAATTAAAGATGTATTCTGGAAAACTAGCATTAAAAGCAAATATGGAAAGAGAGAATGCCGTTCTACTTATCTGTAGTGGCAAGACCATACGAATATCTTTCAGAACCTCTAAAGAACACAGTATTCTGACAAAAGAATCCAACATAGCCACTTCATGAGAAGTAGTTTGGTAACCCCCATACTTCGTCTACGAAGCATACTTGTCCCTTCCTCCTTCCCCTTCGAGAATCTGCTATTTTACACCATAGCCTTAGTGAGACGAAGATAATTCGTATGTATTTATGCAATGATAAACTGTAAAGTTACAGAACGCGTACAGTCAAGTAAAGGTCCAATAAACTTTAAAAATACAAAGAGAGCAAACCTATTTGACTTTTGAAAAGCAGTTTGTGGCCAACCAGAGCATGAGTCCTACGTCTATCTATCTATTGAAATACGAGCATGTATATTCTAGTAATTGGGAAACGTAAAACACTTCCTTTTACTGCAGAATATAGATTTATACATGGCCAAAACCTGTGAAGAACTGAGACACGTCGAGCGATTACATAAAACCTAATTGGACTCTGCTTTGCTTTCAAAGCGTTCCTTTGGTTTACACTGCAGTGCAAGCGAACATTTATTGCTTTGCCGGTCGTCTTCTATTGCAAATGTGCTTATCAATAAAAGAGATAAATGCATTGCAGATTACCATTTAACTTTGTGGTTTTGGATTATTGGGAGAAAATTAATAAAGTATTATTAATTAATTTAGCGTTGTCATCGTTCGATTTGGTCTATGCTAGTCTAATTAGTCTATATACTCACCTCAATTCAGAAAACTGAAAAGTATTATAATTGTGCTCTGTTATTTATCAAGTGAAGGAAGGTTTCTTTGGTGGAAAGGAAGAGCGAAAGCATCCCGTGTATAACTTTCCTTTGATACTCCAGCAAAAAAAGTGCTGCAAACCGTTTCTTTTACTGGTGGACAAAATCCTCCAGCTGTCCTACAAGATTCACTGGTAGTCCGCTTGTGCAAATGTTAGCCATTGATTGATAAAGTACTATTCTAACGGAAATATAAGAAAGTTCTTATTCTGGAGGATCGGCTTTTGTTTAGCTTTCAGGATCAGCATTTGCCATGATCGCTCATGTTCACTACGCACAATTGTCTTTCTACCTAAAGCTTTTGTGCTTTTTTTTTGGAATGCTATATATGCCAACTCAAGCTATGTGATTCAATCACTCGGTTCTCTACTTAATTCTTGCAAACCCAACTAAACAGCTATAGTTCATCACCTCTACCATACATGAATGACGAATACTCGGTATATCAGCATGTAATACCCAAGCATGCTCATTTTGTAAGAACTTTCACTCAAAGATGATTTGCAGAAGACTAAACTCTACTTTAAAGGTTTCCTTAGAGAAAGGTTCTGAATGACTTTAAAGCTTAACTACTCGTTGCTGATTACGTTGCTAAAAAAGCTTCACAATGGGAATAACGAGCCTCAAGCATTCACCTATCTAATCATTATCGTCAAAGCTTACGCAACTCTTTTTTTAAAATCTAAGCATCTTGCGGTTTATCCGGTGCTACCAGATGTAGTAGGATATCTGTTAGCAACTAACTAAACTTATTTTCAAATACTTAATCGTCTGTTATCAATTTCAAGCAGTAGTACAACTTCTTCCAACGTGCGAAAAAAATAGGGAACGATTGAATGCTAAACCAACTGCACTGGATAATTCATCATCGCCAAAAGTTAAAAGCAACGGACATAGTGAATAACCCATGAGAAAAATAGAGCAGACACTGAAGAGTACATTTACATTAAAATTTGGAGTGAAAACCAACAGCGCCTAATTTATATAGTTAGAACAGACCCCTTCCGCTCCGTAACAGTTGCTAAACATGTGCTTCGTAGTAAGAGTGATATTGGCTTGATTCATGGTGGCTGGGACCTTTCAATCCTGTTCTGTAAATATTAGATGATCCCAAGATGGTGCATGTGACCCTTGCTATGGACCAAGACATGCCCAAAATGGGACTCGTACCTGCCACAAGCTCACAACTGCTAGAAAAGAAAAGAAAATAAAAAGGATCCATATTCCGCTCGGCTAATATTTTTTTCAGCATCGCGCGGCGTATAAAGTTTATAAAACAAAGAGGACAAGAGCAAGAACAAGAACATTTATTAATCATTAAAAGTTGTTTCTAGACCATCCAAATAAGACTGGATACATAACTCGTTCTATACGCCATAATCAAGGTACCAAATACAATTTTTAGGGAGTTCTTTATTGACGACTTGTGCTCTCATAATAAAATCTAGACCAATGAACCTCTATATTAGCGAAAATACCATTGTCACTCCAGGCAGAGCAGACACCAGCTTTTATAATCCCTTCCCAAACTTCGAAGGGGCATTAAAGGAACAAGTCAATCAAACAATTGAAGTTGAATTTCCACCAAAATTTCATCATCAAGGATCTCTTTGGGAAGAGGAGTTTGTAGGGTCTGGAACCCGTACATTCAAGACAGCTTTCTCAGAATTCAAAAATGATTCTAGTGAGATTGGTGTTGAAGACCTTGACAGTTTACAATCAAATCAACTGAAACAAATCGCACATAAAAAGAAGGTAAAAAGAAAAAATATTGAAATAGCGGTTGCACCAACCACCAATTCAAATCAGAAATCAAATTGTGTTGGAAGCCTTGCGGAACCTAGTCAAAGTATACCAGACCATTCCAATAAACACAAACAATTTGGCATAAATCATAATAGCGAAGAGCGGCAGCAAACCATTCCAAGCAATGGAAATAGAGCTCTTCGTGAGTATTCTGTTCATGCACCTAAAAGCTTATTAGATGATCATTCCTCAAAAATTAATAAAAGCTCTTCAGATTCTTCAAGCAAACCTTTGTCTAGATCCTTTTCAATGGCAACCTTTAGTAGAGGAATAATCTCACCAAATTCCAATATTGATATTGATCAAGTTGAAGAAAATATCAAATTAAATATTAAGTGTTTCACTGAGAATTCAATTGTCTCCCCTGTTTTGCAATGTACTTACTCTAAGCATTCTCGTGTTCTTCTTGAAAGAAGTCTTGTTGGAGATACTAAAGCACGTCTTTCAGTCGAAGAATCCTTAGAAATGTATGCGAAAAATGCGAAGAAGATAAATGATCCAAATATCTTGTTTACTTATGCACAGGTGGTGATAAAAAGCTGTCTTTCTGCAAAAGATCACATTTATCAAGACAAGAAGCAATTTGTGGCCTATTTTAAAGAAGCCCATGAATTATTGAAAAAATCTGCAAAAGGTGGTTGTATTGAAGCACAATACTTTTTGGGGGATTTGTATTCAGTTGGTATATTTGGGAAACCAGATCATCAAAGAGCATTGTGGTGCTTTGAAATAGCTAGCAAAGCCAAGCATGCTGAAAGTGCATATAGAGCAGCCGTTTGTTATAAAAAGGGATGGGGATGCTCACCTGATTCAAGAAAAGTGATTAAATATCTCGAAATTGCAGCTTTCAATAATCATCCAATAGCAATGATGGACATCGGTAGATATTGTTTTCATGGATTGATGGGTATGCCTAATGATAACAATACTAAAAAACTTGGAATCAGCTGGTTAAAGAGAGCTACTAAAGTAGCATCCGATTTATCCTGCTCATCACCATACGAATTAGGATTAATTTTTTTGAAAGGGTTTAAGGATATCGTGATTCAGGATATTCCTTATGCAATTAAATTGTTTTTTCAAGCTGCAGACTTAGGCCATTCAGGTGCCGCCGCTCTTCTTGGTAAAATTTATGAGATGGGAGAAATTGTAGAATATAATCCGGAATTATCAATTCATTTTTACAACTTAGCAGCTGAATTAGGAAATACAGATGGTATGATGGGTCTTTGCTCATGGTACTTCATAGGTTCTGAGCATTTGGAAAAAGATGAAGACGAAGTTTTTGCTTGGGCACTCAGAGCGGCAGAAGCAGGCTCAATTAAAGGGATGAATTCCTTGAAGAGACTATATGACACTGGAATTGGATGCACTCGAAGTTTGGAAAAGTCATCATTCTGGGAAGCACAAGCCGAAATTGCACACCGTTCTCGAGGTCAGAAGCATTTCAACCACGCTTTAATTCTTTGATCAAGTATATCAAACTAGTTTCAAATATATCATACGTGATTTCAGATTGTTATTAGAGTGAAGGAAAGGGGAGGATGTAATTTTCGATTTGTGGTAGTGAACATGATAGATATGTAGATTGTGTTGTTGTAAGGCGTTCTATTCCTAGAAGATTGCTCAATTATCGCTTGGGTATTAAGGTAAAAAATTGGTGTGAGAATTACCCTTTTCAGCAAGTTAGATAAAGTTTCGATCCGCCCTTGTGCTGAAAACCTTGTTTTGAGCGATACCTTAAAGATATTTTGCTGCTTTGTCTTGGTGTTTTGAATTGGAATGTTGATATTCTTTTACGGTTTCTCACATTCCATTTCATAAGGTTATAGCAAAGCTCTACATAGATGGCCACCTGGGCATGTAACGCGGCTATGCTTTTATATATTTAATGAAGAACAAAACAATACATCTGCAGAAGCAGATTATTGACTCGGTAGAGGGAAAGATATCCATTTGGCCTATAACATAATTGTCGGTAGTTAATGCCAGTAAGAGCGCTTACTAGCTGTCAGAAAAGTATATACATGTTGAATATAGTTTGTTCTTTCATACGCCCTGGAAACTATAGTACCACTTAGTAAAATAATGCCGGCGGTGTACACACATGGAAAGCTGGCTTAAAACGATTGATAATTATAGAAGCCATTATAGAAGCCCATCCAAATTAATTTCCACATGGAAAAGCAATAGATGCTCACTACAAAACGAGTAGTGGCACCCTCAAAATAGAGAGCAACAATAAACAAAGGACGGAACAGGGCAAAAAAGGTCGATCCTAGCATTTGCGACTAAAAATTTCGGCTACTCAGCAATTGTGCACAAATTTGGATGACAGAATAAATATCGATCGTGTATAAAGTAGAAAAAGAGTAAATATACATATAAACATATTAATTATTAATACTACTTTAAAAAACAGCATTGAGTACATATACGAACTACGTTTATAGATTATATAAACATCGTTAAAAGACCCGAACGGAAAAAACAAATAAAAGCAGCAAAGACGCATAATAGATACATATATAATACATTGAAAATGGAATTCCCTAGTCTCTGCCACCGTTAATGCCCGTGTAACCGCCTATTTTTGCCAATGGAAACTTCCTTGCTATTTGTCTTCCAGCATTGCAGAACACCCTTCCTTGGACCTTTGAATAATAATGCGTATATTGAAAAACCAAGAAACTCTGCAAATTTGTCATAAATAGCATTATCAAACAAAAACCGAAAAAAAAAAAGAGAATCAGGATAAATATATAGAGCAAAAAAAAAAAGGCAGTTGAACCCCGCCACCAACTTTAAATGTGTTTATGTGGGTTTGTAGAAAAAATTGGACTGATGTAGCCAAGTAAAAAATAATAGTGAGAATAAAAGAGGTGACTAAAAGAGAAATAAATTAGGCAATTACAACTCTTACAGAAGTTGAGCAAAGCCTTACTACATGGAAGTGGGTCTATGAATTTTTAGAATAATGTGTTTAGATTGATGTAACTGGTATGATTGGTTGTGTTGTGCCTAACTCCTTTTCTCTATTCCGTATGCGTTAGAAGTTGGAAGGACTGTTACTGCAACTCCAAAAAAAAGAAAATACGGATGATCTTCGTTAAGGCAGCGTTAGGGTGATACCTTTCTGTATAATTTAGATTGTCGGGCATAGACTGCGTTGCTTGAATCGATTCAAACAGGTCAAGGGTGAAGCCACCAGTTCATTGTATCTCATATTACAATAAGGGCTTAACACTACTTGACAATAATTCTGAACCACGGTGTTCGGGTTGTTTAATTACACATGGCATTACATTTATGTATATATATTCATTTAAATTGTATAAAGTTATATACAGAGTTGTTAATGATTCACAAAAGCTATCAAACTCATTCACTACCATTTACAGTTTACTCTAACTTTGACACAATCCATGAGAATCGACCCCAACCTTGGTTAGTAGCTATATACACTTATTTATAAGTTATTCTCTCGCAGCAGGCGGTTGAAGAGACACAGAATTGATTTGCATAATGGGAAATCTTCTTCGGCGTTTGTATAGCCGACAGTTACCGATTTGCCAAGTTGCCAGCCAGCTTTGCTATCTCTCGATCTGCAGTGCTTTGTTGCTTTGGTAACATTTTCCTTTAAAGTATCAATCCCGATCCGCTGTTTTTCCCAAACGGGATGCAGATACCGACGACAATTGGAAATGTGAGATTAAGTGACAGGGTCACAGGACCCATTTCATCTGTACATATAAACGTATCTCTACATAGGAGTATAGAAGCATGGAGTTATTAGAGTGTCAATTAGATAGGTTAGGATGCCTTGAGGAATTGCATGTAGACGAGCATTAACCGATAAATAAGGTCTATTTTCTAAAGAATTAAGACCAAACTGCAAGCAACAATCAATTAGAACGAGAGTGAGTGAAATCGAGAGAAAAAAAGAAATTAAGAAAACAAAAGTAACAGAACAGCACAAGTATATTATACATTTGAACTGGCATACAGTACCATGGCGCGGTGAATTTGCCCAATTTGTATTTGTAATTCATTAATACTCAACTATTGAAAGGACAGGAAAATTAGTAATTGGAATGGCACAAAATTTCATTTTATTTGATTATTAAAGGAAAAACACCGAAACAAAGTAGTTTTGCATACACATAGCCCATTAACATGTAGGTCTAACAGGATTGCTTCTTACATGTATATATGTATATATAATATAGGGTCTTATGGTTTAAATATAAGTAATATTTCCCTTTCATTAATATAACCAAACCTACATATATTAATCAATAGCCTGTACAAAATTGTACAGGCTGGGCCAAACTCAAAAATTCGATACTGGGCAGCAGGACAGTAGAGCCTGGAACTGGGAGGTGTGGGAAGCCTGGAGGCTGGGAGGCCCTGGGAGGGTTGAGGGCCGACGCACATACAACTTATTGTTAGTTGAACCGTGAACGTCGACTTTTGATATATCTAATCTATATAGTAGCGGAAATTCAGGCCTCATGGACTCTACTTAATAATTGGCATCCTAGTACATATATATCCGTATATAAAATATTATATCATTATCTTTTATGCGCATAGTTGTATACGTTTGGCTGTAATTTATAGTGTACACCATGATTGTTCAATTAGTATTACATTTACATTAATATGACATTTAATTACATATAGCATGCACTATCCGAATTCCGATGACGTTTTATCTATGAAAGAATATAAGTTAATTTCATGTATACTATAATGGATGCTGCGGAAACCTGAATAGGAAGCAGCGTATATTTTAATTTTTTTTACATGTACCTCTGTTGGCTTGTAAAATATATGTAAATTCGTAAGGATCCATGTATATTAGTACGTAGATAAATCGATCTATCTCAATTGTAATTTCATCAGTATAATAAAGCATTGAATAGTGGAAAGGCAGTGCACAAAAATGACAATTGTAGTAATGTAGCTCTCATCTTTTACTAATTATTAATACTTCAATATATATATGTACTGATATATAGATATGGCAGTGAGTCGTGACGGATAGATAAAGATTAATGGCCAATTAATAGCTGCGCTGTCAATTTATCTTACTAATAATAATGTCTCTAATATGAATTTTGATTTTTTTTGTCCATCAGAGTTTACGAAGGATGTACATTGTGGGAACTAATATAACTATCACCTGTTGATTGTTCAAGCCATCCTCAGACACTCTAAAAAGTAACTGAAGGCGGTAAATGCTAATAAAAAGAGGCAGAGGTAGAGAGTAAAATAGAATAAATAAAAGTGTCATAATGGTTTTTAAGCTCCATATGATGAAACCTTAAAAAGAATTCTCTCGACCTAGTTAATGTTTGACGTTTATTGACTTTACAGAAAGCCAAAAAAAATAGAAAAACCAAAAGAACATTTGCTGGCTTCTTTGAGAAAATCAAGTAAGGGTCAGTCACCTATTAACACATGCAAGAATTGTGCTAATATGCCTTGTAAGTTGTCAAGGATGCCACAACTACAATTGATAATTACGTCCCGTCGCTCTGATTTTCATCGTGAATTTTAAGTTTGTTCAACTTTTTTAAGTACGGATGTCCCTTCCCCAGTACTGTCTCACTTAACTGTGTAATTCTCATATAAAAGTTTTCAATTGTACTTGTTTCATATTTCATTTTTTTTTTTTTCATTTGTTACTTATTTACTTTGGGGGTCATTCTCGTTAGTTATTTCGGAGAATTCCTCTTGCTAATCATACTACACAAGTTTGCGGATCTTTATTTTCAGAGTTGTTTTCTGTGTGACCCTGTTTAGGCCAGCCACCAGATCCCCTTCGACCCTTGTGATGGGACCCGATCGGATCAAAATGTGGGTCTAAAAACGTATATTGGCTCCACCGTGCCTGATACATATTAACAATACAGAAAAGAAAATATTTTGGTAATGCACATTTATAGTGTGAGGGGTTTGCCGTTTGCTTGTGTGCTTTATGCAGCTAGCATTTTAAGGTGAAAAAAAAGTGGAGAGGGGATCGAGTTAGAGGGAGGAGGAGAAGCCACTTTCTTAAACTTGCATGGCCTTTTTGTGGTTTCCGCTCTCAAATAGTGCATGAGAGCTGCTTGATTTCTTCTCTCATCACCCCTTTTGTTTGCCGTTTCCGATGCTTGTAAAAAAAAATAACTTTACGATAGCTCGCATGAAGCCGCGTTGCCTATTTTCCGCATATTTTTTCCACAAATGACACGAGAAGCAGATTTGGCGCAGTTTATAGATCGGCTCGGTGTTGGGAACCACAAAGTCTAGAAAGGGGAGAAAAAAACTGAATTGGTGTTCCAAAAGTCATTAGGGTTCAATTGTGCCGGATTCACTGATGGACTTGCGCTTGAATCGTGTTGAAAGTCACACAAATGATAGCCGTATAACTTTAAAAAGGCGAGCCATAAAACAGAGAGTCCATCAGGGTTGTTTGTTTATTGACATCGCGAGATACATATAGAGAAAGGATCATTATACAAATCTAATTTTATTTTTATTTGTTTTGTTTGTTATTTCTTTCTATTTTTCATATCTCTAATTATATTAGTTATTGTTTGAGAGTGATGTATATTAATTAGATATACACAAAATGTATATAATATATGTAAGACAGTAGTAATGAATTATTGTAAAATATATTACTTTAAAAATTTAAACCATGCTATCTTCAAAGTCTTGCTAAATATGGCGGGAGCTCCATATTAACCTGTCTAGGCAACAATAAATGGAGGCATCAAAGTTATTGTTGGAGATGAAATTCAGCTGTGAACCGACACACACGGTGAAACACTGATGAACCCAACGAGCCTTCCCGTGGCACGCCAACGGGCGACCTGAAGGTGTAAGTTATATTCGGAACTGCAGCACACAACCGTGCCGCATGCAGTAGAGCTGTGCGGTTCTTGTCTTTTGTTAGACATTGTGGAAGGAAGGATCTGCCTGGCTAATTGCCCAGCCGGCTGCCTGGCACCTGCCAACCTCTGAACTGTGCTGTGTTGTGCTATGGCCCCCCCGCCCGCCCGCCTGCACGCCTACACTCCTGCGCGCCTTCTTGTCCTAATCCCGTAGCAAATGGAAAAGAGAAGCGCTGCAGATGAGCAGTGTCTCCGTGGAAATTTAGAAATTATAGCTCCTTGCTAGGTCTGTTTTACGCCAACACTTCGATAGACACTCTGCATGATGGATTGATTCTTCATATTTCCATAATAATAGCCACACGCATGTCGCTTTACTTCTACACCAACTAACAATCTAGGTGTCGGTGCATGCTCAGAAAACCCCATCAATTCTTTGAACTTGAGTTACAATTTTGTATATATAGGTACTCATATTTCATTTGGTTTTTTAGCTAACAACAGAACGTGCAAAAGATAGTAATCATCAAAAAAATTCCTTATCAATTCACTCTACCTTTTCATTGAAAGGAAAATCAATTATCATATAGTATACTTTACCCTTTAACTCTTGTGCTTTTTTTTCGTGAACCCGCAAATAAGCTGAAAACGAACGGTTCATTTATCTGGATTATATTGCCGATTTTTTTAAATCTCTTTTTAAAAATCGCACTACCACACTCGCTATAGGAACTGAACCTGTTGTTGGTACAGATCGTTTGTTTAATAACCGCTATCAATTCAATCGAAACACATTCCTACTTTCATGTCTGTTTCAACATTTAAGATGCTCAGTACAGAGGAAACAGGGAATCATTATTGGCAATCTCAACCTGATCAACAGCCGTATCGCTACCATAGTCAATATCCATCAAGTTCGGCACAGCAGGAACAGATGAATTCTCCTCTGATAAAGTATTCAGATCAAAATTTCCCAAGTGCAATTGGTACACTGTCAACAGCTACTAGTACTAGCTCTGCTGGATATGTGGAACCAACACCGTTGTATTATCCGACGCACAATACAAATTCGGTTACTCCATCAACTACTTCATCCCCTCAACAACTGTATCAATATCAGCATTTACCACCAGCTCAGTTTAGCTACCATAATACTGCTCATCAGAGCTTCCCCGGTTTACCATCACTGCTATCTCAGCAACCTCAACCTCAGTCTCAAACCCAACCTCAACCTCAAGCACCACAGCAACAACAACCACAGCAGCAGCAGCAGCAACAACAACAATCACAGCAGCAGCAACAACAGCAACAACAGCAGCAGCAACAGCAGCAGCAGTATTATTCATATTCACCATACCCATCCTCTCAGACTTCTGGTCAGGCTTATTCCGAACAACCGGTGCTACCATACGTCAATAGTACTGGATACATGATGTATAATGGTAAGAGACAAAGCACACATGGTCCAAATTATCAAGATAATAATAATCAATCAACTAATTTCGATACTTCTTATTTTAATTCGGAAAAGAAATTAGAAGATGATCATCATCAACTTGGATATTCATATCAATATTCTCAAGCACAAGGTTTATCTCAAACGAATGGTGGTTATCTGTATTCAACTAATTCTACAATGAACAATAATTCTGGATGGTCATCTACTTTTAATGGCGAACATTCACAGCATCCACAATATGAAAATATGGATGATAAGATTGGTAATGATCAAAGAAGATCAAAATCTTTATCTTATCAGAAATCGGAAGTTTTAGGAACTCTATCACCATCTATTCTACGGAATAACTATTCATCAAACAGTGTTCCAAAGATTAAGATTCAAGATGCTGCAAATAATTATGCTTTATGGGATATTTTAAAATCAAGAAGACATAAAGGTGGTTTTTATAAATGTTCTCATTGTACAGAAATTTTCAAATCTGTTGAACAGTTTATAATCCATTTGGATAAGTTTAAATTGGTTAGATCACATAATTGTCCTGTTAAGAATTGTCCATATCGTATAATTGGTTTACCAAGAAAACCAGAATTGGTTAGACATTGTTTAAGTAGGCATTCAGAGACTTTAGAGAATTTAATTAGGAAAGAGCAAGGATTACCAATTGAAGTTCCATCAAATCATCTTTACAGCGATAGAGGTGATTTAATTCCAGCATACGGTGGTATGCTGAAAGATTCAACTGGTAGATTTGGTAAAAGAGAACATTTGAACGTTTGCTCTAGAGATGGTTGCGGTAAGAAATTCAAAAGAAAAGATTCCTTACAGAGACACGAACGTTTAGTTCATGAGAATAAGAATAGTAGATTCAATCAAAGATTAAGAATGCAAAGAGCAATCCTCGGTGATGATACCGATAATGACAAAGCCGACAGTGAACTTGGAGATCCTTGAAGCTATTATTATTAATATTCAAACGGTTTTATTTTTTCTAGTATGAGATTTACGGATTCGCTTTTTTTTTGTGGTGATATTTTCTTTTTACTTTACTTTTAGTTTCAGTGTGTTTTTTACTTGCTTTTTTATTTTAAGTGTTTTTGTTGTTATAACTTATCTTTTTTTACTTTTTTTTTATTTTTGTTTTGTTGTACTTTTTTGTTTTAATTGCCTCTTTTCTTTCAGACAGATTAACATCGGGAAATTGTTGTTCACATTATTCTACTGCTTTATTTTTTTGTCCTTCATATTTTCATTCATATTTTCATTGACACTATTACATTTACTTACTGACATATTAACTTTTACATATTTACTTTTATCTCATTTTATTTCATTCAATAATTTTCCTTTATTTTTTTTTTGTTTACTTATTTAGTTAGGCCATTTATTTTCAAATTTTATTTTTTTGCTCTCTTGCTGCCATTTTTAGTATTACTACTCGTATATTCCTTTTGGATTTTCGTAATTAAATGCAATGTAATTTGGGGTTTGTTTAACCATTTTTTTACCTTTCTTTTTTTCTTGTTATTTTTAAATAATTTCTTGTAAGTTTTCGTTTTTGTTTGTTTTAATTTATTATGCTAGTAAAACTAATATTCTTTTAAAAAAGAAAAATCCTTAGTAAAATTGAGTTTTCCCATGGAGCGATATTCCAGACACAATTTCAAACCCGCAGTGCAATTGTAGCGATACAGGAATTAGTTATGTAGCGCTATAATACTAATTTGTAAGAAAGGCCAGTAGCCAAATTCAGCCCAGACCGGGAGAGTCTGAGAATCCCAGAGAGGATACGGCATAGTCCCGCAACCAAGCGGCGGGCAGGATGTGCCGTCTTTGCAGCCTGTGCTGTTGTTGTTGTTGTTTGCACTGGCGCGCTGCGGGCAGTCTGGCAGTCTGGCGCTCTGAGCGGTGAGCACTCAAGAGTCAAGACTGTCAGGACTGCCAGGAGTCAGCGGCGAGCGCCGAGCAGTGCAACTTCTGGAGCTCTGAACGCGCCGATTGACGTGCGGTGCAAATTGCAATGGATTATGAGCGTGCCGAGCTATTGCTGGCTACGATGTTAGTAGTTACTATTTAGCCCACCCTGGACGGCTGCTCCCCCTTCTCCGCGGAGGGAAGGAGAGAGGAGATTAGCCAGGCTAGCTGAGAGGTCTGACTCTGAGCCTGAGACTCTGGGACTCGGCTGTTTGTTTGTTATTTAGAACAAGGGAGAGAGATAATAGCAGAGTAGCGCACGTCGCAGCAGTGAGTTATCTGAACGGGGAACCCGGAAGGCAGGCGATATCAGCGATTCTCTTTTGATCTCAATTCCCCAGATTCGAATTATGTTCCAGATTCCAATATTTCCACTTGGAGACTGAAGTGGAGTGAATGGAATTGCCATGTATATAGTCTGCGCCCCGGTCCCCTAGCGGTGTTGTCGCAGAGGAGGCGTGAGATAACTTTGATGGGGCGGACGTTTAGAACCTAGCTAGGCAATAGGGACGACGACCCTTTGCAATATGGGTCGCGGACGAGATTCCTTCCAAATCTGATTCTAGATCACGTATAGACGATTACGGTATATAGCATACAAGTATTCGGTGCACGCTACACAGTACACGGTACCAGGCACCATCTCGCCGGTCCCGGTGGGTGGAGAGAGAAAAGAAATTCTACAATTATATTTACAACTGAAAACTCAAGAAATTCTGAATGTCAAAGAGACCAGAACTTAGAAGGGAAAAGGTACAACATCCCAACTGGCTAAGTTATAATAATAATCGAATTAAACTTTAGAAACTCCCCTTTGAGCTCTGAGAGTGGGTTGAGCCAGACATATTTGTGGATTATGTCCGCATAAAAGTTATTTTTTGAGTTGTTTTTGAGCAATTACATTAGGCTTAGAAAAACAAAAAAAAGAGAGTAGTTTAATACAATTAATTCTATTATTTCTGATTGGATGAGTTGAAAAAGAAATCAGCAGTGAAGTAATAAGTGATCTGATTTTGACTTTGAAAGAGAAAAACGAAAAGGTGCTTAATTGACTTGTTACATTTTTTTCAAAAAGGTTTACAATTGTTGGATGTAGGCTCGGTTAGAAGTTAAGTAAAAATTGGATTTGGACACTACAGGTGACAGACAGTAATTGAGTTTATAGATCTTCACAACTCTAAAAAGGGGTAAACAAAAGGGAAGAATATGATTGATAGCGACTATCATTGATTGCTTTTTTTTGCACTTTTAAACAGGAGTAAAGAAAAAAACGGAAATTCGAAGAATAGTAAATAAACAAAGTAAAAATATTGCTTTTTCTTTTAGCTCCTCTTTCACCCCTTAAATTAACTTAATTGTGTTTTGCCAACAACAAAAAGACAACAAAGTGCCGAGCTAGCAAGAAGAAGAATAGGTAGAAGATTTTTGCGTGAAAAGAAGAAAACCAAATTAAAAAAGATTCAAGTTATAGTTTGTTGATACTAGCTGTGCATCGAGAATCACAACACCGGATATGCTCTTTCGATATACATAGGTGCGGTGGCTAACTCCATTCGATATATTAATTAATTTTGATTGTAAATCCGATTCTTGGAGGTTGTACATCAATAAAAATTATATGTATGTAAAATTATATGAGTTGATATTATATATAGATAATGAAAAGCGTATTAAGAGTTAAATATCAACAACAAAAAGAAAAACTATAATAAAAAAGAAACGGATTAAGGTTTTTCTTGTCTTGTTTACTTTTCAGGGATCTTCGTTTTACCTTTTTTTTTTTTTTTTTTTGTCGTACTATTAAAAATGAACGTAAACTATACTAAAAAAATAAGCATGTACAACAACTATATAGGATAAAATCGATAATAGTATCTTGTATATTGGTGGTATGTGGCTATAGAAATGAAATAAGGGATTTTATAAACAAAAACAAAAAAGGAAAAACAAAATAAATAAAAAGGATCTGATAGGATAAATGAGATAAACATAAATATAGTTATATCACGGCATTACTAAATAAATATGAAACTGATTCACCATTATGTAATCTTCTAATTGCTTCAGCTAATATTGGACTAATATCAATTATTGATAATTTTGAACACAGTTCTGCAAGATTAGATAATGGCATTGAATTTGTACAAACAATTGATTTCAATGAACTATTATTTAATTTATTAATTGCATCACCACTAAATATGCCATGTGTAACAATTGCAATTACATTTTTAGCATTTTTTTCAAGTAATAAATCAGATGCTTTACAAAGGGTGCCACAAGTATCTGCCATATCATCAATTAATATACATGTCTTATCGGTAACATCGCCAACTAAAACCATTTTACTCACTTCATTGGCCTTAGCTCTTTCCTTATGAATCAAAGCAAATTGTGTATCTAATTTTTCAGCTAAAGATGCAACTCTTTTAGCACCTCCAGCATCAGGTGAAACAAACATTATTTCATCTTGATTCAAAGTTTCTTTAATATATTTTAAAACAACAGGTTCAGCATAAAGATTATCAACGGGTATACTGAAAAATCCTTGAATTTGTGATGCATGTAAATCCATGGTTATAACATGATTACAACCTGCAGTAGTTAGTAAATTAGCAATTAATTTTGCAGTTATGGCAACTCTACTTTTATCTTTTCTATCTTGTCTAGCATAAGGGAAATTTGGTATAACAGCTGTAACTTTTCTTGCAGATGCTGATTTACAAGCATGAACCATTAGTAAAGTTTCCATTAAAAAATCATTCAGTTTTTCAGGACCTCCACAACCCGTTTGAATAATATAAACATCTTCATCTCTAACTGATTCACCTAAAAGGATAGCTGATTCTCTATTTGAAAATTCAATTGCAGATATATTAGAGATATTAATACTTAAATTCTTAGCAATGGATTCGGCCAGTTCTATATGAGAATTACCAGCAAGTATCCTTATCGAATTTGGAGGCTTTTGAAATGACATATTGGTGGATAATGACATGAAAATAAAGAAATATATTAATAAAAGAGAGTAGTAACTAGCCTAATCAGTGACTATAATATAACACCAATTCAACACATGCATGTATGTAAATTTTTTAAGTGATAAAAAAATAAATTATTTGCATCATGAATTGCCAGCTTCCCGTCTGCCGTCGCCGTCTGCCGGGGCCGTTAATAATCGTCGCGTCTATTTAATTAATAATTGCACAGCCGTAAACTTTATGCGTCGAAGTCCAGTCGTAGCGACTCCCGGGCTCCAGCGACTCCCAGCGAGGCGTCGATAATAAACCAAGAATCGATCAATTGGTAGAGAGAAAGAAGTTGTGCACTCAAATAATCAATCAACTTGATGTGTAACGTACCTTTATTAATTACGATAACCATTTTAAACCATTATATTAATTAAAGTATATATATATTTTTTTTGCTTTTTGTTGCCGTTTTTTTCTCCCATATTAAATAAATATATTCATTTCCTGTTTTTTGTTTTTTTTTCCCTCCGTTTACTTACATTTTAGTATACTTATTTACATACACACCACACACATACTCACACACTCTCACTCTGAAGAATAATGGCGTCGAAGCAAGCTTACAAGAGATTAACTAAAGAATATAAACAAATTCAAGAAAATCCACCTCCATTTATAGTTGCAAGACCCTCGGAATCTAATATTTTAGAATGGCATTATATTATAACTGGTCCACCGGGTACACCATATGAAGATGGACAATATCATGGTATAGTTTTATTCCCAACAGAGTACCCATTTAGACCGCCATCTATTAAGATGTTAACACCATCAGGTAGATTTCAAACCAATACTAGAATTTGTTTATCTATGAGTGATTTCCATGAAGATTTATGGAATCCAAGTTGGTCAGTTGCAACAATTATTAATGGTTTATTATCATTTATGACAGGTTCTGAACAAACAACTGGTTCAATTGCAAGTTCTGATGCAACAAAGAAAGAATTAGCTAGAAGGTCAAAACATTTTAATATATCATCATCAAATCCAAGATTTAGAATAATTTTCCCTGAATTTGTTGAAAAAAATAATAAAGAAATAAGAGAAGCTGAACAAAAATTAAAATTAGAAAAAGAAAGAGAATTTCTTAAACAATTAGAAGATAAAAAAACTCAAGAATCAAAAGAAATGCCAACTTCAATTGATAATATTAAGGATCCTGAAGATAAGATAAGAGCTCAATTATTACAAGAAAGAAATAATAAAATTAATAATAAACCAAATGATAATGGTGGTCCTTTAAAGAGTTATTTCATGTATTTTATTGTTTTAGTTGCTATCTTAATTGGTATGAGTAGTAAAGTAATGAATAAAGCTGCCTAATCATGATTTCATTAGGCTTCTTTTTTTATTTCTTTCTGTTTTTGTAATGGTTTATAACTGGTCCTTTCTTTTTTTCATCTTGTTGACTTTATGCTTTCTTTTTTCCTTTGAGTTCATATATCCTTTTTCTTACCTTTTTTATTTTCCCTTTTTTCTTTCTTTATTAAGAGAACTTTAAATATATACGAATATATATTTACATTACATTGGCGCAACATATTTACAATTAAATGCAATGTAAAATTATGAATATTAAAACAATTATATATAATACACTAGTGGGGGATGATATCAACAATTAAATGATATCATAGTCCTTCTAACAACTTGAGTGTTTTTCTGGTAAAAAAAATTAAAAGAAAAAAGAAAGAAAAAAAATACAAAAATACATGAAACTCCTTCCGATATAAAAAAAAGTCTTTTAGTAATATTAACAAAGTTCTTCTTTGATCTTTGTAATGCGTTTATTATATGAACTTAATGTTGTGAAAAAATGTTGTAGATGGATCTGAAACTGTAAGTCAAATAACTTGTTAAACAATCAGGAACTGTTGTTTGGTGATATTGCTGGTCCTGATATGTTTTCCTTCTTCCAGGACATTATACAAATCATATCAGTGGTAACATCCAACTATTGTTGCCGGACTTTGACTCAATAAATAACAACTATAATGTTATTACACCAATCAATCAGAAACTATAACTGATTCAAAAATTTATCATATTATATTATCTGACAATGTGATATAAATATTCCTGTGTTTCCATTCCACTTTTTCGAATATTTTAACTTATTTATTCAACCATATCAATATACTCTTGTAAATCATCTTCGTCAAATATAACTTGAACCATCAATGAACATGAAGGACAAACAGCTATATCTTCTCCATCTTTTAAATCTTCTAAACTTATTTGAAATCTATCACCACATGGACAAGGATATGTAAATATTTGTTGTGTTTCATCAAACGTAAAATCTTCAATCTCTATTTGATCATAAATTGATAATTCTTCAGACATTTTTTTCCAGTAATTTATCTAAAAAATATACTACTCTAAAAGAGGTAAGCCACCCAGCTCTAAAGAATTTTGGATAATTATCTCCACGACACTTGTCGTCAACACAGCTCAAAGCAGTTCGTTTAATCTATTTTTCACTATCGATTAAGCAATACATACAAAGAACTATTTTAAAAAAAAAAAAAAATCAAAATCGCCTCTAAATCGGTCTTCATTGTGCGGCTTAAATCGCCTACAAAAAAAATAATAATATTCCAGGCGGTGTAATTGGCATAATTTGTCTTTTTGATGCTCGTAATTTGTTGCAATTTGTACGTCCAAGTGTCTTCTATTAGTTATTGGAACATTCGATAGGTTCATGAAATGAAAAATAAATGCCCACTACTTACAGTTTGGAGTAGTTAACTACAGAGTTAAGCTTAATACCATCAAATCACTAGCAATAAACAGTGTTATAGATGCCCAGAGACAGCCAGTAATCATCATGATTTAACATAATTACATAATTACTTAAATAACTAGTCAAAAAAAGAAAGAAAATATAACTTGACGTAATGCATTACAGCATCAAACAAAAACTAAAATTCCCAACTCACGTGATATTTCAAGAGGGTTTTCAGACCCTCACAACCTTAAGGAAAGTCTCACGCGCACAGTAAAATAAACACCTCCCACCACCTCCCATATAAGATTCATCAAAGTGACCGCGAAACCAGCCAGAAATTTCCCAAACCGGAAATCCATAGAAGCTGGGCCAAAACTTGTCCACGTGACTCCCTCACAAAAATTTTCATAGCCATCTCACCAAACTGAGCGAGTCGTCACTCAGAGAGCCTCCCAAACTGTTTGCTTTACCAGCTGGTTAGCTACCTGCCAGTCCACTTCCTTCCTTTCACCTACCTAGCCTTTGGTGAAAAAAAAAAAACTTTTAAACTTAATAGTGTATGGAATTACATCTTGAATTTATTCCTTTTAATCCCTGTATATCATCACACAAATAAAGTAAGTCATCATTAATATTGATATTAGAGAATTATAAAACTGTAAGGATTTGAAATATTATTAAACCATCATTTAATCAAAGTTGAAAATAAAGTGATCAAATAGCAACTGAAATTTTGAAATGATGATGACTTGAACATGTAGAACAACAGATCAAAATGAAACAAAATTATATACATATCGACATCAACTGAGTTAGTTTATTTTAAAATATCAAGAACTATTCAATGAATAGATTTTTTTCCACAACACCATCAGCCTTATCATTTGATTTAATTATTTTATATACATCAGAGTTTTATTAGTCCGACTAATAATCACAATGTAAATCACATGTATACTTAATATTAGATGGAAATATATAACACAGCAACAACAACAACAACAACAACAACAACCTAAAGAACTTACTTATAATATCCACTTCTTTGAATTCTACAGTTTTCTATCTACTATACATATATCCTAAAAACTGGTTTCTTTTTTACTAACATAAACTCTTTTACTATTATTACAGCAAAAATGGGTATTTCACGTGATTCTCGCCACAAAAGATCTGCTACTGGTGCTAAGAGAGCTCAATTCAGAAAGAAGCGGAAGTTTGAGTTAGGTAGACAAGGTGCCAACACCAAGATTGGTACTAAGAGAATTCACTCTGTTAGAACTAGAGGTGGTAATACTAAATACAGAGCTTTAAGAATTGAAACTGGTAACTTCTCATGGGCTTCTGAAGGTGTTTCAAGAAAGACCAGAATTTCAGGTGTCGTCTACCACCCATCAAACAATGAATTGGTTAGAACTAATACTTTAACTAAATCTGCTATTGTTCAAATTGATGCTACTCCATTCAAACAATATTTCGAAAGTCACTACGGTTTAACTTTAGGTAAAAAGACCAAGACTGCTGAAGAAGAAGTTAAAAAATCAGGTAAATTAACCAGAAAATTAGCTAGTAGATCTGATGAATCAAAGATTGAACAAGCCGTTTCTGCTCAATTCAACTCTGGTAAACTTTACGCTGCTATCTCTTCAAGACCTGGTCAATCAGGTAGATGTGATGGTTACATCTTAGAAGGTGAAGAATTAGCTTTCTACTTAAGAAGATTGACTGCTAAGAAATAAATATCCCTTTTAATTTGATAATAAAAGAAAAAAAAATAAAAAGAATTGAAATGTTTTGTTTATATATAGTATAGTTTATATTTTCACTTTTGGCTTTTTCTTTTTTTTTTATTGTTATTATAATCAAAATAATATAAGTTTTGTTTAAGTTATTAAAGTTTATTTGTTTAGTTTAATATTCAATATAATATAGATGTGGAGATTATGTATAAGTAAAAGAAGTGCAGTATTCTAACATGAGAAGAGCTAAGAGATCGTTTGTGGAATCTGCGGTGTATCTCTACTATTAAAGGAGCTGACACCGTCAGTTGCTTAAAATACTACTAGTTCTACATAAATATTTTACAGTTTAACAGTTAAATTTCTAAATAGCTATATTACAGACGTTATATTAATGTACAAATCAAATAATTATAAAAAAAGAAAATGAAAAACTAAAACATATTAATCAAAAGTTAGTAAAACAACATTCAACAAAAAAGAATTTTAATTAACTTAATTTAATAAATCAATATATTTATTCACTTTATCATTAATAGATTTTGTTTATTATTGTCAGCTATAGGCAAATCGTTTATCCTCAGTGTGCCAAAAAAAATTTGGTATCTAAGTACAGGTCTGTGTAAAATTTTTTCTCATCATAAAAAAAACTTGAAAAAGTGCTATTATTATATTGATCAATTTGATTGTAATTCACAAGTGAGATAACATACCATTTTTTATACAATTACAAGGTCACCAGTATGATAGATACATTAAAACATTGTAACTAACTAGTCAACTTAATTCAATTAATCCTAGGAAAAAAAAGAAGAACAAAGATAAAAAGAAAGAAGAAAAAAAGTGAAGGAAAAAAAAATTACTCCAAGATCTCAAGAGATTTCTCGCTGAGATCGAGGATTCAATCGCAATTCTGAGCAAAACTAAAACTGAAAACCATTTTTGTAATCTGAATGTTGCACCTTTGCACAGTTTATTTTGTTTGGGCACGTGATGTTTTTTGTTCAACCAAAGCCCCGTTCAGGGTTCGGTCATTTTACCTTTTATATTATATATATATAGAATAATTAAGATAAGATTTGGATGTTTGAAATATTAATCGAATAAAATAATGAAGTAAGGTAACAAGTAAACACAGAAAAATGGAAAGGGAAAAAATGACTACGATCGTAAAATATTTAGGTATATATTAAACAAAAGAAAGGAACAAAAAAAGCACAAAGAAACAAAGAAAGTAACAAAATAGAGAGCAATACTAATATCTTGCTTACTTGAACGATTTACCATGAATCCATATATTTATTTTGATGATGAACAATGATTTATAGTGATTGGTGAAAAAAAAAACATATATCCAGTTTTAGTTTTCTTTACTTTAAGTGGAAGCCTTATTGGTATTCTTTTCAGCTTTTGCCTTTTGTTTCTTTTCTCTAGTTTTCTTTGCAATTTCACCAGCTTCAGTATCTAAGAAGAAATCCCACATTCTGAAAGATGAAGCATAATTGCCAATAAAGTGATGATGATGTTCATCATGATGTTCAGCACCTGCCCAAATTGGTAAGAAATGATGGAAAGACCAAGGGAATTCATAACCTGAATGAGCATCGACGGCTTGATATAATCTTAAAGTAATCCAAATACAAATAGTAAATAAATGTAAATCCCTTGTAAAATAACACCAAACAATTGGAATGCCAACGGTACCGAAACCTAACAACATAACTTCAATTGGATGGGCATATTCAGCGGCCAAGCCAAATGGTGCTGCATATCTGTGATGTTGCTTATGAATATATCTGTAAAATGAACCGTAATGTAATCCTCTATGGAACCAATAATGCCAAGCGTCTTCTAAAAGGAAGAATAAAGAAACTTGGAATGCCATTGAAGTTAATGATGGAAATGGTACATAGAAAGATATACCAATTTTTTCACAAATTGGATGGAAAAACCAAATTGGGAAAGCTTCCACCATAAAATGAGAGATTAAAACAGATTTCATACATTCCCATTGCTCTTTATTTGATGGTAATTTAGTTTCTTGAATCTTGTATTTTCTGAAATATGGAATTCTATCAACTATAAACCATGGTAATGATCTACCAAAATACATTATTTCATGTAAACAGAAAAATAACAACCCAGTTGCAAATATATCATTGCCAATGTACACATAATATGCTGCCCATAATTTTTCAATGGAATTTAGACCATTGATTTGTCTTATCAACTGCCATGTCTTTAAGAAAGTTTCTTGTGCAGGAACTGATATGGATGGATCAGAGAAAACTCTAAATGAAAAAATATATGATAACTAGCTGTTAGTAACATACTTAAGTTATTGAAGGAATCAACAATAAATACTGAAAAAATGTAAATAAAAAAAAACACGTGTTTTTTTTGTTTGTTGTTGTCTTTGAGAAAACGGTTTGATAAAGCGGTTAAGACATCGGACTTTATGCTCTGAATAAATAAATAAAGAAGCATACTTACTTTGAAACCATATTTATTTATATAGAGATCTCGTTAATTGTAAATTATGCTAAAAGAACCCGATCAACTGATTTTGAGGTTGAATTCAAACCAGATACAAATATAACAAGGAAAAATACGGATTAAAGGCAAATATGAGCTCGATAAACGTTTATATATTGTAAAATCAACTGGGAAACCCGTCAGTTGAACGTGTATTGTTGGTGTCTCTCTAAGCTGTTAGTGCTGACTCGTCTCGAGTGCAGTTTTTTGAAGAGAACAATGCAGGTGCGGAACGAGGAACGATGTTTAGGCAGGCGGAACGACGAAGCAATTTTCATCTTTCATTTTTTGGATTACGACGGGAACGAGATTTTTTTTTGTTTTTTTCGTCACGTTGTTTGCATCACGTGGTTTGTCTCTTTTGTTGTTTGGTGTACGAGTGTTTTTATTGCATATATCCTGTCATAGTCTCTCCACCTTTTATTGCTACAATTGATCGATGTGTCTTTCTTTTTTTATTACTTCCTGCTGCTCTTTATCATGTTTGCGGGTTAGGCATCTGTTATCCGGTTTGAATTCCCGCTGGGAAATTTAAAAATCTTAATTGTATTTTGCAAGAAGAAGACATGACATGTAAGTCAACTGGGAAGTTGCAACCACCATGGAATAGTCTTCTAGTCTTCTATTGCGTCACACTTTTTTTTATTTTGTTGTTGTCCATTCGGTTTTTGGGTTTCTCAAGTACTGTAAAGTACTGAATTGGCTTTTTACTTGCTTAGAAGGTGCCATAAATCAAAAAAAAAAATCATTCGTTTTTTTTTTTTTTTGGTTTAAATCAATAAATTAAAGTAGACGATTTAAAATGGATTAGAGTGATTTTATTTCCTACTTGGCATATCCGTGTTTATTTCTTTTTCTTTTAACTTCAAATTTTTATTTTTGTTGCTGAAAGTGGTCAGAGGTGGCCAGGGCGTCCTCTATACTTTAATTTAGATTTTTATTTTTGTCACTGTTCGAATATTTTTAATCCGTAGCAACTCTTTCGGTAACTTTGAGTAAGCTTTATCACCGATTACCCGTGAAAAAGGTAAGATTGATTGAATCTACTGCGTATATTGATTGTCTTTTTTATCTCCAATCTCTTAATCCATTTTACTGGATTGGCATCTAGCCTGAAGTTTTAGGTATAATCAAATTGTGGGGTACGTACTAACTACTAAGTGCCCAGCAACCTAAGGCTAAGGCTAAAGCAGAAAATTGACCTTCGGACAACCACCAACTTCCGAAACTGGGAGGTGCAGATTAAGAAAGGCAGATCATAGAAACAACTCACATCATCAATAACTTTCAATGCCAATTAAATGCGTGGCCATTTTGGCAAATCGTTACTTAACAAATCAACTTTACTCTTTAGTTGGCTATAAAACTGCAAATCAATTCTCTTGGTGCATTTGAGCAATATTTTGTGTGTGCATTATATTAAGTTATTACCCCCATTTTGAGTTTTCACGCTTGTGCGGTTACGGTAATTACCAGCTGGCTAAGCCGACTTTATTTATCCACAGTACTTTTTCATGTTTTGAATTCTTTTAAATGCGCTTTTGCATTTTTTGTTTTTTAGCCTGTACCTTTATGCATATGACAATCCTATATGCAATATTTATACATATACTTGCATTTGCATATACGCATGTGCACATGCATGTATAACATTTGTGCATGCTTTATATAATAAACTTCGATCTTAGCTTTACTTTTTTTTCTTTTTTCTCAATAATTCTATTTTGCTGAGCCGCTGAGTGGATACACGTGGTTGTGGATTTAAACAACTGAGCATGGATATAGCTATTTGTCCTTCAAATTTACGCAAAATTAATTAATTTATCCTAAGTATTTTACCACTAATTGGAACACGCTTTTAAGGATTTAAGAGATGAATAAAAATCAATTGCTAAAGTGGGAATGAACAAGGAATGCAGCATTGCTGGGATTGTCTTGCTCATCTTTAGAATAATAAATTCTGGGCAATTGTCTTATTTTTGGCATACTCTTTTGGAAGGCCGGTTATACGGGAGCTGGAATTATTGACGTAAAAATAACAAATAGAAATATGAAATAACCTGTCGCTAATCTCATTTTTGTTACCGTTAGTTTAGATTGGAAATAAAAGTGTGAAGAGGAGTGATGTGCGAATTCAATATGATGACTCGAATAAGTAAAAAACTTGAGTTTAATTCTAAAACTTTAAACATAAGAATTTGAACCTTATTTCTAAATCATTTATATTTGTTTCCGCGGAAGAAAGTAAGAGTGAAAGCCAAAATACAAATTGCTACAAATAAATCATAACTTGCTAAGTTAGAAATCATATATGAATATAGATATAACTATTAACCAGCGTGTAAATAATTGAGTAAAGGGCTAGCTTATTTCTCCATCTATATGCATCCCCCTAATTCAATCCCCAAATGAAACTATATAAAGGACATACATGAATATAGCCATAGTAGCATAGCCACCAGTAAATAATATTTAATATACATATTAAACGACGCACCAGATTTATCATCTACATAAGCATAAGCTAGCTTATAGAGAATCGAGATCGATAGTGCATAATTATACATGCTCCTTTTTCTTCCTGCTAGAGCCGCACCACCGATCTGGTTTTATGCACCGCGTTATTTATTTTGTTTTAAGGATTCAACTACAAGCTGACATGTAATAAAATTATTGCGGGTGCTTGAGAATCGTGATGGAATTGGAAATTGATGGTGTGCTAGCTTATTAGCTAATAACTCTAATTCAAAAATATGATGTACTATAAAAATAAAATTGCATACAGGAAGTCAAAAATGACAAAAAAGATATGATTTTGACATATTAAATCGAATACGTAACAATTAAAACAATAGCAGGTAGACAAAAAGTATGCCTCGGTAAGAATTTCTTATATGGCATTGTAAAAGTTACCGTACGTGACTTATAAGTATAGTAGTTAAAATTTCAGTTATTACAAATTACTCCGTAAACTTGTTCATCCTCTTAAAGTAGTCCTACTTTTTTTTTTCAATTGTAAAATTCTCGTGCGAGTAGTCAGCATCATCATATTTATTATTAAATCTATCAATATGAACCATCAAATCTCATCGTATCTTGGAATGTCTATTCATTAAATCCAATTGGTAACTATTATAATAATAGAACGCTTACCATCGAATAAAAGAAAGAGCGCTTCAAAGTAACAAATAAGACATTTCAATCGATTTCTATTCATCTTAAACAAAAAAAAGATCACCAATTATTGACAATATATTAGTTTGGCATATTTATTACTTGTATCACTCAAATTCTACATTTATGCCTGTCAACTGGAAACGAATATAATAAGAAGAATTTATGAATAGAAGATAAATAATATGAAAATCAAAAAAAAGCAAGCAAGCAAAATAACGGAAACGAATTTAGGAAGCGAAAGCGTCCCTGGATCGCGAGGGGGACTCCGTCATGGTACTTACATTCATTAATGTATGCTTGGTAGCTCGGTGCTCGGTTTCTTGGTAACATAGTAGCTTAATGGTGGCACCTGGTAGTTTGGTAGTTTGATATAACCATATTGGCAAAACATATGTGCCAAACGTTACTGGATAAATTAAAATTAAATTGTAAATGATCAATAGCCAAAATGAATTTTTATTTAACAGCACTTTGCATCGAAGAAAAGCCCGATCGATAAGGTGAATCGAGGCTGGGCTTTATAGCGCTGTAGCTTATTAAGATTCTAAGAGCTGTGAAGTCATAGGAGATCAGGAGCGAGAGCGGCCGCGATGGGCCGGAAAATCCAGATTCATCGCGACTCACTTTTGCAAACTTTGATGTTTGGCGGGAGACGGGGGAAGTTCAAGTTGCGCGGCCTCCTGAGTCCTCGGGACTCGGAGCTAAGTGGCGATTCTCAACGGCTGACGCTAGCGCGCCCGCGCGCGCTGTAGTCCGTAGCCTGTAGCCTGTAGGCCGTGGCCGTGGCCGCAGTGGCCTGTGGCATGTAAGTGTAGGTTCAGGTTCAGGGCTTCGACGTTCGGGCTGTTCAGAGTAGAAGAATCCCGTTCCCTCGCTGACAGTTCCAGCCGCCAGGGATAAGAAAGGAAAAACTAAGAGAGAGCTGAAAATATTTGGTGCTAAAATCGAAAAGCCTGAAGTCAAAATGCAGGTTTCTTTATTATAGCCCGTGGTTTTTGGTTTACATATATCTATGTTTGTTTGATTGATCTTTACATATTAATAAGGATCGATCATTTGTTTTGTCTAGCATAAATAATAAAAGATGCAATTATACGACAAAATGTGAATTATAGCTAATTTTATTATGTTAGATGCTAATAGATAGATAAATTATATTGTGATTTGAGCTTTATTATATGATTATGATTGTAAAAAAAGTTCTATTATACTACAGAGAACATTTAATGTTATTATTTGTTTTAATATATATTATCAAAATATATATATTTATAACAAATTGTATTTCAATCGTTGCATTGTTCAACGATTTACTTGCTTTAACGCGCCCCTTATCCGCGACCCATTTAAATTTGTTTTTGTATCGGTTTGATAACCCTTTTTTGCTTTTTTCTCAAATGAAAAGATCGGTGTGTCTGGTATCGGCACTGCTTTTGCAGATATTTTAATAATGTTTTCTTTGTTATCATTAATAGAAAACGGAATTGAACTCAAGCTTTTAATAGTGTTAATGTTTGATTCGTTGCTTTCAATAGCAAGCTTCCTCTTTTTACTATTCAAACGAATAATCTCTTCACTGTCGGTAAATGGTAATTTCTTCTTTGTTATTAATTTGTCAATTGTGTTGGCGGCACTCGGTAATTTTTTTAATGGCTCGTTTATTTGATCAAGCTTTGCAAAATTATTATTGACAAATCCAATTAGTTCAAATATATCTTTACTTAATTGATCGCCATTATTCGATAAAATTGATTTTATCTCTTTTATTGTTGTGTTTGAGGTGCTTCCTATTTCGGACATCTTTTGGTCCATAAACAAAATACGAGAATGGCTTTCCCTTCCCTTTTGTTGAACAGTAGTTCCCAATTCTTCTAAGAATTGACTTTGGGCAACCAAAGAGCAATCTTGCTGGTTTTTAGTTTGGACGATCTTTTCAATTAAATATTTTTTATCTTGTTTTAGATTGGACAATATATTGGAAATTGCTGTAATTTTATTGTGCTCACTTTCTTGCTCATTGTTGATAAATTTCTGTATTAAGGAATCATCAAAACCTTCAATTCCAATTTCAATCTTGTCCATGACATCTTTCCGACCTTTATAAAATTTCTCAGATAAACTGTCCTGTAAATTAATCAATTCATTCACACTAGAGGAAATAGATTCATCTTGACTCTTGTGTTGAGCATCGAATGATTCGGTCCATTTGTCAACTTCATTCGATAAATTATCCAAAACTTCTAATCGCTCCTTCTTTCTCTTTTCAATAGCTTTCATGATTAAGTCGATGAATGAATCTGTTTCCTTATGCTCCAAATTCCGTTCTAAATCAACCATTTTCTTTATTGAGTCATTAGTGAACTTGGATAATTGATCATTTTTCAATTTTATAGCTGTATTTAATTCATACAATTCAGCTATTTTAACTTCTTGAACCTTCATCTTATCCATGATTGGTTTCATTATTTCATAAACAAACCAGTTCAATTTATTAAAATGATCACTTACCACGTTTGATATCTGGGAAATGCTCTCTATAGTTTGCGGGATAGAAGAAGAGCATAAATTGATCACGTCAGTTAAATTAGTTTCTAACGATGAGTGAACATTTTCAGTATCAGATTTTAATTCAGTAATTAATTTGTTTATTAAAGTTGTCTGGGAGTCGTTAGCTACTCCAAGTGATTGTAAACTTTTGATGAATTCTTCTAAAGAATTATTGATAAAATCAGAATGATTCGATATGGCTTGTCTTTGGTCTGAAACAGATTTGCTAATGATTGAATCAAGTAGCGTCTCCAATCTTTGAACTGACTCATTAGAGATTGTATGAACAGATTCCATTAAAGAATTGGACTTTTCTTGAATACTTGAAGTTGCCTCTTTAGTAATAGAATTATGTGCTATGGCAACATCTCTATGCTCCGTTAGAGTGGATTGAAAATCTAAATTGGCATTGATTGATTGTCCCAAATAAGTTTGTAATGAAGAAGCAATTGTTGTCAATTCAGATTCTGTAGATTTGTAAGCCTCATTTAGCTTTACCTCTAGACTTAGTTGTTGTTCAACTTCATTTATCTTTTCTTTATAGCTTTCAATTTCTATTTCTGATTCTTTAAGGTTATTATTTAAGGATTCAATAGCTGAAGTTGTTTCAGACACCAATGTATCATATTTTAGTTTCAGTCTTTGCACTTTGTCTTCTTGGCCACCAATGCGTTGTTCTAACTCCTCCACTCTAACTCTTCGGCTTTCACTTTCTGCTAAAAGTTGTTCATAGTTTTCATTATCTAAGTGAACACCATTCTGTAATCTGCTGGCAAGTAAATCTTTTCTTAATTTTTCAATTTCTTCAATATATTCACTTATTAAGGCTTTTTTGTTTAATGTTTGGTTAACTTGTGGTTTATTTTTGATACTTTTAGCGGTATGTGCGTATTCTAACGTACTAATTGTTTCTTCAAGTGATGTTCTCGCCGGAGAAATTGTAGCAATTATACAAGTCTTGGTTCTACCACCTAATGAATCCTGCAATAATCTGGTTAATTTTGATTCTCTATAAGGAATATGTGGTGCATTTTGTACCAATCCATTGATAACTCTACCTAAAGTTAATAAAGATTGATTAATCATACCAGCTTCTTTAGCTCTTTGATTGGTGGCACCAGATCTGCTGATATTCTCAGACCCAGCTAAATCAGCAAGATTGATTTTACCAATTTTGACAAATTCTTGGTCACCATTTGATCTCAAAGGATCATGAATCTTCATATGAACTGTAATTGTGAAAACAGTATGAGAACGTGATGATAAATCATTGCACTTTGTACTAGCGACTCTTCTCTTATCTGAGCCTTGACGTAATATTTGTAAACCTTGTTCCGCTGATTTAATAAATATTTCATCCATTCCTTGAATCATAATCGATTTTTTGTTTGTTGTATTGTTATCATCAAATATCTTAATGATTTTTGAATCATCATCAGAGAGTAAATCTCTTATATTTTCATTATAGAGTTCAATAAAAGAAACTTTAACGGAATAATCTGGAACCTCTCTTTCAAGATATTTAAACAATTCAAATAATGTTCGTGGAATTATACCTGCATTTTCTGTAAGCTTCTCATTTGGGCAGGTAGAAACATCACCAGACATTGTATAGGTTTTACCTGTACCTGTTTGTCCATAGGCAAATAAAGTATAGTTATAACCTTGAACCATTCCTTCTAACATGTTTTTGGCAACGCCTTCATATAAAATTTCTTGATCAGATTCAGCACCATAAACTCCATCAAATTTATAAACTCTAGAAACATTGCTTGCTTTTAAGCTAACTTCTATGCCTTGTTTACCTACTGTGGAAACAACAACGCCTGCATTTTCTTTTATTTCACGAGTGTTTCTAGATCTGCATCTTACATAAACTTTAATATTTGAGGATTCAGATGTGCTATCATTTTTTGAGTCTGATGATGCTGTTTGTAGATTATGATTATGTCTTACCTTCTTGGTGTTTTGATTGCAACCTTGATTTGGCAACCCATTATTTCCATTTCCCCTCTGCATACTTTATTCCAAGGATAAATAAAAACTGACTGTCCTATTGATGAATGTTGATTATCCAACAGGATCAAATATATAAGGAAGAAAAAAAAAGTCACTGTATACTGAAAACAAACAAATTGTAAACAAACAAGAGATTTCTAGATAAGCGAGAACGTAGCTCTGATCACGTGACCTAAAAGACTGAAACATGAGAGTATTTGCACAGCCCGTTTTTGACCCTTCAATCCTTATCTGATGCTGCCACTGGCTAGTCAGATATTGTAGCTTATATGTGTTTGATCTGTTCTATTTTAGAAACAACATGCACGGATGGAATTCAGGGTTCTATTATAGATGAGGAAGAAGATAGAGTTTCTCATAGATCAATAGGAAATTAAAATTTTGGAGTTTATTATCCACACGTCGATCCTGATGTAAAGAAGATGCCTTTCTGTTTCTTATGCTTGCACTTCCCCAGTGGTAGTTGACTACTATTGCATTTCTCCCAATTATTGATTTAATGTAGTGTTACCGGCGCAGACAGCTTTTCCGTACAAAGCATAGAATTGATATATAATACAATAAATGTAGATATAAGCACATTATATACATCGGGATCAGCAAAACCCATTCAACAATCACTCCACAGAGAACTCCGCAGAAATGCAACCACGGAATACCATGACTGTAGCTGTAAGAGGCCTCCAACTCCAATTCAGTGGAAGCCGTTCCTTTCACGGCCTCTGTGCTTCTGCTTTCAGGCGCGTGGACCGTGGTGAGAACAGCCTGTCGCAGGCCTGACTGTAGGCTGCAGGCAGTAAGCCCTGCGATTCTGCGAGACGGTGGTGCTTGCGCCCGTCTCCCCCTCCTCACCCCGTGCACGGACGGTGCCCCCGTGGGCCGTGCTCTTCGAGCCTCACAGCGAGAGCCCTTGAAGTTGTTGCGCCCTGAAGCCTGAAGGCTGCGGATTCCAGGCTGACGACTTGCGCGAAATCCTGGATCAGATCTGTCTCGGTGTGCAAAATAGCCCGATTCGCTAGTTAATCACACTACGAAACTGAATCGAACGTCATTGAAGATGGCTTCTTTTCAAAGACCTATTCATGCTTTTGTATTGTTTCATGCTTACAATTTTGTGTTTCTTCTAACGAACGTTCGTTTATTCGAGTTATCCAGATCCACGTGGTGTTCATATTTCGTCTATTTTAAGCACAGGAATTAAAGTGTGTTTGCAGAACCATCAGATTATATATTTATGTTTAATTATTACCCATGGCCCCATGGGCTATCTACTTCTATAATCTAGTGTAAAAACCGGAATCTCATAAGCGATTTATCACATAATTCAAGCCTCTACTGGCTTGCTCGTAGTTTAAAAGTGAGGAATACGGCATTTGCATGATTACGCTTATAAAGAACACCCCCGGGAAAAACACAATATCAGTTGAAATTATTTCGATGAGTATCCATCATCTTGATTGCATCGAACCTGCACCTTCTCTTACCTTTATTTTGCTTCTGGCTTGCTCTCCTTCGTTTCTACTAATTCCCGATAATCAGATATAATAGATAAACGCTTATTGGTATAATAACATTTTTTTACATTTATTATAAATTTTATTCTGATTGTTGCGTGAGTAACAAGGGGGTCAAAAAGCACTATACGTATAAGCGGTTATTATATCACGAATTTCCGATCCCAATAAATTTGAACACTTAGATACCACGAAGTGTCGAAAAAAGATTTTTTGAAGATTAGTTACAATTCATTTTTATAAATGATCTGCTACGGCTGTTAAATATATATTTCTTTATGCCAGGGGATATAGATACTAAACCCTTTACATAAACTTATCACCGATTTATTGCCTTACGGCGATAAACACATGCTTTCTTTTTGCTCTTTTACTTTATCAACATGAAAACAATACAACCATGAAATTATTATGCTTACATATTCACATAGACAAATGAAATTTGTTGCGTTATCATATTTCATTAGGCCTAATGTGTAGTGAAATTTGAATGCCCTGGATTTCAATTCTGAAAACGGGGCACTCATAAACTCGGCAGTAAGCCAGCGATCGCAGCTGCCCCAAAAAAAAAAAAAAAAAAGGCCGTCTTCGTTTTTATGAAGTCCCCCCAAAGCTTTATTGATTCGGCGAAGGCTGTGCTATTCTCTTTATTTTTGGGGAGTGGAGTCTGGGACTCTGGAGGTCAGTTGGCGGTGGGGCCCGCCGCCTGAGCACAGCCGTCTGGGCACTGGCAAGGGCGCGGTTTCTCTGCACTCCCCAACTTGGTTTGCGATCTGATCTTCAAACCTGCACAATAATTGTTAATAACTTTTGAATGTATTTCTTACCATTGAATATATATATATTTTTATCAACTTTTCATTTCAAGAAGTTTGTCAAATTGAACCATTGTGCTATATTTGGTATCTTTACGCATGTCTTTTTCCAATATTTTATCGCATTTGCTTCTTCTAGTTACATTATCAGTTATATCTAATGCTATTAACGTAAGTGAATACAATGAAAATGTAATAGAGGGTGCAGTTTCCAATGATATAGCATACCACATTGATGAATGGAACTCCTATATTGCAGAAGAAAAGACAAATACTTATATTCAAAATTTTAAAAATTATTATGGGCAAACTACTCTTGATTCTTCTCAAGCTTTAGTCCTTGAGGAAGCTTACAACTATGTCTTTACAAACGCTCCGTTTTCAAATAGACTGGAATCAGAAGCTGATTTTTTAGTGACTGCAACAAATTCCGAAGGCTCCATTACTAATTCAGTGGACCTAGCTATAGCATTCAGTGCATTTCCAACATATTACAAGTCAATGGCAGTCGTAGGAGATTTCCAATATCATAATACACAATGGGTGAAATTTGTTAGCTATAACTCAGATAACTCTCTTATTTCAACTTTCACAGAATGGTTCGTAGATTCTACTACTATTCTTAATAGTACCGAAGAAGAGGTTTACACTTCTATTTATGAATACCTTTTTACTGCAGTCCCATGGACTCAAAGATTAAGTTCTGAACTTGATTATCTTTATAGTAATTATGATTCAACTTCTTTAACCATAAGTGATTCAGAAGCATTCTACAGTATAGTGAAAGCAGATACAAACGTTTATACAATTGGTTCTTCAACTTATCCTTCTAAACAAGACGCGAAAACAACAATTTCAAGATCAGATAGTAATGGGTTCTCAGCAACAGCTCCCTGTTGGTACTTAGTAACTTTTATTGGTTTTCTTTTGGTCATTTAATTTCAATTTTCTATTTTTGTTTTTTGTTTTTTATTCCTCATTCTTTCATATTTACAACTTCTTTAGTTTCGACCACATATATTTATGTTAGTAATAAATTCCAATTCTTTAAATCGATTGGCTATTTATCGTAACTATATAAATTTAGAGATACCCAGTCCCTAAAAAGCTATAATAATTCGTGCTACCACTCACACACTGCACTAACTCTTAATCCCCTTCATTTCAGGGCATCTCTATAGTTTACACTGCACAAGCTGGGCGCCTCACCGCCTGGTTTCCGCCCGCTCCCAGAAAATGCACATATACCTCCCCTCCCTAATACCCATAATAAAGAGTTTTATTCAATCAGGCTAATACACTTTTCATTTCAAGATTTGTTCTTTTTTAGTTAAGTAGATTTGATCATTTGTCTTTTGGACTGCTTCAAGAAATCCAAGTGTTTTTGTATTAGTATCGGCATACTTAATTACCTGTCAAGAGAAAGCATCGATCTCTGATTGTCTCGCTGCCCAATATATATCTAATATCCCAACTTACGGTCATGATATTTCTAATAAAATTGTTTCTTATACTTCAAGTGTGTATGATAAAAGAAATATGTGGAAAAACAGTGGTTTCGGACGAATCAACAACTATACGTGTAGGTATAGTTGCTGCACTGGCTAGTGGTAACAATTTGTCGAAATCAAGTTCCATTGCCCAAAAAACATCATCAACAACAACGGTCTCAACTGCGGGTGATTGTACTTCATCTTCTTCGGGAAGTACTATCACTACCGAAGTTTTCTTAGTTATAAACGACGATTACTATTACAATTACGCACAATGGTCATCTTTCCTCTCCCAATATTCAGGTTCAAGCGATATCGAATTATTTACAAGATATTTTGAAAGACGGAATTTGAATAATGCAAGATATGAGACAGCTTACGAAATTTATTATGCAATGTTAGATATTGTCCCTTGGAGTGCAAGGCTTCATTCTGCATTAAAGTTCCATCTAGCCTCATCGTCAGATTTATCTGATTATCATAAAATTCTTCAAACCTCTGGGTACTCTGCAGTAAATTCTTCAGCAGTTTATTACTCTTCGGGATCTGTTGTATATTATTCATCAGATATTCATTATGCTATATATTATGATCAATCTCTTCGCCCTGATGACTGGCTGAAATTTTTAAAACAAAATGAGGACAATGAAGCGGTTTCATTTTTCACTGAATATTATCCAAAAACATATAAAGATCATATCATTGAACGTAAACTTATTTCGGTATATAGTGAATTGTTCACAATGGTTCCTTGGAGTGCAAGAGTTTTGGAAATAGCATCGATAATTCATGCACAAGTTTCTGACACAGCTTATGAGATTCAGGAAGTTATGAATTCTGATACAACAAATTATTTTTCTTCTACTTCGAGTTCTTCGAGTTCTGAAAATAATGCTGCTGCCGCTGCCACTGCCATTTATTCTGCTAAAAAATGTTCAATAGGAGGTATTATAACTTTCATATTACTTCTATTATTATGATCCGGTGAATTAGGGTATAACTTTCCTTGTTTCTATATCTTTTTTTTCTTCTTTGTTAATTAATCATTTAATCATTCAACTTTTTTTTTTATTTGATTCGTCTATCTTTTTATTGTGTGATACTTCCCCTCTGTTCTCCTTTTTCGTAATTTTTCAGAAAGCAAATCATCAAATATTATTAATTCAAGTGGTAATGACAACCAACTACATTCTTAAAAGTAACTAGTTCACCTCTCAATCTTGAACAATCATAAAAGTCACATTCGTCCCAAGTAAGATAACTATGCATATAGCTAAAAATACACTAGTTAGCTTGTTATCCAACGTATCTATTCGTTCATCTCTGTAGTTATATATAGCACGAAAATAGTTATAGCCAGACAATATAACAACACCTAAACTCATTATGCCAAACATACAACTGATAAATATCACATAGAAAGTTCTTGATTTCCCTGTTCCACTGCCTGGATTACTAGGATCCCTTGAACTCGATGTATCTATTCTATAATTTAATAGTATTGCAACAGCAGCTAATGATAGCACAGTACTAAATTTTACCCAACTTAAAGTTGTACGTTCCGTCATTAAAATATCTCTTGGTTCCGAAGTTCTGTTTTCAATAA
Organism: Ogataea ovalis; assembly: GCA_030556425.1. Taxonomy (NCBI): domain Eukaryota; kingdom Fungi; phylum Ascomycota; class Pichiomycetes; order Pichiales; family Pichiaceae; genus Ogataea; species Ogataea ovalis. The sequence goes on from JAKTTZ010000017.1 coordinate 113,731, forward strand.
GTAAATCTGTAGTTGGTAAAAAGTTCAATAGTCCTTCATGTTCATTGTCATGTGGATCATCATGATAAGATTCATTTGGGAATGGCTGTGAGCTCAAGTTCTCGTCTTCTCTTTTCTGTTGATCAATGAATGCATTCATATTTGTTGATGATGTTCCTTCAAAAACTGGGATATCATTTTCAATAAAAGGTTTTATACCAACTGGCTGCCTTGACATTCCTCAAATTGATAAAGTGTAATCAACCAAAAGACAAAATTCTAGTCACCAAACAAACGAAAGAAGAGCAATCTATATCACCTTGCAACTTAGCCATCATTCAATGGATATAGTTATAAAAGATCATCCACAGTTTAAATATTTTATTCCATTTTGACTCGTGCTCGTTCGTTATGCGGCTCGTATTGATAGCAGTTATTACATACATTATTATCTAATAAATACTCATGAAAAGTTACCCTCTCTGAGGCTTACAAAAATATTTTTTTTTTAAAAAAAAAATGAAAATGAAAATTTTGTATTACAAATGATTTTACCTTATATAACAAAAGGATAGAGATAAACAAGTTTACTCACTTGATATACAGAAAACAAGCTTAAGATGTCTAATTATATTCAACTAAATCATCATGATCACCAGCAACAACATGCACAGGCAACAGTTTTATGTTGTAACTGTGGTGTTCCAATGGATGGTTCAACAGGTCTTGTTATGTGTTATGATTGTATTAAATTAACAGTTGACATTACTGAAGGTATTCCAAGAGAAGCAAATTTATCATTCTGTAGAAATTGTGAACGTTTCTTACAACCACCTGGTCAATGGATCAGAGCTGCATTAGAAAGTAGAGAATTATTAGCTCTATGTCTTAGAAGATTAAAAGGTTTAAATAAAGTTAGATTAATAGATGCATCATTTATATGGACTGAACCTCACTCAAGAAGAATTAGAGTTAAATTAACGGTTCAAGGGGAAGCATTAACAAACACCATTATACAGCAATCATTTGAAGTTGAATACATTGTTGTTGCTATGCAATGTGCTGATTGTGCTAAATCATATACTACAAATACTTGGAGAGCTGCTGTTCAAATCAGACAAAAGGTGCAGCACAAGAGAACATTCTTATATTTAGAACAATTAATTTTAAAGTATAATGCACATATTGATACCATTTCTATTAAAGAAAATAAAGATGGTTTAGATTTCTATTATTCTCAAAGAAATCATGCTGCTAAAATGATTGATTTCTTAAATAGTGTGGTTCCAATCAAATCAAAAAAATCTGAAGAATTGATTAGTTCTGATATTCATTCTGGTACTTCACAATATAAATTTTCATTTTCAATTGAAATTGTTCCAATCTGTAAAGACGATCTTGTTGTTTTACCTAAAAAATTAGCCAAATCTATGGGTGATATATCACAATTTGTTTTATGTTCTAAAGTTACAAATACTATACAATTCATCGATCCAAATACATTGAAAATAGGTGATATGTCTGCTGCTGTTTATTGGAGAACACCATTTTTAGCTTTATCAGATGTTACACAACTAACTGAATTCATCGTTTTGGATGTTGAACCAACAGGTGAAAGACGTGGTAAATATTTACTAGCTGATATCACGGTTGCTAGAGCAGCAGATATGGGAGTCAATGATAAAGAATATTACTTAAGATCTCACTTAGGTGGTATCTTACATCCAGGTGATTCTGTTATGGGATATTATTTAGCTAACGCTAATTTCAATTCAGCCTTATATGATTCATTAGATACAAATAATTTGCCTGATGTTATCTTAGTTAAGAAGCATTATGCCAGATCTAACAAGAGAAGTAAGAATAGACAATGGAAATTGAAGAGAATGGCTAATGAACATAAAGATTTGGTTGCTGAAGAGATTGTTGATTCAAGACAAGCTAGACAAGAAGCAGAAAAGGCAGAAAGAGATTATGAATTATTCTTACAAGAATTAGAAGAAGATCCAGAATTAAGACAAACTGTTAACTTGTATAAATCTGATGCTCCAAAACAATTTAGTGATAATACTAATGAAATGGATGAAGATGAAGAAGACGATGCTCCTCAAATTGATATTGATGAACTCTTGGATGAGTTGGATGAAATGAATTTGGGTGAATAATCGTGTATATTATTATATTTATTACATTTTGAATTGGGATAGATTTTATTTTTTTTGTTAATATGATGCAATAATTTAAGGAAACGAATGTAAATGAAAATAAATGCATTAAATTCGAGTTAAGACGAATATAATTAAGTAAAAGAGGGAGCCTAAGAAGAGAATAAATAACGGCCTCAAGTGAAATAGTAGCCATTATGCTATAAATATATATAGATTAAAAAAATGTAAAAGCAAAAACAGATTTATTCAAAAAAACAAAAAGGACATTTAGCATAGCATATAACATCATAAGTCACCTTTAATTGCAGCATCCAAAACTTGTTTAATACCTTGTGGATTAGCACCAACAATACTGAAAACTTTTTCACCATCTCTGAATAACAAAAAGGTAGGCATGGCCGTCACTCCCCATTCAAGAGCAGTATCACCAGAACCATCAACATCAATCTTGTAAAAACTAACATCGTTTGCATACTGTTCTGAAAACTTCTCCACAACCGGTGAAATAGCTTTACATGGTGCACACCAAGTGGCATAAAAGTCCACTAGAGCAAGTTTATCTTTCAAAACTTTGCTGTTAAATTCCGCTGATGTTGTAAGTTCTTCAACTTTCAAGGCTTTTGGTGAGTAATGGAATGATCTTGTGCCTGTAATGGCTCTTCTTCCTGAAGTTAGTAACGTTCTGCGTATCTGGCTATTTAACATTTTCAATGATCGTCTCTATAAGTGAAAATTAAAGGAATAATATAAATAAAAGTACAACTATTCTGATACAAATCTATTTAAGGGTGGCAAGGTCTTCGGAAAGTACTTGTCTGAATAGTTAGTAAGCACCATCAATCGAACTCCAACCATCCCAGACAAAGAAAGCCTTTTAAGCGACGGGGTGTGATATCACTGTAAATTATGTAACCCATTACGCAGCAATGCAACAACAAACATGTCATAGATAAATGTCACGTAATTAATGATGTAATGCTCCAGATGAGAACGCGAACAAGATAGCCTAGGCAACAACAAAACTGTAAGCAGACAAAGATCGGGATAAGCCGCAAATGATAGCTCCAGCTGTGGGGAGCGCCTTCGAGAGGTGCTGTACTGTGTAGATTGATGTATTTATTAATTGGTCTCTATTTTTATAATTACTTATCGAGCTGCTCAAAGGAACATTACTGAAGCACCACTTATAATGCATAAATTGAACTATTCTTCACCTCAATCGTTTGTAGATTCCTCCTTTTTTGTTAAACTCTCACAGCTCAAATTGGATGTTTTGAAACTAGACCAATCTCCGAAGCTTGTTTATGGATCTTATAATTTTAAATCTTTGGGAAAAAGCCAAGTTCCCTCTATCACTTTGAATGATTCAAGTTTTAGCAGTTTACAAGATTTTCAATCGGCATTGTAAGTATTTGTGCCTCTGTGTTCTTTATTTCAAAGATTTGTGATACTAACATGGTCTAGTCCCTTGAATAACAATTTGGTCTCGCCTGGTTATATTACGAATGTCAATACATTGGAAGAGTTCAAGCAGATAAATAAATTAGAATTTTTAAAATCGGCTGGGCAATCAGTAAGTTTGCTTTTTTTTTCTATCTCCCATTTAAGTCACCCGGCGTTTGGCAACTAACACGTTGTTATGTTTTCCTAATATAGCTATTCGATAATATAGTTGATAAGTCATTCTTGAATGATCCTTCTTTATTGTCACAGTTTTCAATTCTTGCTTTTGCTGACTTAAAGAAATATAAGTTTTATTTCTGGTTTGCCTTCCCACAACTAGTTAGTGATTGGGAAGTTATTTCAATTGACCATAACATTAGAACCGATTTAACTCTTGAAGAGTCATCTTCTGAACAGTTTGGGATAATAGACAGCACCGGTAAGATTGATAAATTGAATAATTTGCTTGACTATCCAACTACCGGTGATCTAGATATACTTTTTATTGATACATCGACTCAAGCTGAATCCCCTTCTTATGTTTTGAAGAACTTTTTAGCTGCATTATCAGTCCATGGTTATACATCAGCCAATATCACTGTTTATAGATACTATCACAAAGATTCTTCATTTACATTGTCACTTAAATCCGAGTCTCAATTAAAAGAAATACCAAAGATCTCCGGTTGGGAAAGAACTGCACAGGGTAAGCTAGGACCAAAGCTGGCAGATTTAGGATCTCTAATTGATCCAACCTCACTTGCAGATCAGGCAATCGATTTAAATTTGAAGTTGATGAAATGGAGAATTTCACCAGATTTGGACTTGGAAAGAATTAAGAACACTAAATGTTTATTGTTAGGATCAGGCACTCTTGGGTCATATATTGGTAGGGCATTGTTGGGTTGGGGTGTGAGAAAGATAACATTTGTTGACAATGGTAAGGTTTCCTTTAGTAATCCGGTTAGACAGCCCTTGTACAACTTTAATGATTGTCTTGATGGTGGGAAATTGAAAGCTGAAACGGCCGCTGAGTCAATGAAACAAATATTCCCTCTAGTAGATGCTCAAGGTTTCAACCTAGAGGTTCCAATGGCAGGCCACCCTATAACTAATGAGTCAAGACAAAAGAAAGATTTTGACAAACTATATGAATTGATAAAAGAGCACGATGTCATATTCTTATTAATGGATTCTAGAGAAACAAGATGGTTACCTACAGTTATAGCCAATGTAGAAAAGAAAATTGTTATCAACGCAGCTTTAGGCTTTGAAAGTTACTTGGTTATGAGACACGGTTGTCCTGACCCTAAGATTGATTTGGAAGAACAGATGGAAAGCAGATTGGGCTGCTACTTTTGTAATGATGTTTATGCACCTTCCGATTCAACAACCGATAGAACGTTGGATCAGATGTGTACTGTTACAAGGCCCGGCGTGGCATTGATGGCTTCATCTTTAGCTGTAGAATTGCTAGTATCAATCCTACAACACCCTCAAAGGCAATACGCGGATCATACAGCTAGTGGATCATCTACTGTTTTAGGGTGTTTACCTCATCAATTAAGAGGCTTTTTGCATAACTTTGAGTTGCTTAAATTGAGTGCCAAGAATTTTAAAAATTGTTCAGCTTGTTCAATTGCTGTGATTAAAGAGTTTGAGAAAAATGGCTGGGAATTTGTGAAACTAGCTCTAGATGATTCAAAGTACATTGAAAGGTTAACTGGATTAGAGGAAATTCAGAAGCTGTCTGAGGAAGCTGATTTGAACTTTGATGTTGTCGATAGTGAAGATGAGTTTGTATAAGAAGTAAGAACAAAATAATAAATGAATAAACGAGAAAAAACAAAAATAGGGAGCCTCTCTACCTGTAACAGCGAAAAGCAAAATACAATGTTAATGTTTTTATGAGATAATAATAATAATCTTTAATTAAGGTGGCTATAAAAAAACATATTTTAAGACATCAACATGTTAACAGCCCAACTAACACTCAACGTTCTAATATCCGTATACGTTTGACCGGTACCAACAAATAGAATTGGAATTCCCGTAGCATAAACCATATTAACCATTGACCCAATCATATCACCAACAGTATCACATTTCGAAACAATAAAGAAATCCAAATGTCTGTTTGCACCAAATGCTTTATTGAAATTTTGTGCTTGCATGACTGAATCAGTACCCACTAGAGCTTCACCTACCATGATAATCTTATCAGGATTAGCAGCTTTAGCAAAGGAAGCTAATGGTGCCATTAATTTTGAATCGTTATGTCTTCTACCTGCCGTATCCAATAACACAATATCGAAATCATTTTCTGTAGCGTATTTAATAGCACCAGTGGCTATTTTAGCAACTAGATCAGCACCACCATAACCACCTTCAAATAATTCAATCTGTTTCTTATTTGGAGAAATTTTAGTTAAATTATTCACATGGGTTCTAAGTTGTTCCACAGCACCTGATCTGAAAGTATCACAGGCAGTAATTAACACTCTGTAATCATTTTGTAGTAACCAATATGCAAGTTTGGATAAATTAGTTGATTTACCAACACCATTCACACCAACAACTGATATAACATAAGGTTGTAAACCCTTTTTCTTCTTTGTTTGTATTTCATTTAAAAGGTCAATAGAGCTATTTGGTGTCAATAATTTAATTAACTGTCTTTCAAGCGATTTTTTAGCGGTTTCTTCAACAGAAGTAAAGTTAGCAGTCTTAGAGCCCACTAACTCTTTTTCAATTTCAGAGATTAAGGAGTTTGCGACATTTGGAGCAACATTCTTTTTAATTAAATGATTAGATAGGGCACTCTTGACTTTTTGAATATCTTGTTTTTCAATTTTTTTACCACCTATTATATTTCTTAAAAATCCAAATGGTTGTTGAGAAGTCTGTGTAGATTTAACAGTAGTTGGATTCTGTTTTAAGGACATGATTCTATTCATCTCATCAGATAAATCACTAACCAAAAATTCTCCTGACTTCAATTTTGAACCAAAATTTTCTTTATTTCCAACCAATTGATCTAATTTAGGTGCAACGTGAGAATCATTAGATTCAACTTGACTTGAAAAATCTAGAGTAGATGAATCAGCACCTGAATCTTCATAAAATGATCCGTCAGCATTCCATTTTCTTTGTTTTTTACTATTGTTGTTACCAGCAGGCACTTTCTTTTTCTTATCTGAGCCATTATTTGGCAAAGTTGATTCTTCCAACTCCTTTTCATCAGTTGGAATGCTATGTTGTTCAGTAGTTGTCTTTTCCAACTCCTTCAAATTCAAATCGAAAAACTTTTCAAACTTGACTTTGTCATCAGTATTCAAATACAAGTGTTTTATTGTCTTTAAGAATTCAAATGGGTTCTTGAAGTTAAGTAGTGGAGAATAGATCATAACGAAAATCAACTTCTTATCAGACTCACTTAGAACAAGGTACTTCAAACTATAGTTATCCGAACTGTATGTACCTAAAATTTGAGTTTCATCAGAATCATTCTCTTCATCTTCATCTTCATTATCTTCTTTTTCCAACTCTGAGAACGATTTCAACTTATTATCAGCAACAAGTCTGTCTTGGATAAAAGAGTTTGTTATGCTGGACAAGTTCTTCCCCGGCTGATAGTTGAAGTCCACCTGGCCTGTAGGCCTAAAAATTAAAAACTGATCGATCATGTTTACGGAACTTCGATTACTTATCTTCCCTTGTTAGCGTGCCAATCTACTTTCCACACGGCACATAGAGCATGCCACCTACCCACCCAACTTGACCAGCACCGAATCCAGATCTGATGCTCGTCCAAAGTCTCGCCATCTCTGCCAGAACAGAATGCCAGAGTTCGGCAGAAAAGAAATCCCCGGATTAGCTAAGCGCTTTTGTCATCTGAAAAAAAATTTAATATTTTTTTTTCTTTTAGTCTTTTTCAAAGTATATCATTTTCTATCTATTTATTGACAAGACAGAAGGCAATCTTGGGAGGTAATAGTGACAGATCAACGAATATCTTTTTAAAAGAAGAAAAATGTCAGGATTCAACGCAGTGGGACTGCCAAAATGGCTGTGTGAATCGTTATCCTCCATGAAAATCACTACTCCAACTAATATTCAGAAAGCCTGTATCCCTGAAATTTTAAAAGGCAGAGACTGTATTGGAGGGGCAAAGACTGGTTCTGGTAAAACTATTGCATTTGCTGGACCAATGTTAGCAAAATGGTCTGAAGATCCATGTGGTATATTTGGTATTATTCTTACACCAACTAGGGAGTTAGCAATGCAGATTGCTGACCAGTTTGCAGCTTTAGGATCTGGTGTTAACGTCAAGTGTAATTTGATCATTGGAGGTGAATCGATGATTGAACAAGCAAACAAGATAAAAGAAAATCCACACTTTATTATTGCAACACCAGGTAGATTGGCTCATATCATAATGGAGCATCCCGATGATGTGAGAGGGTTAAGAAGAGTCAAATTCTTGGTGTTAGATGAAGCTGATAGACTATTAACAGAGTCTTTTACCGATCATTTAGCCACATGTTTTGAAGCTTTACCTCATCCATCCAAAAGACAAACTTTATTATTTACAGCAACCGTTACCGACTCCGTGCGTTCATTGAAGGACAAACCTGTTGCAGAAGGTAGACAGTCAGTGTTTATGCATGAACTTGACAGGGTCGATGATGTTGTCATTCCACCGACTTTGAGTTTATCATTTATATTGACACCATTCCTTGTAAAGGAAGCTATATTATACAATACTCTTACAAATGAAGATTTTAAGGATATGACCGCGATTGTGTTTGTGAATAGATCAGAAAATGCAGAAATCCTAAGGAGAGTATTGCGACACTTGGAGATTAGGGTTACCTCACTACATTCAGAGATGCCACAAACAGAAAGAACAAATTCATTGCATAGATTCAGAGCAGGTGCAGCAAGAGTATTGGTTGCAACTGATTTAGCATCAAGAGGTTTAGATATCCCTAGTGTTGAATTGGTTATAAATTATGATATTCCAAGAGATCCTGATGATTTCATTCATAGAGTTGGTAGAACTGCCAGAGCTGGTAGAAAAGGTCAAGCATTTTCATTTGTTACACCTAACGATTTGAGTAGAATTTTAGCAATAGAGGACAGAATAGATAGAAAGATGGAAGAATATAATAAAGTTACAGATAATGATTTAATTAAGAATTCATTAAAGATCGCTTCAAAGGCTAAGATTGAAGCCAAAATGGAGATGGAAAGAGAAGGTTTCGGGGAGCGTAAGAGATTACAAAAGAAAAGAGCTCAAAATCAACAACTTGAACCAGATAACTTGCCAAAAAAGACAGCAAAGAAGCCCAAGCACAAATCTAAATCTAAAGCTAAAGCTTGAATTAATCCGAGGTGAAACATTTATTCATATATATATATATATCTAGAATTTATACCTGCATTGTAAATTACTAATTATAAACATAATGAAAAACAAAAACTAACTAATATTAAAACATAGTACTATAATTAAAGCTAAAAATCGAAGAAATACAGAAATCAGTTGAAAACAGTTCTATTATTTATTTGCCCTTCTTTTGTCTTTCAATGTGAGCTCTCATGACCTTTTGTCTGTCTCTTAGACTCATCTTATTTTTCCCTTGAACTGAACGTTTATGTATCATCATAACAAAATTCTTCTTTCTCTGTTTCTCTCTGTTAGTAGTTGAATGAGCGTTTTCAATCTTACCCTTTCTTGAGCTGAACTTATCTCTACCTTCTCTACCTTCTCTAGTTTGCTCCATTCTTTCTTCCTTAGTTTGCTTATATTTCACCTTACCAATCAAAGACGTGGAGTCAACTTCTTCCTCATTCTTCTGTTTATGACCTAGAATCTTTTCAATACCAGCTTCTTGGTTCAATTCTTTCAACTTAGCAAAATCAGCAGGCGTTAGCACTTGTGACATAGTTTGTTCAATAGCCTTTTGTTGCTCTTCCAATTCTTTTTGTTTTGTTTCATCGATCTTTCTCTTTTTATTAGTCAATTCACCAGATTCGTCATCAGATAGCTCTAGATCTGAGTCACCTTCATCGTGTTGTCTCTTCTTCTTAGATTTTTGCATGTACTTCAAATACTTCTTCTTAATACCGTTCTTCTCTTTAGGCAGCTCGCCAGAACCTTGAGTTTCGTCATCACTGAGATTTAGCTCTTCATCACTTTTAACATCAACCCATTCACCGTCAATGTCATCGTCTTCTTCTTCTTCATCGTCGTTTTCTTGAACGTTCCAGTCATCATCATTTTCTTTGCCTAACAAACCTTGCTCCATTTTCCATTTGGCAAGTAATTCTAAACCAGGAATACCATTGGTATTGTCTGATTGAACACCATATTGTGGTACACCTTTGGCACCATCATGTATTAGACCCATGGTGGCAACCTTACCTCTATCTTTCTTCGATAACATTTCAGGAGCGACTTCTCTATAAAGAGAGATTAAACCTCTGGCACCAGCAACGACAGCCTTTGCCTTAGAACCTTTATACTCTGTCAAATCTTGTAACAAAGTTTCATCGATACCAGCCGGGTTTCTACTTAATATCTCTCTGATTGTGTTCAAACCGGCGGATGCCACTTCGGCGGCAACACCATCAGACACAAATTCATCAGCAATTTTACGAACAACCATATTAATTGATTCTGGTGGAACCAAATCATGTGTAGCTTGAGCTGCTGCTGCCATGATCTGCGTAACATTAGCTTGTTTAGGAATCAAATATTTCAAGAAGAAAGAATAAATACCAAGAACCGTTAACTTGTGGGTGCCGATTAATCTTGAAATCAAATTCATAATGGCGATTTTTTGTTCCAAATCAAATCTATTAGAATTTTTACCTGACAAATGTTGTTCATATAAGTCTTCTGCAAACTGTTGAGGATCTCTCAATAAATGGATAGCAGAGAAATTTAGGTAGGTCGTTTGTTTGGTATCTTTCTTCTTCTTCATTTGTTTGATAGCAGACTCTAATTTCTTACCTCTCTTGGAACTCTTTTTGTTAATCTGCATTTTATGTCTCAAAGATTCAGGGGTTTCACCATCTTCATCACTTGATTCGTCTTCAAAGGCTTCTTCTCTCTCTTTATCTGCTCCCAAAAAGAATCTCACACCTGAAACGACAACTTTAACATCTGGGTGAAGGGATGCTTGAGTCATAATTTCGACTGTTCTTGAATCATCCCAGATACCTCTTCTCCATAACTCTCTTGTTAACTTAGTAGCCCACAATCCATTACCGTCCTTTTGCTCAAGTAAGTTGAAAAGTAAAGCTTGAGTGGATCTATTTAACTTTTGGTTCTTTGTTCCTGTATTACATGTTTTCAATAATGAGATTAATGAACTGTATATTTGTTTTCTTAAAGCTTTGGCATGCAAACCTGCATTACCTTCAACTTTTGAACCGTACGCTGAAAGTAATGGGAAAATTGTCTGTATCAAAAATTCTGCTGTGATAATATCTTTGTTTCTTAGCATAACTAAACATTGAATAATTTTCTCTCTCAAATCTGGTGTTAAATCTCTATGATTGTTCTCTAAGATCATCTTCAATTCGTTAGGAAAATTGGCTGTCTCCTTTGGGTAACATGAACAAACAGCAGACATGAATCCAATAAGTTCTGCAAATTCATCACCATCATGTGCAGATGGATTCAACAGGAAAATATCCCTTAGGGATTCGTAATGGGAATATTGCTGTAAGAATTCTTCATGGTAAGATTCAGGATCACGACGGACCAAATTTTGTAACAAAGCAATGTTGTTTGGTAAAATTGCTGCTCTCTTTCTCTTAGCCATCTTATTCTACTTCAATTATCTATATAATATATAGGGAATATAGTATCAAATCTACAAACTAGATAGATGCTATAAAAGCACAATATTGATATAATAAAAAGTTACAAAAATTTTTCAAAAAAAAAAAAAATACTTTTTTAATCAGCCGCATTATGTTGCGTAATTAATTGGATAATCATGGGGCGCGTTTTTTTGTGGCTTGAAATTTGTTTTATCTTTTTTTGTTTACTTTTCTAATTGATGTCTTTTTTTTGGTGTTTTGTTTATGGTTCACCAGTTATATCTCCTTGGATCAACAACCAGAACTTGAAATGGGTAAAATATATACAGTTGATTCTGTGCAACTTTTGGACAGAGGAGATACGGCCCAGATAATTGGCCGCTGTGTCAAGTATCAACCAACGTTCAAAGACAATCAAAATGTTCCTAAATCGAAGAGATTCCCCATCGATCAAATGAGCTCATTGAGGGAGCAGGAGGCAGTTGTATTTCAAGATTTATTATCAGTTTTACTTGGATTAGAAGGGTTTTATATAAGATATTCTGACAACTTTGACATTAAGAATAGATTACATAGACTTCGAGGACCTGATTTTTTGATTAACAAGCATTTGGATCCTTGTTTAAAAGATGGCATCAAAAGAATAAACAATCTAGGAAAGTGCTATTTTGCTTTTGAATCGTTTGTTCAATTATATGATAACGTTATCTATGGTCAGATCATACAAGCTCTTTGTTTTGAAATTAGACAATTGTTGAAAAAGTACGAAGGCTTGCTTGTCCAAATTGAGCACGAATACTATTCAAACTCAAACTATTCGTTAAATCTTTTAGGGCAAGATTTATCAGCTAACACAATGTCAGAGTGGTCTCTTATGTATGAAATTGTGCAGATGATCAATACAGAAAATGAATTGCGCATGGATGGAGCGAATATGAATGCCATGACATTTGATAGAATAATGAAATCTTTGAAAGGTGATCACTATACCGGTTCAATAGATAGCGTCACATCAGATTCTAGAACAAGTAGATTTGTTAAGGGCGGACTGGTTTTAAATATAATTCAACGAGTGATTGCACAAAATAGGGGAAATTCATCATCTTATAACTTCCTATCAACTCTTTTCAATAACGTGTCAGTTAAATACGTCGATGCCTTGAACACCTGGTTAAACTTCGGAATCATAGATGACCCTTATGATGAATTCTTAATACATCAGTCACGAACTGATCGATTTTCTACTGTCAGTGAAAACTACTGGGCGGAAAAATTCACCATTAGAGATGAAGGATTACTAGAGCAGTTTGCCTCAAAAGAAGTACAAAAATCTTTAATTATGACAGGAAAATATTTAAACGTCCTAAAAGAATCCCAGATTGAAATGGAACTGTTGGAAACTCCAAAGATCAACATCAAGACGTTACAAGACTCAGATTTGTATGTTATGATTGATGAAGCCTACAGAAGAGCAAATATTTACATAACTGATTTACTGATAAATGGATATCACATCAAAAGTTTTCTACAATGTTTAAACAAGCATTTCTTGTTGAGGAACAATTTGAATTTCAATGATTTTTTGAATAACACTATTTTGCAGTTGAGAAAGCCTAAGAATCAAGTGTCCCTCACTGCATTGATCAAACAATACGAAACCAGCTTTGCTAAAGATGATAATTGTATGATAGAATCTACATTATCTACCAGCATTAGATTGGTCTATAACCTGATTAATGTACAAATGACAAGAGAATGCCTAACTAAAGAATTGATGTCTATTTTAAATGCTCAGACGACAGATGCAGAGAAGTTATTCTCATCTACAAATATATTTTCATTGAAACAAGTACTAAACTCTACTATTGAAGCTAACAATAATCAAGATAACAATCTGCAAGTCACAAATACAAAAATTGACGATTATTCTATACATAATTTGGCATTGGACATAGAGATTCCATTTCCTATAAATCTCGTTATCACCAGATCACAAGTCTTTGAATATAGATTGATTAGTAGGAGTCTTATGTATTTGAAATTTGTTGAAAAGTCACTGGAGCAATCGTGGAAAGAGATTGGATACCAAAAATTCTGGGCTTGGAAATTCAGAGACAGAAAACTAAGAAACTGGATCAAAAGAACTAGAATTGTGCATACAAAGATGAGAGAATTTATTGGGGTGCTATCTTTTTACATTAACTATGATGTTATCCAGACCAACTGGTCTAAGGTTGAGCGGGCTTTTGATGATTCCTCTAATGGTTCTTCTGTGGAGCTTCAAGAGTTATTCTACTCTATAAAGTCATTCTTGAATACTATTCTGGCTGAATCTCTTCTCACTAAAATAAAGTTAATCCAGATAATAAATCAAATTTATGCAATTATGTTACTCTTCCACAACTTTTTGATGTCCTTGAGAAAAAGTTTAATATCAATGGATGAAAGCTTGTTTGCAAAACAGCAATATTCTTTGACAGGAGTCGCTGTATTCGATTCTGCTAAAGTAGCAGCTAGAATGAATAGACTCGAAGAAGTATTGAAAAGTTATCAAGACAGCTTTGAGATGAAATTTAGAGATTTATTGGACGCTTTAAAATATTATGGAGAGATCGATACTCCTGCGCTACTTACTTTGTTTGACCAGCTTTCTGCAACTTTTGGGATTACTATGAATTGATTCTTATATATGTATATTATTTAAATGAAACTTTTCTTTTCTAGCCTGCCGTAAGAAAACTAGTTCTCAGGAATTGGAGTTGCTGTAAGTGAGGTAACGATCAGCTTGACAGCATTAGCAATGGATCATTATTGGTGCATTGGCAGTCACAAAAAGTTAACCTCTCACCAATGTTTTTCTCAAAATTTTGTAGGGAAGACAGTCTGATTTTTTATTCTAGTTACGATTCCCCACATAAAAAATTCAAATTTTCGTCCTAAAATAATGAAAGCAAAAAATAGGTGTATGTTTGCTCTCAAGTCTTACCCCGAAGCTACAACTGTAGGTGGGTGGATAAATGATAAAAATAAAACGAGATCGCTTACTAGTTGCGCGTGTCCTCGACACTATTTATGGTGGGGGGACCGCGCTTATCGCTGCCGCACGAACAAGATGATGGTGGGGGATCTCCGAAAATAGGAGAATGTGGGGGGAGCCCATTTTTCAAACGTAGGATGTCAACCGAAAGAAAATGTGTTTACGTTTTGTTATTTAAAGAACACTTTAGGACCAACGGAAGAAAAAACAAAAAGATGATTAGTAAACCATACTATTTTTTTTGAAGGTGGAGCTGTAACTCATCAATCAGTCGATTAGCTTCAAGGTATCTTACAACGTGTGTACATAACAATGGTTGCAGAAAAAATCACTTGGGAATCAATTAAAGGTCAAGAACACCCTGTTCTATCACCAGGCTTTGTGAGTAACGGTCATGTCTTCACTTCAGGTATAATTGGTACCAACTATGGAACGGGTGAAACTCCAGATAGTGTTGAAGAACAGTGTCATTTAGCAATTAAGAATTTGGAAGCAGTCCTTAAAGCCGGGGGTTCATCATTAGACAAGGTTTTTAAAGTGACGATGTTTATTTCTCATGCAGAATATTCGAAAATTGTCAATCAAGTTTACGGACAATATTTCCCACAAAAGCCAGCTCGTAGTTGTGTGGTTGTTGCATTCATGGATGCTGCTATCAAATATGAATTGGAAGCTATTGCTACCATTGATTAGGTGTGATGATTTAGTTCGACTTTTCTATAGTAAGCTGCATTAAATATATATGTTTTTTCTTAAAATAAAAAATATAGTTTTATGAAAAACTAGTATTCTAGATGAAGTATTAAACTACCAATGTATAACCAAAAAAAAATAGTTTTAGTTGATAAAAGGGTTTCATGTCATGCGCTATCATACTCAATTGTCTAACCTTTAAGCATTTACGAACACATTTATTTTAACTTATAAATTAAATAATATTATTATGATACGCAAGGTAAATAAGACAACATTCATTGAAAAGGGAAAAAGAAATAAGAAAGAAAATGTAACACCGAACTCGAAAGGTGAATCAAAACATAAATTGAATTAAAATAGAAAGCCTATTAACAGAAATAAAGAAAAAAATGTAGGAAGAAAGAAAAATAGGTTGAGGAGAATACATTTAGTAAATCCATCTGTAACTTGGATGAGAAGGACCTTCTGCAAGTAGATAAGTTGGAACATCTCTGAAAGTCCATTCAACACCTTGAGCCTTGTTTCTACGTCTGTTATCAAACAGCATGTACAGATAGATACCAGCAACAAGAACAATAGCGGCACCACCGAAACCAGCAGTGATACCTAAAGCAGGAACATATTTTGGAGCATCTTTTGATCTGAAGATGTTAGTTGAAATCAAACCTGCAGCGTTGGCCAATGGGATACCGACAGCAGATAAAACCACACGGCGGTTTTCATTAGGAGTGTTGTTGTTATACCAAGTAGATGTTAAGACTGAAGATGAAGAAGCTCCTGTGGTCATTAAGAAACAGGAAAAGTAGGCAACACCAATATGAGCTTGAGTATCGATACAACCAAAGACAACAAAACCGATTAAAGTGACACCGACACCAATCATAATAAATGTTGATCTGACTCTGGTGAAATCAGAAGCAAAACATAAAATGATTAATGCGACAGCACCCCAAACGTTTGGAGCAACAGTATATAAATTTGTCATAGCAGTACCTTTACCTAAAGAACCAACAATTTGAGGGAACCAATTATTTATAGAATTTAATGGAACACCAATTAAAATTTCTTGTAGTAACCATAATAGAGTGATTGGATGTTTGAAAACTTTAACGGCATCTTTAAAAGAGATGGAATCACCAGTTGCAGCTGAAGAATCGGTTTTAATTCTATAAACAGCACATTCTCTTTCTTCTTCTGTTAAAAACTTGGCAGTTGCAACGCTTCTTGGTAAGTATAAGAAAGCAAAAACGGAGATTGTGACAGTTAAGCTACCTTCAATCAAGAATAAGATTTGCCAACCTTTCAAGTGACTATGCTTGATTTGAAAAACACCAAAGGATAGCAAACCAGAGAAAGCGTTGGCAATGTTTGCAGCAGAATAAAAAATGGCTAAACGTCTGGCCAATTCAGTTCTACGATAAAATGTAGATAGATAATAGATGATACCTGGGAAGAACGCAGATTCACACAAACCTAAAAAGAATCTTGCTGCCAACAATGAACCATAATTAAATGCAGACACAGCTAATAGAGTGATAGAGCCAAAAGTCATCATTAAACAAGGGATAACATTAGCAGCGTTATATCTTTTAATAACCAAAGATAATGGGAAACCACCTAAAACAAATGGAATATAGAAAATTGATAACATATTGTTCCACTCTTGACCTTTGATACCTAAATCGTCATCAATACCGTTTGTCTTAGCGTTTGAGATGTTACCTTTATCCAAAGCATTGAAAAGATACATAATAGCAATTAATGGTAGAATACGAAAGTCGAACTTGCGGCATAAACGTCTCTCAAGTGTGTGATCGACAACTCTTTGTTCTTCCAGCAAGCCACCATGTTTTTCATCGAAAGCGCTGCTGTTGTTCTGATCTAATGAAACAACTTCCACTGATTCCTGTTGTTTCTTGGACTCGTTTGATTGTTCCATATCGTTTAATGTTTTGAAATATTTGGTATTTTAGAGATTTTTTCAGAGAAGTTAGATGTTTATTGCTGTTGGATGGATCCTTGATCTATACTTCTAAAGTGAAGATTATAATATAACAAAACACAACATGAACAGGAATCAGAGCAAACCAGTACGAGGGTTTATGTCGATATATATATATGTATATATATTATGATATTGGCGTTTGTAAATCCAAGGAGTATATGAGCCCCTAAGTTAGCTATTGATCGAAACATGGAGATAGGAGTGGAGAGTTTATCTTATCATCAACACCCACATTTTTGGAAATGACATCTGCATGCATCGCTGGGCGACTTATCTTCGATCCCCCCACCATAAAAAGCAAAATCGATCAATAACGATTTTTTTCTCGAGGGAAACCCAATTTTTCATTAGGCCGATAGTTTTGGTGGGGGGAGTTGTCAATAATAGCAGCTGGTCAGTGCCAAGTGGTGAGAAGCAGTTAAATCCCCCCACCTCTTTATTTGCCAACTGATGCTAAACGTGACGTATACAGAGGAATATTTTACCCAGCAAGTTGCAATATGGCATACCATATATACTTACTTATTATAACTCGGGCATAAACTAAGAAAGGATGCGCCGAGTCCAACTGTTAGTATCTGACGATACTGCAACGGATCTAATTTCCGTGCTATTATTGAAGACAAGGGCCCCCAACGTTGGCGCCTACACCGCTGCCGTCTGCCATTACCCCATAAAGACAACCTCTGGGCGTTCGTGATCAAAACACCGGCATTCGACCATATATTCCAGTGCACATCTCCACATTTTTGATTGTGACTCTACTCCATAGTGGCAGGTGGAGTAGGTGTCTCAGTTTTACAAAGATCCAGATTCCTGAATGCCAATTAACACTAAAAACACAGCCAAAATCAAAAGCTAAATTTTGACTCGGAATTAACGCAGGCACGGAGTAAAAACCAAAATAAAAGAAAGGCGAGGCGAAACTCCAAATGACGAGTCAGCCAGCCGGCCAGAGTCTAAGACTCTGTGACTCGTTATTCCACTCACCAGTTCATGACTCTGTACTATGTAGAGTCGTAGACTGTAGCCTGTGGTTAAAACTTGGGTGTTGTAAGCCTGTGACTGTAAGTTGTAGTCTGTGGTCAGGGCACGGTGTGCACTGTAGCTCCGTGTACTGTACCTACAGCTGCCTGTAGACTATACAGCGCACTCGTGACTCCCCCCACCGACGGGACGACCGACGATTAGCGAAATCAACCGCATAGACTGTTTTTGGAATCTCTCCTTCCATAGTACGTTATCTAACCGATTTATTCGTATACCTAGTCCCTCCACCAAGATCTAAAAAAGGTCCCTTTTCCTGGGAACTGGTAGCTACAAGTTATTTAGCAATTTTATCGTCATATTTTTGACCTCGTGGAAAACTTAATTTGATGTCATCGAGTGCTAGAAAAAGGCGGAGAGGAACAGGTCCTTTTCCATGTCTATTCCCCAATTGCGGGAAAGTATTCTTCAGATCAGATCATTTGTCCAGACATAATGCAAATCATACCGCCGTCAACAAATTTACTTGCCGATGGCCTAATTGTGGTAGATCTTTTACCCGATTAGATGTTAGAAAGAAACATGAGGAGGCGCATAAACACAAGGCAGCTAAAACTCAGGTCAGTGACAACAACAAAACCAACAATAACAATAATAATAATAGTAACTCTCATAATAAGAACTCGGAGACCTCTTCCATAAATAAATCAAGTATCACAAATTCATCTACAAGTCTTCTCAAGACTCAATTCATGGAAAATACTGATCGAGTTCTTATGTTTAATTCACAAGAAAGAAATTTGACCTCACCATTTTCATTATCGGAACTGAGAGACAGTACAACTGTGGAAATACGGAAAGGTGGTGGTAGTGGTGGGACTACTACAAAATCTTCAGACGGATTACCTGGTCCCAAGGGACGACAGCAATCAAATATTGAAAAACAGATGACAGCAGAAAATAATACCAGAATTGGTTTAGGAAGCAATGACTCATCAAATCCAACTACTTCAAACTCTTCTGTAAGTCCCACATCATTGGTGCAAACTCCTGATTCTCAACTCATACAGCTCGATGAAAATCAAGTTACAAAGCGTGTTTCAATACATTCACTTACCAAAGATGATTCCGCAGGTACGATAAGCCAGGTATCCTCAAACTCAAAGCTCACTCCGATAGATAATTCATCGACGATACTAAACAAAAGTAGTGGCAGTAAAAATCAGACCACAACAGCGTCAGTGCCTGTCTCAACATCAGTTTCAATTCCAACTGGAGATTCTGTAGATCCAGCATCCTTGGGGATGCTCATTCACAATTCTGCATTGTCACCTTCTCAGTTGATCAAATGGCTCCTTCAAGATCCAACTAATGTTTCACCTACAAGTGGGAGATATAATACACAGCCTGAAAATGGTGCTTTTTATGGATTTCATGATGGTAACCTTGGTTCTACTACAGTTGCAATGTTGGAAGAGATCTTTGCACTTACTCCAGAATTCCCAAATGCCAATTACCAAACCGATGTTGATGATACGTTGGTTGCCAATATGCTGAGATATATCCCATCTTTAGAGACTCACCCAGATTTTCAAGTGCTTAAGATTAAATGGTTTCTGGAGACATATTGGTTGTTTTATCATTCACAGTACCCAATTCTTCATAGGCCTTCGTTTTCAACTTTCCAGGTACATCCTTTATTACTATTGAGTATGATCATGGTTGGAGCCTCTTTTGCAAAAAAATCAACCCCTCCCGAGAATCTCCAAATTGTTAACTCAGATCAATTAGCTGATTTGATCGCTGTTCCTTTAAGATGGCTGATATTTTCTTGTGATCAAGCTAAACCACCTTGTAATTCATGGGTAATCCAGAGTTTATTGATGCTAGAGACATATGAAATTACTCATACATCAAGAACTTTACATGAACGTGCATGCATTTATAATGGTGCTAAGATACAGTTGTTGAGAAGAAGTCCCATCCTTGGTGGTGATCCACTAAAAGCTGTAGGTACCGATTCAAGCCAATCCACAAGTTTATGGAATACTTGGATTGAAAGTGAATCAATGAAAAGGGTAGCATGGATGTCATTTTATATTGATACTATTCATGCTGTTGTGTTTGGTCATCCGGTTAATCTTTATGCCAATCAAGTGAAATTGTCGTTGCCTTGTACAGATGAATTTTGGGAATATGATAATATAGATAGAAATAATGCTCCTGCATCAATTGTTCGAATGCCAATTTTTTCCGATGCTTTAAAGAAATTGTTACAAAAAGAGCCTGTGGAAACGGGCCCATTTGGGAGAAAGATTTTATTAGCTGGTCTACTTAATTTAATTTTACAGATGGAACTAAAAGATTCACAGTCGTTTATTTTAGGATTGGATTCGGTCAAGGAAAGTTGGCAGGAGACGATATCTTCTGCTCTTGAATTTTGGAAGTCACAATTACCTGCTAAATCATGTTGTTTGACCTCTTCGTGTGTTTATCATACAGAAACTTCAACTAACGGATCAGTACCTTCATCTTTCGCTTTATCGGACACACGTTGCAAATTCCCTGAATATCATGCAGCCCAAATATACCTACGCATATCACATTACGATTATATTGTTTACGCAGGTGCGCCAAAGAGAATGAATGTCCCTATTTTACCAGAAGATTACGAAATTGTGGTGAAGAGAATTAGCAAATGGGTGAAATCTTCAAGTGGTCCAATCTGTGTGATACATTCATTAATTCTTTTATCTGAGATGATGATATCTTCCGATGGATTATTGAATTACCTATACGATCCGAATACTGATCCATTCATCTACCGTCCAAATGTAGTTATTTCTGCTATGCTATCTCTATGGTCTTATGTATTCCATTCTTTTGGTCCAGAATCATTATTTATGTCACCTGAAGCTAGATTTCAAGTTGTAGGTGATTATGTTCCAGCATTGGAAGATGCTGGCTCTTATTTGAGAAGAGTCAGTGGTCGGTTAGGTGAATTAACAGGTAAACCGTTTAGCTCATTGGAGAATTTTGATAGCTTCGAATATGACAAAACCGTTAAAGAGTACGCTTACTGTCTCAACAGGATTGAGCACTTGAACAATGTTGTTGGTTTATTATTTAATTTGAGAAATGGGTATCGTAAATGTAACTGGGATACCGGTAGAGAGTATTCCAAATTGTTGGACAACTGTATGCAACGTAGCATGGGGAGTGTCAACATTTTCTGTATGGATATGTATGATATTAGCAAATAGGAATCTGATTATAATTTCACGATTTTTTATAAATATTCTTTTTAATTGATTCGTAATCAAAAGTCGATGAAACGATTATGGTGTTTGAACAATATGCAAATGCCTAAAATGGGATTGTTAACTAAGTACTATTTCTAATTGCCTTTGATTTACATTTAAAGATGAATGTAAATTCAGCCGTGCAATAGTATGACTTTGGATTGATAGCAGCTTGATAAGAATATGATTAGTTATCGATTTATTCCCAGCAACAAGCTAGCAAGGCTGTAGAAATGGAGGATACTGTGATTGTAGATTGTATGGTGGGGGGATTAATGATCTGAAGTCCCCCACTGAATAAAAGTGGAGAGAGTGGGGGGAGCGAGTCTCCCTCCATATCGTTTTTTGGATTCCGTTTATATTATGTATTCTAGTTATTTTACCTTATGTGTGGTTAAGCTCACTATTACTACTAATAAAGTGGGGGACCCTTCTTAGTTCTTCTTGATTTTCGTTATGGAGAGAATTTTGTCTCTTATTTTTACCCCTTTCTCTGTAGATTCCGATTTCTTCCACTTTGTAGTAATCTGTTTTCATATACAAGAATCAAAAGGGTAAGCTATAAAATATCTAGTTTTGCCTCTTACTTATCTTTCTTTGTTTTCTTATCTTAATCATATCTATACTCATTGATTATATCAGGTGCTTTTAAAAATAAATAGAAAATAAACAACAAAAAATGACAGTTACGCAAACTTTACCTCATGGTATCTACTCTCCAGTGCCAACTTTTTTCCATGACAATGACGAGCAAACTATAGATTTTGAAACACAAGCAAAACACGCAAAGATGCTTTATAATTCAGGAATTGTGGGGATTTTATGTGGTGGTTCCACTGGTGAAGCAGTTCATCTCACCCTTGAAGAAAGAGCTGAAGCAGTTAGAGCTGTTCGTAATGCTATTCAAGATCCAAAATTTAAAGTTATTGCTGGTGCTATGGGTGCTTCAATTAAGGATCTTGCCCATCAAGCTCAAGTTTTTAAAGAAAATGGTGCTGATGCTATCATTGTTTTAGTTCCAGGTTACTACGGTCCATCAATCACTCAACAACAAGGCTTAATTGACTGGTTCTATGCGTTAGGTGATGCATCTATCTTACCTGTGATCGTCTACAATTACCCTGGTGTTCAAAATGGCATTGATTTGACAATCGACTCATTCACTCAAATTGGAATGCACAAAAATATTGTTGGCTGTAAATTGACTAACTTTAATTTCCCATTGTACACCATGTTGGGTCAAAGTGAAGTGTTAAAAAGTAGTGACTTTACTCCGTTGTCTGGTGTGGGCCAAGTTTTAGTTCCTTCAATGTCAGTCGGTGTGAAAGGTGCTATTGATGGGATTTCAAATGTTTTTCCAAAATGTATGGTTCGTATTTTAAAGCTTTATGACGAAGGTAAATATAATGAGGCTCAAAAATTACAAGACCTTATTACGAGAATTAATGAGATGACTGCTGCTACCAATCTACTAGGTTTGAAGCAAGCATTAAAATATAGATACGGTTATGGTGAGAGTGTCATTGGTAGACCTCCATTAAATTTTCCAATGGATTTGAGCATCTGGAAAAAATACCTACCAGTGTTTGAAAAATTATCTGAAATTGAAGATTCGTTATGATTGAAAGGAAATGCTCGGCTGGTCCTCTAGAAATTTTGTAGCACACGAATCATCTTTTTGTGTAGCTTGATATGGTTGTATAACTATGTATATCTTTCCTTTATTACTTATTTACTTGCTTTTCATATACTTTTTCAAAAAAAAAACAAATCATTTCATTGCTTATATAGTTTTTATTAATCAGCTATTTACTCTACTCTACTAGAAAAAAAAAAGAAAGCAACAACCAGTATAAATTGATTTATAAGCTATCT
The DNA here is from genome assembly GCA_030556425.1 of Ogataea ovalis. Taxonomy (NCBI): domain Eukaryota; kingdom Fungi; phylum Ascomycota; class Pichiomycetes; order Pichiales; family Pichiaceae; genus Ogataea; species Ogataea ovalis. The sequence continues at coordinate 137,062 of JAKTTZ010000017.1, forward strand.
ACCAACCTCTGTAGCTGACCCAGATATCAGACACCACATTATCATCATCTAAAATAAAATACCAAGGGTAAGCTGCAGCCGTAATACAGCTGTGTTGGGGGATAATACCAACTTTTGTACCTAAAGGAATTAGCTTAGTCTCAACATCTTCTAAAGGAGTCAGAATACCATGCTCTTGACTCAATCTACCAACAATCCAATTTTCATAACCTGAAGGATAATAGATTCTGCCATGACCTGGTAAAGGTCCAAATTCTCTAGCTAAGGCAATGGCACCAGCATTGACTAATTGTTCACCAGGTGCCTTAGAACCTCTACCAGCGTACGAAGAAACAACCTCGGCAAGAACCATACATGAAACATCTTCAACAGCAACACAATGAGTTTCGGTTTGTTGTAAATCACAGAATGGATAGTTACCAGCGTGGATCTCTAGCTGACCATATAGTTTGCCAACTGATGATAGGTCAAATTTACCAGCAACGTGAGCAGTTGGTGTAGCACCAACAGATAGTTGAAGCTTCAAAGATGGGTCGATCTCCATTGCCTTTTGACAAGCAACGTTAGCATTTTCAATTTCAGCAATTAAATAACCTGTTGCATCATCTTCGTCTTTTGCAGCATAGGAATGACCGGCATGGCAGTAGAATCCATACAATGAAACGTAGTCACTAATCTTCTTGTTAGTTAACAACTCTTTCAAAGTAGAGTCAATTGAGTCGTTTTCGAAACCAGCACGATCAGTACCCATATTGATTTTAATGAAGATAGACCATTTTTTAGAATAGTTGTGAGCCTTACTATAGTCGACCAAAACGTCCAATTGAGCAGTGTTGTCGAGCATCAAGCGTAATTCTGGGACAAACTTACTAAGCTCAACCAATTCATCCAATCTAGATCTGACAACTGGTAAAGAAAATAAAACATCCTTAATAGCACCTTCCTTAATCAGTGGTAACAAACCCCAAGCTTCCTCTAATGTGGAGACAACAATCTTATCGGTCTTGAGCTTTCCTGATCCTAGCTGATAAGCAGTACCTTCCACAGTCTTGTGTGTTTTAACGTGAGCACGGAAGTCAGCGTTCAATTTTTCAGCATTGACTAGCATTCTTTCACAATTTTTAATATAGAGGGATTCCTTGACGATAAAGGAAGGGGTTGGAAGTTCATCCACGTGGAGGCCTTTGTAAGCCTTCAAGACGGCTTCCTTATCAGCGATTGGAATATATTTGTGTGGGAATGACATTTTATCTTTCAATTGAGTGTTGTTTTGATGATGGAGGAGAGAAAAAGAAGAGTTGAAACACAAAAAAAAACCTGAAAGCTGGTCTCTGACTCTTTATAATCTGGGAAACATTCAATATATCCGGCCCTTTATATAATTGTTGTGGAGTTGCCTTACTCCAACTCTTGATCAAAGTCTCCACTTGTTGTCGTTACTCCAGGTCCAGAGTCAAATCCGGCCATTTAGGTGCGCGGCTCGGATCTGGCATTGAAAAAATGGATTGGATAAAAGGCAACGCGTCGGTCGGCGCTTCCACCGTACTTTGAGACTTGGAAGTTGTCCCCCACAATTATAATCCCTCCTCCACCTCCACTGCTCCCTCCACCGAAACCGAGACCGAGATCAGATCAGACAAACAGATCGCGATTCGTGTCCCCCCACCATATTCAATCTGTTGTAGCTGCCGTTTTTGATAAGGCTCGAGAGACATATGCAGCCCGTTGCCGAGATAATGTACGACCGAAGTAGAACTGGCACAGCGGTGTCAGTCACACATCTCTCTGTTCAATTTCCCCAACGGTTATTTGATGTAGCATTTCAAAGTGTATTAATAATTTATATATATATATATATACAGGTGTGTATCATTCCTTTTTCTGTATAGTTGGGAGGAAATCACTTTCTTTTTTTAGCTTGATTCATTTTATCAATCAATCAATTTCTCTCAATTGCTTTAATTACTGTTATGTCCGTGTTCAACACTGTTTTAAACGATGACTACTCATGGCCAGAGCCATTGTCTGAACTTCCAATCAAATTGGATCCATCCATTATTTCAAGACTAGATCCAGAATATGTCAAGTTCTTTGATGAAGTTATGTCTCAAAGACCTGATATTCTTGAAACTCACAAATTCCCATTGAAAGTTACTAAAGCTGGTGGTAACGTCATTCCAGGACAAGCCGAACCAATGGAGATGTCCAAGATATTCGACATTCAAATTCCAAGAAAATACACTGATAAAGACGCAGGCTCAATTCCAGCACGTGTGTTTGTTCCAAAAGGTGATATTCCAGAAAACGGTTGGCCATGCACTTTATGGTTCCATGGAGGTGGATGGGTGTTAGGAAACATCAGTACAGAAAACTCATATTGCACTCATTTGGCTCAATTGGCTCAATGTATAGTTATATCAGTTGATTATCGCCTAGCACCAGAATTTGTGTTCCCTGCTTGTGTCTACGATTGTTTTGAAGCACTTTTATATGTTATGCACGAAGCTAAAAGTTTGAACGTTGACAATACCAAAGTTGCATGTGCTGGTTCATCTGCAGGTGGTAACTTGACTGCTATTATGACCCACAAGTATGCCAATTCTCCATTGAGTGAAGGTCTTCCACCATTAAAATTTCAAATGATGGTTGTCCCGGTCACTGATAATACAGCTGATTTTGAAACCCAAAAATCTTGGAAAGAAAACCAATTTACTCCACAGTTGCCTGCCAACAAAATGATTTGGTATAGAAAGATTTATTTACCATTGGGTGGAGAAACTTTAAGTGATCCTGAATCTAGTCCTCTATTCTATCCTGCTGAAAGTTTCAAAAACGTGCCACCTGCATTTACAGCAGCTGCAGAGTGTGACGTCTTGCGTTCGGAAGCTGAAGCTTACCATCAAAAGCTATTGAATGCTGGTATTGACAGTAAGATCGTCATTTACAAAGGTATGCCACATACCGCAATGGTGATGAATGCTAGATTAGAAAAAGGTGCTGATTTGGTCAGAGATACCACGAGCGCAGTTAAAAAGGCATTCTACGACTGATTATATATATCTGTAAATGCGTATTCATATATATGATATACGCATTTGTATGAATAACTACAAACTTATCTATCATTCAAAATATTTTGAATATTAATAAAACCTTATTGTTAAGAGGTAAAAAAGAACTCGAATACATAGAAAAAAAGGTGCATGTATAATCTATATACATCTTCAAATAGAACCTTCGAAATCAGGATTTTCATTTGGCTTTGGCTGTCTGTAAGACAAGAATCCTTCCTTTTTACCAACTCTTGTATACAACATTTGAGCTCTATGATTTTCAAATTGTGTGTGCCAGTAAACCTTATGGCATCCATTAGCATCGGACCAGTCATAAACTGCGGTGATCAATTTCTTACCGGTACCACCTAGACGAGAATCTGGTTTAACATACAAATCATTTAAGTATGTCTTCAATGGAATTGTCCAGGTGTCGTGGTGTGTAAGGTAGGTTGCAAAGCCAATCAATGAATCATCTTCTGGGTTAACAGCGACGAAACAGTAAACTGGTGTAGCCGGATCTAAAAATCTTGAAAAAGTAGATTCAATAGCCTCATCTGATAAGCTAGATTTATAAAAAACGAGATAAGAATCTGGATTTGAAGAGAATAGTTTAATCCATTCAGCTTTGTCTTTCTCCTCAATTGGTCTCACTATAGCTTCTGTCATTTGATAATCTTTAAAACTGGTAATTGAATTAGGTTTGACTTCAAATGATGCTATCAAAGATTTTGAAAACAAGAAAAACGAACACCAATTTATAGTGGATCTTGAATCATGGTGCAGCGTGCGGTCTCCATCATCACGATACGCGCAGATGGCGGGAGCCGTAGATAAGGGCCTCTCGGGGGTGAATTATGTCCGTTCTTAGCAACTTGAAACTGCAACTCTGAGCCGCAAGGCGGGGAACCTGTGGTTGTCCGCTGGCTGTACATTTTTGGCGGCTGGGGTTGGCTTCCCTCTTGCAAGTTGCTACCTTCCAAGGAGAACGACTAATCGTTCCACAATCCACAGAGCAACGGAGTTGTCTTTCCTTACCCTAAGTTTTTAAGCTCAATTGATTAAACATCTTGACCTCTGTTTCTCGAGTCTGGTTGACTCATGGGCTGCTGATTGCGCTATCTGTGTGAGACGTTGGGACTGAGGGGCATCCCGCGCTTGTACCACGTGAATGCAGTTCCATATTCTTAACTGGTCAAACATATGACCCATATAATTGCACTTGTTATGCCTGCTACATAATTCATCTCTCTAATTGCCCACCAGATTCATCTTGTAACAATCATGGGATGGTTAGCCCATTGAATTTGTAGATATATAGTTGGGGACGTGAATAGATATATATTATCATTCTTAGGCTTAGAATAGATAAAAAAAAATAGTAATTGCCGATTTTCCGCTCGCTCTAAAGCTAGTCATGATAAGAAAGAAAATATCAGACGCTATACCAAAATTCCAGGAGAATGTATCTAAATATTTAGCTTATTTTCAAGGGTATATACATGTGCTTAAAATAGTGTGCCAGATAAACGAAAACTTGAAAATTGAATGAATGGATGTTCTATCTGAGTGTCCTTTTCCCCATGAGAATAATAGATGATGCAATCCACGCTTGATAAGAGAGAATATAAGAATTTAGCATTGACAATATTTTTGAGGTGCTCTGTGTTTACATGTAATCGTACCTTTAGAAGTCTGATGATTCTATTCCAAGTCTGATATCATGTATGATTATTTGTTGCCTGTTTCTTATACATTGCAACCTGCCACTAGTTTATTACTTTCTCTATAACTACTAGCGTGTGCATCTATAGACTTACATCAAACTAACCAAATATATTATGTTGCTTATAACTTATTTATCCAACTATGAGTTTCTTATATCCTGTTTGATTAAACGGTATAAAAGACACAACGACACTAGGGGCTCAAAATAATTTGATAGAATACGAGAATGGTGATAGCCTCATATCGTAGTGAGACAACTGTAACCACTCTTTGAAATTCTTGTTATTTATTTATACTGGTAGGCAGCTGCCGCCTTGATTTTGAATCATTTTATTCTTAATAAATAACAAATCTTTATTCTCGGTGTTGGTATAACATTTATCAGGGAAGGTATTGAATAAGCAGCTAACAATTTGCTTTTCAAGCTAACAATTACAGGAACATACCGTACAAAACTTGCATATATTGAAGTTATTTACCTCCGTCATCATCTCCGTTTACCTTTACAAAATTTTAGAAGGGAAGAATCGAAAACTAAAAAAATGGACTAATCTGATCGGTAAGTAAAAATCTTAACTAAGGAGAAATTAGAGACTTATGGTGGATTTATATATGTATAAAACATTAAGATAGTGCCAAGAATACCGAGTATATGTATTATCCTCTTTTCTGCATTAGTGAAGCTGTAGTAAACAATTTTGCTTCAATCGGGAGCAGATTCGGTTTTAGGAAATTGCTCAACAGTAAAATAAAACAGAACTGAAGAAGGAAACAATAATGCACGAGTAGCTCAGTGGTAGAGCAGCAGATTGCAAATCTGTTGGTCGCTGGTTCAAACCCGGCCTCGGGCTCTTTTTTTACATTTCCTCATTTTTTGTCCTTTTTCCATCTTAGATGGGAGCTCTTAAGGGAACTGGGATTTTAAGGTATATAAGTTAAATGTGATGGTTACGATTTTTAACCACAACGATATCAAAGGTGAGTACGAACCTGCACTAACACATATGTATATGTTCACTATCGTTGAACTGTTTTAAACCAATCTCTTATATAGATTTTCGTGAGTAAGGTAGTTTTTTAGTATTTTTGATGGCCAAAAACATATTTTTCTGTAGATCCCAGGGTCAATTCACCCAATTGTAGGATTAGTTCTTATCAGTACTTCGATTTTTAAGATATTTGAATCAATCTAATCAAGTTAGTAAGTATCTTGGTACTAGCTAATGCTACTTCTTGCATGGCCCTTGGGGAATGTTCATGACTGAACTACGTCGCTGGACGCCGCGATGTAATTATGAGGCAGGTATGAGAATACCATGGAGGCTATCTGATCCAAACAACCCATACCCTGACACATCAATGTCAACACTGTAAAGTAAACCATTGGACTATTCTACCGGATAAGCACTTAGCACTTAGAAGATAAAAGCCTGGCAGAGCAGCGTGCCGCCGGAAAGCTCCTGACTCGCGCGCCAAACAGAGTCACAAATGAGGTGCGGATAATTTTTCTTGATTAACCCCATAGGTAATTTATCTTTGAAGGCTATATAAGATTATCTCTATGCATGTATTTGAGATTTTTTCAGTCTCTTTCCATATTACTTTTCCTATTCACTTTTTTTTCTTTTGTTAGAATAATTTCTCCCCATTTAACTGAATCAAGATCGTTATTTCACAATGGACTCTCAAACTATTGGAATTTTGGGTGGTGGCCAACTTGGCCGTATGATCGTTGAAGCTGCTCATAGATTAAATATCAAGACTGTTATTTTAGAAAGTGGTGATCAAGCTCCTGCTAAACAAATTAATGCATTAGATTCGCATGTTGACGGTTCTTTCAAGGATCCAAAGGCTATTGCACAATTAGCTGCAAAATGTGATGTTTTAACTGTTGAGATTGAACATGTTGATACTGATGCCTTGATACAAATTCAGAAGGAGACTGGTGTGAAAATATTCCCATTACCAGAGACAATCGCTTTAATCAAGGATAAATATTTACAAAAAGAACACCTAATCAAGAACAATATAAGTGTGGCCGAATCTGTCGATGTTGAGAGCACTGAGGCTGCCCTAAGTGAGGTGGGATCTAAATATGGTTATCCTTACATGTTAAAATCAAGAACGATGGCTTACGATGGAAGAGGTAATTTTGTTGTTAAAGATAAGTCATATATTCCAGAAGCTTTGCAAGTTTTAGCTGATAGACCACTGTATGCTGAAAAATGGGCGCCATTTACAAAGGAATTAGCTGTTATGGTTGTTAGAGCTATAGACGGTAAGGTTTACTCTTATCCAACTGTTGAAACCATTCATAAAGACAATATTTGTCATACTGTTTATGCTCCAGCTAGAGTCAATGATACAATTCAAAAAAGGGCTCAAATATTAGCTGATAATGCTGTTAAATCATTCCCAGGTGCTGGTATATTTGGTGTTGAAATGTTCTTGTTACCAGATGGTGAACTTTTAGTTAATGAAATAGCACCAAGACCACACAATTCTGGTCACTACACAATCGATGCTTGCGTGACATCTCAATTTGAAGCTCACATAAGAGCCATAACCGGTTTACCTATGCCTAAAAACTTCACATGCATGTCTACATCTGGTACTAATGCTATCATGTTGAATATTCTCGGTGATAAGAAACCTGATGGTGAATTAGAATTATGTAAACGTGCTTTGGAGACTCCTCATGCATCTGTTTATCTATATGGTAAATCTACTAGACCGGGTAGAAAGATGGGTCACATTAATATTGTTTCCCAGTCGATGGGTGACTGCGAACGTAGATTAGCCTACATTGAAGGTTCTATAGATACAGTTCCTGCTGAAGAGAACAAAGATACACTACCTGCCATTCCAGGAACCTCCGCAAAGCCTCTTGTGGGAGTGATAATGGGATCTGATTCTGATCTTCCTGTTATGTCTTTAGGTTGTAACATATTGAAACAATTTGGTGTTCCATTTGAAGTGACTATTGTTTCTGCGCATAGAACTCCACAAAGAATGGCAAAATATGCTGCTGATGCTCCTCAGAGAGGTTTAAAATGTATAATTGCAGGTGCTGGTGGTGCTGCACATTTACCAGGTATGGTTGCTGCTATGACTCCATTACCTGTTATTGGTGTCCCAGTGAAAGGATCTACTTTGGATGGTGTTGATTCTTTACACTCAATTGTTCAAATGCCAAGAGGAATTCCTGTTGCTACAGTTGCTATTAATAATTCAACTAATGCTGCTTTACTAGCAATTAGAATTCTTGGTGTTTTTGATTCTCAATGGATGACAAAGATGGAAACTTATATGAACAATATGGAAGATGAGGTTTTAACTAAAGCTGAAAAATTGGAAAATGGTGGTTACGAAGAGTATTTGAGCAGCTATAAGAAATAAGTGCTAAACCATTTTGAATTGCCAATGTCTGAGCTTTACTTATTGTAGTTCTGTATATTTATTCCGTATTTCTTAGTTATAGAGTTGAACATAGCCCGAAAATTAATACACTATTCGAAATGGATAACTGCCGATTCTTTTGAAAGTAAAAAAAGGTAAAAAAAAAGTAAAGTTAGGTTTAAAAGATCGACCTCAGCCCTTTTTGAAGCGACGCGACTTTAAGCTTTTTTTTTTGAAATCTATTTTCCAAGACTTTTTTTCATTTTTTAATTACTATCAGCTTTATATGATCAATAAAACATTGGATTATCCGTAAGATATCAACATACGACCTTTTTTCTGACAAATTAAATGGTTTTGATACGAAAGCTCACTAATGTTCTAAAGCAGCAGCAGTGCTCCAAACGTGCTTTCACAACTTTTCATCCTGTCAAACGTTCTCAATACGACGATGAGCATGCTTCTATCAATATACCAGATAATGCACCAACTTTGAATGAGAACACCGATTGGTTAAATTCACTCGAACATTTAAGAGGTAAAAAAGTGAATGAATATGAAGAGTTGGATATAGTTCCTAAAGATACGTATGAGATTAGACAGAAATCGAAGATAGATTCTCCAGAGACAAATCGAGATGCACTTACATTAAAACTAAGAAAAACCAAAAAGATATTGAATATAGTTAAAAAGCCTCTAACAGATGCAACAGTCTCTAATTCATTTTTTACTGTGTCTACTCCCGCTTCGGATTATTTCATTGCATCGTCACCATTCTCAACTATGTCAAATAGAAGAAGACCAAAAGCAGATACGACACAACCTTTTTCTGATATAAGAGTGGTTAGACTCAAATCAGGAGCTGGTGGTAATGGTAACGTTTCCTTTTTCAGGGATGCAGGTGTAGCACAAGGTCCACCAGATGGTGGTGATGGTGGTGATGGAGGAAATGTCTACGTTATGGCTGTTCCCGAATTAAGCTCACTCCATGGCATACGATCGAACTACATTGCACAGGATGGATCAAGTGGTCAAGCAAGTCAACTAGATGGTAAGAAAGGTGCCGATGTTTATATAACTGTGCCCGTTGGTACTCATATTAGTTGGTGCCCAGATCCAAAGGAGATCAGATCAATTTTGAAAACACATGATGACAAGGTTTTCCATATCAAGGCGATTGGTGATTCTACATTAGATGTTGTTCCAAGATTTGTGCAGTTTTTCAGACAGAGCTATGAAATTGGTAAAGGATGGATTTTTAAAGAGAAAGATGAAGAGTATCATGCTGAGAGAGACTATTTTGTGGACTTGAATGAGAAAGTGAAAGGATTTGACAGACAAAGAAGATACAACGAGTTAGGTATGGATATATTTCCGTTAGATGGAATTGATTTCCCAGAACCTACAAAGGAACCTGTGTTATTATTACAAGGTGGCAAAGGTGGAATGGGAAACATGCATTTCTTAACTCCAGATATTAGAAACCCAAGATTTGCGAAAGTTGGAAGAAGAGGACTCGAACAACATTTTATATTTGAATTAAAGTTATTAGCAGACTTGGGTTTGGTTGGATTACCAAATGCTGGAAAATCTACTTTGCTTAGAGCTATCTCCAATGCAAGACCTAGAGTTGGTCATTGGGAATTTACAACGTTACAACCAACTATTGGTACTATTCCTTTAAGAATAGATTTACCTCCATTTACAGTGGCTGATATTCCTGGTATAATAAAAGGTGCTAGCAACAATAAAGGTATGGGATTAAACTTTTTAAGGCATGTTGAACGTTCAGGTGGTTTGGTATTTGTTATTTCTCTTGGGTCTGCGAAACCAATCGAAGACTTGAAAATTTTATTGGATGAGATGGGTGAAGAAAGGATGAAAGGAAAAAATGTTTTGATCATTGCAACAAAGGCAGATTTAGAAGGATCCCATGAGAGATTTAATGATTTAAGAGACTATACTACTCAAAGAGGCTGGAAATGTGTCCCTTGTTGCGCGATGAAAAAGGAAAACATTGAAATTGTGATTGATTTAATGGCTGAATGTTCAGGAAAATTAAACTAGTTTTTTTTTCATTTATAACCCCTCTTCCATAATGAAAAAACTTTCTGTAAATATTATTGTTACAATCTGCATATATAGTTTATTGACGCCAATCAAGCGTTCATATAGAACTAACAATTAACCACTATAGCTAATGGAATTTGTAAAATAATATGAGCTTACTTTTGCTGTTGTAATTGATTTTTATCAACTTGGTGGTTCAGCCCGTTTGTGAACGCAATCAACGCTATAGAAGTATATATAGAATTATATATTAAACTAGTTCGTGTCTTCTTATTGCTTTGCTTGCAAAAATTGTTCTGAAGCGTACTTCCTGTTATGTTAAAATGAAACGCAGATTACTCTTTCAAAAATTGTGTCGATTTGATTTGAGTTTAATCTATATTAGTGAAGGAGCGCTTTCCTTGCAACTTGTATCCTGTAAATTTCTACACAAGTATTTTCCCTTTAAGTTGAGTGAGGGGAATGTTTTTTATACGTGTTAGGTTTCCTTATCTCAATTACGATTTTCTTTATTACGATGGATAAAGTAAGCGCATCTTAATGTATAGTTAACAAGATTTGTCGATGCTTATTAAACTTTTTTTTCATCTTTTGGAAAATAGCTAAACCTCCTTTAATACCAGATTTCTTTGTTTTCCCTTTTTCTTTCCTATATAATGTATCTGATTTGATTCAATCTATATTCTTAAGATTTGAACTTAAACTGTAAAACCACAAAAAAAAAACGTTTCGCTCGTAATTCTGTTTTCAATTCTTCTTATCACACTGTTATTCTGGTTGCGTTTAGAACATTTATGAGTCTTTTCAAAATCTTGTTGTTATGCAATCCCTTGCGAGAGTCTAGGTCTTTTATTTGTGGTACAAAGACAGGAAATTATAACAATCATATCAAAAGGCTAGATGTCTTTTCTAGTTTAATACAAAATAGGTTTTCTCCATCATATTCATAGAGGACATATATAAAAATATATACATTAACAGTATTAGTAGTAGTTGAAGATTTAACATTAAGTACTAAAAGAGATACATACATTAACAAAAAGTACTTTAAAACTCAAAAAATGCCTTTTTCCACAAGAAAATATTTTGGGAAGTGTTGGTACTACTATTAAAAACAATGGCATTTTAATGTTATATGCCCGTGTAGCGTAATGGTTAACGCGTTTGACTTCTAATCAAAAGATTCTGGGTTCGACTCCCAGCATGGGTGCTTTCTTTTTTTTTTTTTCATTGGTTAAAGACACAGTCGATCCCATCTATCACCATTTGATCAAGAGAGGTGATAGTGATCAAATTTTTAATCACATTTCTCACATATCCCTTAATACTCGACGTCTCATATAGGCTCATTTCTCTTGAACCGTGCGAGTTGGAACATCTTAAATCGTCCATGGGCTTAAACAAGGAACTGGTAAAGTACCATGTATTATGTATTACCTAGTTAATTTACCGAGATTCTCATAAAAAGGTTACAAAAGGTGACTGGAAACATTAAGCTATAATAACATAAAGGTACATAAAGTATAAAGTGGCGGTGAAAAAAAAGTAAGGAAGAAATGGGGATGGAGAAGGGGAGGGGTGCGTGAGGACGTACGAGCAAAGATATAGAATGTAGAAAGATCAATCTATGATAAGTTTGAAAAGTGATAAGGATATTAACTTTTGTAAAAAAATTACACTGCTTTTCTTTCAGCGTCCTCAATTAACATGGTTCCATCTTCGAAATAGTAATTGAAGTTAATCAACAATTCAGCACAAATTTCCTTTGCACCATCAAAAGGAGTTAAATTTGGAGCCATTAGAACACTTAATGCACTAACTGACATCTTATTAAATTCTTTACAACGTAACACTTCCATGAAGTATTTGAATAGAGCATAAAGGACATCGAAATTCAATTTTGGTAGTTGTTTCAAAACCAATTTTATACTTGGTACAGTATTTAAATAATCTGTTGATAATGTAAGTGACATAAGTTCTTTTGCTTCTGGTTCAGGTATGATTGTAATTTTCAAAGTTCTTAAATATCTTTTGAATAACGTTGCAATTGAATGAACATCAGGTTGAGGGTTCAGTTGAATGTAATCACAATCATTGAATTCATTAAACTTCTCCTGAATCTTTTTAACTTCAGCCATCATACCATTAAGTCTGAAGATTCCTTCATTATAAGACGCATTTTTATTAATTAGATACGTAATTGATTGATAAACGATCGAAGGAACAGCTCTATCATAAATCTTATAAGATGGACACATGTCAAATGATTCCTCTAATGTAGATCCAAAATATTTTGGTGTTGTATCGATTCTTTGGAATATTGCATCAGTTTTAATATTGGTATTATTAGGTATCTGTAAACTGTTGTTATTACTACCGTGATGAATTGATGATGAAGGCATCGTTGAAGGTGCTGCCGATACCGTTCCTGAATAAGGCATTGCTTTAAATTCCAGAACATTGTCAGTTGGAGATGAAGAATTGTTACTGTTGCTATGAATTGGTGAATGTAATTGTGGAACGGAAGAATCTCTGGACCGTTTCAATCCAAACCATTTACCCTCTTGTATTGATGATGATGGGGTTGCAGCTTCATGTGGTGTAGTTAACGTCAGACTATTACCATTAAGTGATGGAGTCTCAGCTATTGAAGAATGATTTAATGTATAACTGCTACTCATGCTATTGTGAGCTGATGATGATGAAACAACTGAAACTTGATCTGATTCTGTTGTTTGATTATCATTGATTAATTTATACCATTCATCAGCATCTGGTACCGATTCACTATACAAGACATAATGCCTGTTTGATTTGAATGCCTTTTTCTTCTTTCTACTGATATTCAAGATTTGATTCTCTCTTGAAATACTAATTTCATTCACATGAAGAACTTCCATATTTTTGGAACCAATTTCATTAATAAGTAGTATATTTTCAATGGTATCATAAGTCAATCTTGCCATCTTATAAGATTTTTTCAAATTTTTAGAACTTAATGATACAAATGCAGATTCTTTCTTTGACATATCATGATCATCTACATCATCAGGTGTGAAGAAATTCTTAAAGATTTTCCAAGAAGGTGTACCTTTCCTCATACGCATTATTCTACATAATTCTGATATGTACATCTTAACAATAGATTTTTGAGTATCCCAAACAGGTGGATCGATTCTTAAAAATGCAGCTCTATCTGGTAATTGAGGTAGTTTAATTTGAGTATGATGTCTCATTTCATAATCTAGTTTTAAAAATGCACTATAATTTTTTTTAACTTGATACAAAGGTATGAGCAGTTCTCTTTCACTTGAATTAACCATAAAGGTGATTTTAAAATCTTCTTGTTTTTCAACAATAGCATTAATATCAACACAACTATTAACGGTAATGACTGTAGTATCAAATGAATTTGATAAGTAATCAAATTCAGAAGAATCAGATGGTTTTTGAGAATGACTAGCTAGAGGCAAAGGACTATTAACAATTCCTGCATATGATTTCTTTTGAGGTGATGGTGTCTTTGTAATTGATGATTGCCTTTCTTGTTGTTGATGTGACGGCGTACTAACAATGGGCAGAGATGATGCGAAATTTGAACCAGATTGTTGAATAGGAGATTCAACATCAGAATATAATGAATCAGAATCAGATTTGAATAATGGTTGTCTTGCTTGTGGAGATGAACCAGGCAGATGTGATCTACTCTTTTGTAATGGTACTGGAACGAAACCACCATCGTGGTTGGATGAAGGGTATTGGTGTTGGTGTTGGTGTTGACCTGGATGTGGCAGATATGTTACATTATGATAGTTGTTGGGGTTGGTATTACCATGGGAAGCTTCTGTGATGATAGATTCACCAGTGGAAGGAGAAGGTAAACTTGATTTTTTTTGAATATTCAATCCAGCCAGAGTTTCAGATCCTTTTGAATCAACAGTGGGATGGGTATACATATAACTTTGAAATATATCAGTTTCTGATGATGTTGTCTTTTTAGTTGGTGTTCCTAAAGCTTTATAAACAGGTTCTTTACTTAATGAGGCACTACTTTGATTACTGAAAGTGAATTCTTCATCATATGGAGTATCAGTAGAAATTGAATTATCATTAGTGGATTCTCTATGCAGCAGGCTAAGTTCTGATTTAGTTGAAATTGTATCTTCAACCTTGTATGTATTTCTTAATGGAGAGATTGGTGATTCTTTATTAAAGAATCTTTTATTCTTTGGAGAACCTTTTCTTGGAGAAGATCCTAAAGTCATATCCTTTGAGACAACATGATTTAAAACTCTTTCATTATCTAATCTTGGTGTACTATTTAAACGTGCCACAGGTGATGGTGATGATATTATGGATTCTTGTTCATCAAATGAAGCTAGATGTACAGGAGATTTTGTTTTAGTGAATGGTGAAATGACATTACTTGAATAGTTAGAAGATGTAGCAGATAAAGCTGAATCTCTTAAAACGGTTCTACGTTCGCTTCTTTCAGGTAGATCTAAATGTGGTGGTGATGGATTAGAAGTAAGTGAACCCATTTGAGGAGGTGGAGGTGGAGGTGGTTGTAATGGTTGTGATGATTGATCTTCTTTGTGCACCAGAGTTGCTCTTTCTAACACTTCCTGTTGTTTTGAAGGAGTCTCTAAAGGATTCAGTATTATAGCTTTATTTGTATCAAAAGTTTCAAAAACATCAGTTTCAGAAAAAGCAGGTGAATTAGAAGAATCCATTAAGACAATATCATCATTTTTAAATGTAGATGGAGGTTGATCCAATTTTTCCAATTTATTATCAGTAGTAGTAGAAGTAATAGATGATTTCTTGACAGGTTGTAATTCTTTCACATCTGATTCATTAACATAGTATAAATCACTATCTATAATAGATTGATTTCTCGTCTTAGTGGCTTCTTGATCAGGAGATTTCAAGATACTAATTTTTTTTAATAATGAAGATATGGTAGTGTCTTTATCTTTAACAGTTTGTAATAATTCATCAATTTTTTGTTTCAATAGTTCATTTTCATTCTTTAACTGTGATATAAGTTGTTGTTGTTGTTGGTGATGGTCATCATGAATCTGATTATCAAGACCATCATTAACATTATCATCATCTAGTAATGGTGACAATATCGGCTTTTCGGAAGGAATAGTGATTATATCAACGTTAATAGGCGGCGTTTTATTAACATTTGAAGATTTATTAATAATTTTAGTACTATCTGTAAAATTTTTATCTAAAATGGGAGATGATGAAGCATCAACAACAACTTTTAATTCTTTATTATTTGACAATTTTTGCTCATGTTCATGTTCTTGTTCTTGTTTTTGTTCTTGTTGTTCTTGTTGTTGTTGTGAAGTTTCTGTTGATTCAGACATGCATCGAGTCAGTTGTTCCTCAGACCCAATTAATAAATTACCAATTGATGAATTTGCTGATGTTGTAATTGGTGATACCGTTGAAGATAATGTATAATGAGAAATTGTAGAGTTACTAATATCATTTTGACTTTGTAAGTGACTATGATGATCTATACTTACATGTCTCGGTGAATTGATTATATCTATATTTGAAGTAGTGGATTCCGACGTGACAGTACCATTTGAAGGGTCAGAAGGAGGAGGAGGACTAGCTATTATCATTTCCATGACTGATCTTATTTAAAAAAAAAAGAAAGTTGAAAAAAAAAATGAATCAGTTAAGACAATTATTGTGAAGCAAGAAGTGAATTTGGAAAGTGGAGTTTTTTTTTTTCCTTTTAAGAAATTAAAACTAATTAAAGAAATTAGTGGTTATTGAATTAATATAAAAGTTCGTGGCTCAATAATGAATGAGTCTAGTATCTTCTTGTTTTTTTTTTTTTCTTTTTTCTTAGTTATTTTAATTTTCAAAAAAAATCGTGTAATTTGAAAGAGTAAAGAAGATTTAATTACTGTTCAAAATTGGGATTGTTTGATATATACAGTTTTATGAGACGTGTAACTATACAAATTTCATGCAACGTAATAATTGTTAGCTAGCTAAGTTAGCTAGCTAGTTATTTAGCTAAATTAGTATGAAGTAGTGGGACGGGTCGACTAATCGATCCATCGTTTATTGTCTGTCAAAAATCACCGGTGTGGCTGAATCAGCCATCAATCATGGCTGGGCCGTCGTTCCCCTTCCAAGTTCCAAGTTCCAAGTTCCAACCCAGGCTCAGCTGTTCCAAGCTCCCGCTGGACTGCTAGTGTTTCCCCTTGGCATCGCCCTTGGCCTCGCTCTTGGCCTCGCCATTGGCCTCGCCCGCACCCGCGCCCGCGTCCGCATCCGCGTGGGACAAGCTCAATGCAATATTTGAATTCTGCAATTTGCTGGTGTAGGTATGTACTACGTAGTATATGAGCTCGAGTCTCGTGCTTCGCGCGATTCGCGAATAGCGCACGGGGTTAACGCGTCGGCCGGCACGATCCGTCCAGTTGGCAGTGAGCAGCGGGCAGTGTGAACTTGAAAGTGGGCAGAGTGCCAGTCTGCCAGAGCACTGACTCACTGAACATTGCAGCAGGGACTGGGAACAAGTTTGAAGTGAAGTGAAGTGAAGTGAAGTGACGTAACAGCAACGGAGGGAGAAGCGAGCACTGCCAGACTCCAGTTTTCCACCTTCAGCTTTCGAGTGCCTAATTTGTAATCTGTAATTTGCCCGCCCTCGCGCCACACAAAACCCCCAGTTGACTGCAGGGGAACTTTACAACTTACAGCAACTTACAGACTGTTACCTGTTAGAAAGTCACTACGTAATTAGCGGACTCAAAGACTGAACTTGACGCAGCATAGAAGGAAAGTTAATTTTGCTAAATCATATTATAATCGGGAATGATTATTTTTTAATATTTTAAGTTTTCTTTCATTCTTGTATACAAATTAAATAACCATGTTTAAAAAAAAAACACATACACATACATGCAAATATTAAAAATAAAAAAAACTATATATAGATATGTAAATTTTTGCTACATAAATATATTAAATAAAATATAAACTAAATTAATTTTTACCACTATCTTTACCTCTCTTTATAAAGTCAGGTAATGGATTTTCCCTTTCATTATTCTCTAAAGTAACATATTCTTCCCATAAACTAACCAACTTCTTTTTTTCATTATTTTCAATTTCTAATTTTTTTTTAAAATTTTCTAATTCCAATTTTAATTGTTCATTTTCTTTATTCAATTTTTTACATTTATTAACCCATTTCATTTCATAACCTTTCTTTAAAATGGCAACTTTTTGTTCATGTTTTGCAGAATATTGAACATATAAGTCTTGAGCTAATTTTTCTAATTGATCTTCTAATTTTTTATCTGATTCTTCAATTTTTATAGTTGATTGTTCTAAATCATTTTCTAATGTTGAAATTTTTTGTTTCAAAGTTGAAATTTGATTTGTTGATTCAATTAATTTATCATTTTTTGATTCTAATGTATTAACTAAATCTAAAATTTTTTCATCATAATTTTTAGTTGATTCTTCAGTTGATGATTTAAGTTTTGTTAATTCATTATTTAATAAATCTAATGATTCTTGCTTTTTAACTAATTCTAAATTTAATTGATTATCAGTTGAATTTAATTTACTCTTATATTCTTCAATATTAGAATTTAATTTTAAAACTTGTTGTTTTTCAATTTCCAATTGATTTTGTAAATTATCATTTTCTAATTTAGATTCAGTAAAATTTTGCTTTGATAATTCAATTTCTTTTATTAATTCTTCTTTAGATTCTTTTAAATATTTAATCTCTTCTAATAATGAATCAATCTTTGAATGTGATTCATTCAATTGATTCTCTAAATCAATTGATTTATCAACATTATTTTTATTTTCTTCTGAATAAATTTTCAATTTATCATTTAATTCAGTTAAATCTAATTCTAAAATTTCAATTTTTTTCAAACTTTCTAAATAATTTTCATTTAATTTTGAATTATCTTTAATCTTTTCATTCAATTGTTTAGTTATTAAATTTAATTTATCATTTAATGATTCAATTTCTTTATTTAATGATCCATTAAAAATTGTTGATTTTTCTAATGATGATTCAATTGTAGATTTTTCTTGTATTAAATTTTGAATTTCATTATTTTTCAATTCAATTTTAGATGATAATTCAATACTTTCATTTGTTAATTGAATCTTTTCATTATTTAATGTTGAAATTTTATTAGTTAATTGATCAATTTGTAAACGATTTTCAATCAATTGTTTTTCAAAATTTTTAGCTGTATTCATCAATTGATTATAAACATTTCTAATACGATCAGATTTAGATTGTTGGAAATTTAATTTTGATTTAATTGAAGTTAATTGTTTTTCTAATTTACTTATTAATTCTTTAGAATTTTCTAATTCAATCAAGATAGCACGTTTATCAGATTCCGATTGTTTATATTCATGATCTTTATCAGTTAATTCAATAGTTAATCTCTTAACATTGGATTGTTCTTTAATTAAACTATCATTTAATTCCACTATTTCTTTAGATCTATTAGTCAAATCAATTTTTAAAGTTGAAATAACATTTTTAAAATCATCTTTAATTTTATTAAATTGAATTTCTGTGAAAATTGGTTGTTCAATAACTTCTTTTTCTTCATTATCATTATTATTATTATTAGCGCTCTTTAATTCTTCAAGGATATCTTCATCCATAGAATCTTCTTGATCAATCATTGCATCAAACACATCCAATCTTGAAATTTTACCAGATAATTTAACAGGTGACATTTTTTCATCATCATCATTATCAATTTCAACAACTTCCATTGAAGAATCAGCAGCAATTGCTGAAATATCAATAATACTACCACCACCTCTTTTTAAACCTCCTTTCTTTCTTAAACTATCAATAACTTCAGTTTCACCATCAATTTTTTCCTCTAAGATTAATCCATGACTAACATTAGCTAAAGGACTATTTAAGGGATCTAATACAGGATTATTATCAGATGATGTTGCATTCATCAGATCAATATCTGAATCATTCATTAACCTACTATGATGTTCTCTAAGTGGAGTTGTTTGATTTCTATTAGATTGTTTACCTAAAGGTGTTTGAAATGATTCATCAGCTGTTGTTAAAATAGTACTTGAAGTATGAGGTTTTTTAGAACAACTTGATTCAAGAGAATTATTATTTTGTCTCTTTGCAGAGACTCTCTTTTGATGTGATCCAACAGGTGATGATTGAATATCATCATTTGCAGAAGATGATGATGGTGCTGGCAATTCTGTATTTGTTGATATTATAAACTTAGATGGTGTTTCTAAATTAGTAGCTTCAATAATTTTAGCATCATTATCATTATCATCATCATTATTATTATCATCATTTAATTCAAAGTCTTTATCTTTATTATTTAAAATATTTGAAGTGACATTTTCTTTATCATTTGCTTCTTTTTCAAGTAATTTTGTTAAATCTTGTTTTGCACCAATCATCATTTCTTCAATTTTTTTTGGATTTATAATTGATGAACTTTTAACACAAGTTAATGGAATTCTTTTATTTGATGATGATGTTGGTGAACTAATCAATGATTCATTTTTTGGAATTGGTAAAGATTTTCTTTTTGTAATTTTAGATGTTGTAGGATTTCTCGTGTCATGTTTATATGTTAAACCATGTAAAATTTTCTTAAAAGTGCCCCCAGAATTTGGTGCCGTTGGTGGAGATCGACCACTTGCAGAAGAATCTAAATTTGAACTCATATTATATTGTACTATATTGAATTATAGAAAAAAACCTTGATAATAATCAATTGAAACAAAACGAAATAAAGGGAAATTAACAAAACAAAACAAAACAAAAACAAATAAAAAAAAAAAGGCTCTCCCCCTGCGAAGCGAAGCGAAACAAAAAAACACTCGCTCCCTCCTTTCCCAGTCACTCAAATCAATATATATATATAATATATACAAGACCAAGACTGAATCGCGATTCACGATTCACGATTCGCGTCGCGGCAGATTGCAGATTCCAAGATTCCAACTTTAATTCTCAAAGCGCCGACCGCGTCTCTGCCAACTTTTAACTTTAAATTTTAGACGCGTCGCTAATTGATTTATTGATTTATTGATGATTCACCGTCGGTTCGTCGCTGATTAGATAACCAGCTGCCAGACAGATAAATAAATAGATAAATAGATAAATAGATAAATCTTAAACTTTATAGAATTTATAGATAGGTGAAAAAAAAGGTATATATATATATATAAAACATTATTTTTTTTGTTCCATTATTCATTTTTTTTTCTTTTTTTATTCAATCAAAAGGTCCAAATTCATTAGATAAAAAAAATATTAAGCAACAAGGAAAAAATCAACAACACAAGACGTAGAAAACGGAAAAAAAAAATAATAGTAAATAATAATAGTAAATAATAGTAAAATAATACTAATAGCAACAATCGAAGGTTATCTAAACAAACAAAACAACCAAGTCTTTAGAAAAGAATAGCAGCAAAAATAGAAAAAGAAAAAGGGCACACTCCACACTTGATATGTGCTCCTTCTTTTTTTTTTTTTGTGTCAAAAATATAAACAAAACAAAACACAAAAAAAAAGTTCATAAAATTTCTGTTAAAAAAAAGGTTGAGAGAGAAGCAAAAAAAAATAAGGAAAAATAAGGGGAAAAAAAAAGGAAAAGAAAAAGTTTTAGTTATACAGGAAAAATAAAAGGTTAGATAAGATAAGATAAGATAAGATAAATAAAAGATAAAAAAGATATTAATGATAAGAAAGAGAAATGGTGAAAGAAACTTTTAAATAAAAGACAGTTTTTATACTATATATATTTATATATAAAAATTTTTTTTTTTTTTTTAATTTTTCATTTTTTCATTTTTTCATTGTTTATTTTATTTTTTTTTTATCTATTTTTTTTATTTTTGCTGTCCAGCATACATTTGTCTCCATTCATCAACTTTCTTTTCATCAATTCTTTTAAACAAATATTGAGCTTTACCAATACAATGACCTTCACGAATCCATAAATTAAATTCATTTGGTATAACTAAAGATGGAACTCTTAAAATTTCTTCAATTTGTTTTGTTGTTTCTGGCATATAAGGTGAAATAATTGAAGAAACAAGATAAATTAAATTTAATCCAATTGAAATAACAGCATCTGATTTATCTGGATTATCATTATGTAAAGAATTATCCAATTTATTTTCTTGTAAAAATTGATTACCTCTTGCAGAAATTAACATTGCAGTTTCTAAACCTTTTCTTAAATGAACAGTTTCCATATCATTAATATAAATTTTTAATAAACCATTAATATCTTCTAATAATTTTGGATATGTAATACAATTTTTAACATCATAATTTGGAACAACTCCATTATATTTTGAAATAACAAATTTAACTAATCTATTGACAAAATTACCTAAATTTGATAATAATTCAGAATTATTTTTTGTAACAAATTCTAACCAAGAAAATTGTGAATCTTGAGTTTCAGGTCTAATACTTGCTAAATAATATCTCCAAACAGATGGTGAAATACCAGTCTCTTGAGCATTATTACCAAATACACCAACACCTCTTGATTTTGAAAATTTACCACCTTCATATTGTAAATATTCTGTTGTATTTAAATGATGTAACATTGTCCAAGGTAATTTAGTACCTAATTCAGTTGATGGGAAAACAACTGTATGGAATGGAACATTATCTTTACCCATAAATTGATATAAATCAACATTATCAGGATTTTGCCACCATGATTTCCAATTATCAGTATAATTAGCAGTAATTGATATATAACCAATTGGTGCATCAAACCAAACGTATAAAACTTTATTTTCAAAACCTGGTAATGGAACAGGTGTACCCCAAACTAAATCTCTTGTAATACAACGAGGTTGTAAACCTTCTTTTAACCAAGAATTTGTAATTGTTTTAGAATTTTTTGACCAATTACCTTTAATACTTGATTTTTCAATCCATTCACGTAATTCAGGTTCTAATTTATCTAATGAAATAAAAATATGATTAGATTCTTTTGGAATTGGTGAACCATTATCTAATTTACAACGTGGTTCAATTAATTCAAATGGATCTAATAATGAACCACATTTATCACATTGATCACCACGAGCATCTTCATAATGACATTTTGGACATTCACCTTCAACATAACGATCAGCTAAGAAACCATTATGAATTGGACAATATAATTGTTTCATAATTTGTTCTTCTAAATAACCATTTTCATACAGTTTTAAAAACATATCTTGAGCAATCTCTGTTTGCTTTTCAGTTGTTGTTCTACCAAAATAATCAAAACCAATTTGAAACCATTTATAAACATCAGAATGAATAACATGATATTTATCACATAATTCTTGTGGTGTAACTTTATCTTCTAAAGCTTTTGTTTCAGTTGCTGTACCATATTCATCTGTACCACAAATAAATAAAGCATTATAATTTCTTTGTTTACAATATCTACTATAAATATCAGCACTTAAAACAGATCCAACGATATTACCTAAATGAGGAACATTATTAACATAAGGTAAAGCAGATGTAATTAAAATATTTCTTTCACCTTCTTTTGGTTGAATTTTTGAATCATTTGAAGGAATTTTTAAATCAGAATCAAGTTTAACATTAATTTTCCCTGTATTTTCTTCTTTTGGTCTACTTAATTTTGTATTATTTAAAGCAGTTTGAATTGCAGTGGCAACTTCAGGAATTGAACTAAAATCATGATACCATTTTGAAAAAGGAGAATCTGAATCTAATTTACTTAACAGTGGATAAGTTGAAGCAAATATTAAAATTTGAGCAACAGATTTTGAATCTGCATGATCAAATGATGATAAAGTTGAATTTAATAATTCTTGATCTAATTTATTCTCTTTTATAGCTTTATATAAGACAGTTTCTTCAAGTCTAATCAGATTTTCATCTTTATGGAAAACATCAATTGAACCATCTTGAGTTGTTGCAGCTAAATATTTTGCAATTGCATTTGGTTCAATTAATTCAAAACCAGATTTTGTATCTTGTAATAATAAATTTTTATCACCTTCCCAATCAACTTTAAAAGTTAAATCCGGATTGAAAACAGAAGATGAAATAGATAATTTCAGGTTATTAACTAAAGTTAAAAGTGTTGGACCTTTTGAACCATATAATTGAAGTGACATATTGATATAATGATGTTGAAGATTATGAGTTGAAAACTGTGGTAAAAGTGGAAGAAGAAAAGTGAAAAAAAAAATACACAAGCAGAAAAAAGAATATAGTTGATCTTCAAAAAAAAAAAAAAAAAATTTAAAATTTGGAAAAAAAAAATGTGATGAGTAGTAATGTAAGTAACCTGCAGAATAAGGAAACTTATTAGTATAAAAGATAAGGGTAAATGAGAGGAGAAGAATTAAAGACTAAAACTAAGCAAAAATAGATGAATGGGAATGACGGATAAGAAGAGGGGGGGAAGGGAAGGGAAGGGAAGAGAAGAGAGAAAGGATGGGATAAGATGGTATGAAAAGTTGGCAACACAATATATTAATAGCAAATGTGTATATACAATAAACAGTATATAAGGGAATATATTAATGAGAGTAGTAAAATAAAATAAGGTAATTATAGAAATTATTGCCGATACCCAGCCAAGTGAGCGAGCAGTGGGAGAACGCTGGGTGAGCAGCGAGCAGTGAGCACTGAACACTGGGAGAGCATCGCCGGCCACACAAACAACCACCACACAATTTACTAGAATGCGTGAGTTCATTATGTGAGCGTTGGTCGTTCGTCGTTGATCGTTGATCGCTGACTCATTCACCCAGTGAAGTAGTGAATGCTATCAATTCTCGCCTGGAGAAAATTTTTTTGACGGGCAACGTGAGTATTTTCGAATTTTTTGGCCGGCAGTTTTCGTTTTCGTCTCCCGATGGAAAAATTGCAACTTGCAAATTGCAAACAGGGAATCACGGTGCGGATAGTGCGGTGTGGCCGGCACTGGCAGGCTGTAGCTGGGGGAGGTCTGGGGCGGGTCGTTGGCTGGAGTTGGAAGTTAGTTGGTCATCGAAGGTTGAAGAAACAAGTTGGGGGGAGTCTATTGTAGTTGAGAATGTAGGGATGTTTGACGTTTTTTTGATCGACGCAAGATTTGATCGACGTACTTTAATTACATTTACGGATTGTCTCCTCTTTTACACTCCTTTATATGCATGTATAGTATTCTATCTTAGTTCGTTGCGCTTCCATTCTTTCCCATTTATGTATTTATCATACTCATTATATCTATATATATATATATATATATGGAAATTACGGAACACAAATATACTATAGTATATTATAATAATACAGTATAAATATATTTGTCTCCATCTTTATTTCAATTTGCTTAAATTGCACTGCAATTCAACACGCCTTCCATAACTGCCTCGATCAGGGGGGAAAAATCGAAATCGAGGAAGATTTACGGACCATTTGGACTTGGCACAGTTTAATTTCTTTGTATAATTTCTCTCTATAGAATAATTAACTATAAAGAATCAAAATTCGAGATGGGCATTTGGGAAGGCTGTAGCTTTGTGCTGTAGTTTGTATGCAACCTATCAACCTTCCAATGAGCCTCGGGGTTTACTTAAATATATATATATATATAATGTAAATGTATGTAAAGATAAAAGGTAATGGCTAAGAAAAATGAAAATGAGTTAATAAATAGCTTTAATTGCATGATTGTAGTTTATAAATGTATGACTAAGTCCAAGTGGTTCGATTAATTGATTAATTGATTATAATTGACAAAGCTATATACGTATATGTATATCTATATGATCAGATAATTGTCCGGTGACCGACGGACCCCAAATAGATTTAGACGATCCAAAAAATATAATAATTATAATAACTATAATAATAGAAAAGGATAATTACCGCGATTTGTTAAATTAAAAGCAGCTCCGAGAAGAGTAGAAATTAAAAGACAATAATAATTATCAAGATATCAGTTATAAACTTACAATTTTACAAGTACAATTTACAGGTCGTGTGCCCTGAAGTTAAAAATCAAACAATTAAATTAACAAACAAGCTTGGCTCCTTAGAGAGTCACCGGTGGAATTCTTTTTTTCTTTTTCTTTCTTTTTCTAATCTATATTATATATTATATAGTTTATTATTTAAATTTAGGGAATTTTATTGTTGAAAACTATGATAGATATCGCTTCTTGTCTTGCTTATTGCAGTTGCATTGTGATTATATAATATTCTTTATATCTATTTATCTGTTATTACATACATACATATCTATCCTATCCTATCCTATCCTATCTTGTATTCTCGGGCGGTTTTTATCGTTATTATATTATTCTTATTTGCATATACATACACGTATACAACTATCTACTTACTTTTTTACGTTTCTTTTAGTTATATTTACATCTATTTATCTAATTGTAGCTTTATATTTCGTGAAATTTGATATCGAATGCGCCGTACTTTTCATCTCTTTTAAACTTATTTTCCTTATTTTCCATATTTTCCACTAGTTTCTTTTTTGGGCTCTATTCATTTACCTAATTTGGTCACCGGTGCTCTTTATTTTCACTTGAATTTTTCACTTTATTTATGCAATACTTCTTGTTATTGGTTCACTTTTCAATATGTACTCTCTCTATCATGCATATAATTTTTCAATTATAATTATTTAATTAATCTAATCTTTTTTGTTTTTTTTTTTTTTTTTTGTTTTTAGTTTTTAGTTTTTAATTTTGCTTTCTTCACCATTATTTTTCTTGTGGTTTCAATACCTTAATTGGAAATCTCTTTATCTCTTTTATTTTTTATATAATAACAATTTACCTTTTCCAATGAATGCATTATTATTATTAAACTACTATGTTACGGAATTCATTTAACTTGATATTTTTCAACTATAAAATGGGGTTGATATTCCTTAATTTCAATTGATGAATCTTTTTTTTGTTATTTTATTTTACTTTTATTTTCTTCAATTAATCAATTAATCAAAATAACAATTAAAAAAGATGAAATTTGCTATATTAATTCAAATTGCAACAGCTTTATTATCAACTTCATTAGGTTTCCCAATTGAAAGTTCATTGATTGAACTTGCAGCTCGTGAAACTGAAGAAATGGATGATAGTTTAGTTGCTGCACAAATTGAAGAAGATTATGAATATATTTTCCCACAATCTGAACAAACAACAGATCCATTCCCAATGGCTCTTTGTAAAGGTATTACATTACAAGAAGCAACAATTGATCAATTACAAGATTATATGAATTCAGGTAATTTAACTTCATATGATTTAGTTCAATGTTATATGGAAAGATATATTCAATTAAATCCTTATTTAAGTTCAGTTTTACAATTAAATCCTGATGTTTTTGAAATTGCTTCAAGTTTAGATGCTGAAAGAGCAAATGGTACAGTTAGATCACCATTACATGGTATACCATTTTTAGTTAAAGATAATTATGCAACAAAGGATAAAATGAATACTTGTGCAGGTTCACCAATGTTACTTGGTGCAATTGTTCCAAGAGATGCTTTTGTTGTTGGTAAATTACGTGAAGCTGGTGCTGTTTTATTTGGTCATTCTTCATTATCTGAATGGGCAGATATGAGATCTTCATCATATTCTGAAGGTTATTCTCCATTAGGTGGTCAAAGTAGAAATCCATATAATTTAACAATTAATGGTGGTGGTTCATCAACAGGTTCTGCAGGTTCAGTTGCTGCTAATATGATTATGTTTGCTTTAGGTACTGAAACTGATGGTTCAATTATTGATCCTGCTGGTAGACAAGGTGTTGTTGGTTTAAAACCAACAGTTGGTTTAACATCAAGAGATATGGTTATTCCAGAATCTCATAATCAAGATACAACAGGTCCTCATGCAAGAACTGTTAGAGATGCAACATATATTTTACAATATATGTATGGTGTTGATGATAATGATGATATTACTTATGAACAAGTTGGTAAAGTTCCTGATGATGGTGATTATGTTAAATATGTTAGTGATAAATCTGCTTTAAAAGGTGCTAAATTTGGTTTACCATGGGAATTAATTTGGAGTGCTGCAAGAGATGATGAAATTGAAAGATTATATGAAGTTTTAGATATGTTAACAGAAGCAGGTGCAGAATTAATTAATAATACAAATTGGAAAAATCCTTCTGCATCAATTTCATCAGATGGTTGGGATTGGGATTATGGTACAACAAGAGGTTTTACAAATGAATCTGAATTTACTGTTGTTAAAGCTGATTTTTATAATGATATTAAAAAATTCTTAAGTCAATTAAATAATACAAATATTAGATCATTAGAAGATATTGTTGCTTATAATTATGATAATGATGGTACAGAAGGTGGTTATGCAGATGTTCATCCAGCTTTTGAATCAGGTCAAGATTCATTTTTAGAATCTTTAGAATGGGGTGGAGTTTATAATGAAACTTATTATGAAGCATTAGATTATATTCATAGAACAACAAGAGAAGAAGGTATTGATTATGCTTTAAATTATACTGATCCAACAACTGGTGAAAATTATCAATTGGATGGTTTAATTGTTCCAACTTCTGTTAGTGTTACTTATCAACAAGCTGCAATGGCTGGTTATCCTGTTATTAATATTCCAATTGGTATTAGATCAGGTACTGGTAGACCATTTGGTTTAAGTATTATGCAAACTGCTTATGGTGAACCTCAATTAATTAAATATGGTAGTGCTATTGAAGATTTAGTTCATGGTAGAGAATTACCAAAGTTTTACAATTATTTATCAAAAGTTGTTCCTGTCTTGTAAGAAAACATTTGAAATGTTTTATATTTATATTTTTACCTTTTTGACTTCTTGATCGTTCCTTTTTTTTAATATTTTTTTATATTTTTTTATATTTAAAGTATAAATAAAATTTTATTGATACCGTTTTATTCTTTTTTTTCATTTCTAAAATTTCAAATCTTGTAATTCTCGACTAACTATAATTTCATCACTATCATTATCATCGTTATCATTATTATTATCATTATTATTATTATTATCAATTTTCTTCTCATCATCTTTAAAAGTTGTTATTTTAGCAGATTGTACATTGCGTACAGTTGGTCTCATTACACCAGATACACTACCATGACTATCAAAATAACCAGGAGCCAATGTTCTTAAAGTTGAAGATTCCCAATCTTCATACTGTTTAATTCTTGAATTCATAGATTTTAAAATAGATGAATTGGAATTATCATTATGTGTATCATCAGTTGAAAGATCATCTATTGAATTAGTATACTCGCTCGTGAGATGACGCAAATTATCGGATAGTTTTGAAATATCATCTATTGCAGTTGGTAATTGTTGGAAATCATAAGGTAAAGTTACCGGTTTTGGTTTATTAAATTTACCAGGTATGACGACCAATGGAATTTGAGATAGAATCTTATTTGAGTTTGCCAAGTACATGTTGTGAAATGGATGATAGTGATAGAAAGAGCAAAAGAGAAGAATAAAAGAAGAATAAAATGATAAAAAACTTATCTCAGCAAAAGCCGCGAATTTTTATCGTCGAGCGCCGTATCTTTTATCTGTGTGGCTTTTTTCTTTGGAATTTTCTTTTCTGATTGTCTTTTTGGGTGCTTGCCACTGTTGCCATTCGCTGGTGGTGGTGGTTTCGGTTTTTCAGTGGTTGTTGTATTTCACATTGATCTTTCTTCCTCTTCTTCTTCTTCTTCTTCTTCTGCTGCTTCTCGTCGTTCTTTGATATATATTCCTTCAATTAATTAGTACTATTATGGGTTTACCTTCCTATGAACAACTTATCCCTGTGGGATCTCTACTTATAGTTACATCTGTTTCATTCCTTTTAGGTGTCTTGTATTCAAATTGGCCTTATGATTATTACACTTTATGGAATACAACATTAGGTGAAGAACATTTTGAATCTGCTTTACAACATTATAAAAATTGGGCAAATTTACCAAGTTTTATAATTCATACAGCTCATGTTGTTTTAGGATTAGGTTATATTGGATGTTTTATTAAAATTTTTAAACCTGATCCTGAAGTTCAATATTTTGAATATGGTTCATTAATTGTCTTGTTAGCTGCAACTTGTATTTATATTTCAAATATTAAGACTGGTGTCTTGTCAGCATTTGTTGGTGAATGGGGTGATATTAATCAAAATCAAGGTTTAGCTGTTATTGCTGCTTCAACAGTTATAATTGTCTTCTTATTAGTTGCTGTCTTATTATTACAATGTGGATTATATTATGCTCAATTTGAAGATTTAAAAATTAAACAAGAATTTTATTTAAATGAATTGAAAGATAAATTCGATGCTGCTGAAAACAAAACTTCAACTGAAACTCCTCCAACCACCACTAAATCTTCAGGTACTGAAACAAAATCAACCAAGGCTACTAAAACTACCAAAAAGAAGGTTTAATTAGTTATGCTCTTTTATAACTAATTAAAAAGAACTTTAAAAAAAACACACATTTTTTTTTTATTTTTTATTTTCGTTATTATTTCAATTATTTTTTTTTATTTGTGTATATTTTTTCATTTTTCAACATTTATTCTCCATTTTTTTATTTATATATATTTATATATATTTTACTTTTTTTTTAATTTATAGTTTATTAATTAATCTTTATATATATAGTTTTACTTATTCCGAGAATGATCATTAAATAGTAATAGAATAATAAGCTGTACATGTGAATATAATATAATACGCAATATCATTTTGCCGGAACGTGGCAAAAATTCATGGATCATTATTTTATAAGGGTCTTGACAGAGAATGCACCAACACCACACCGGAGTAGGTCAATTACCCCACATGAAGTATTACATCCAGAACTGACAGCAAGCTATTGGACAAATATTCAGCAATTATCTGCTATCAAACTATCCAACTACACACTAGATCACCGTACACACGTACAAATCTTGCAATTACCGAAATATCGAAGTGCCATCAGACATCAACATCAACACAGCCACAAAATATATATATATATATATACATTACCTAATCAAACGACTAAGCAAGAGCGCAAATTCGAATTTGATTAACAAACGAAAAAAGACATCAATTCAACTCAGCTCTGCCTTTTGATTCTCTTTGCACCGCTTTGCTACTTTATATTGATTTGGATTCCCTTTTGTTCTTTCCCCTTTGTTTCCAACTTGTGATTTATCCTTTTCTTTTAACTTAATACTTATATATACCATCATGTTCACTGTATGTATCTATTATACACTCAATTACATCTAGTTATTAATCTCTTTTTCTGCTCGCTTGATTCAAATTGCTCTCCATCCTTGGGGGAGAAGCTATTTCCCTCTCTCCTGTCAGCGTTTTCACATTACCTTTTCAATTTACTTGATAATTAAACAGCAATTTCCATCATTGATCGAAATAATCATTCATATTTAATATCATTCAATTTATTTTTAACTTGTTCCGAGATATGAGAAAGTTTTTGCATACGGATGAATTATAGACAAAGGAATTAGGGCATCGGAAGATAGAAAAAAGAAGTCTCACAATATGCAACGTAATAAGCTTTTAGAAGAAAAAAAGCAAAATGATTTTATCCGAGATCAATAAATTTATTTATTTGATTCATTGATTCAATGATATATTTTATTAGATTATTACAATTATTATACATTTTTTATATCATGCCATCATATCATTTGTTTAGTAATCCGAATTAAATTGGCGGTAGCATCAGGCTATGTGAAGTTTACAAATATACATGTACTCACGTTCGCACGCACGCACGCACGCAAGCACGGTTTGCTTCGCTCTCTCTCTCTCACCGCCGTGTGCGCTTCATTGCTCATTGCTCATTGCTATTATTCAGAGGGGCAGGCCTGGATGATTCGTCATCGTATTCGGAATATTTGTGATTATAAATTAAATAACTAGATATATTAATTTTGGAGTTCAAATTGAAATAATTAATTGACATTTTACTAACATGTATTTAACTACTTGCTTACTTTTTCTTTCAGAATATTAAACAATTTATTAGACACGGTAGACAGGCACATCCTGCCCCAACGGCGGCGCAAACTTGCGATAATGTGGATTATGCATTGCCTAACGATGACTCGTCTACTCTGAATTCTACAACTGAACAAACTTATGTTACCCAAAATACTACTCCAAGTACTGTTAATTCTCAATCTCAACCTCCATCTCAAACTCAATCCCAAACTCAATCTCAACAGCAACGTCAGCAGCAGCAGCAGCAGCAGCAACAACAACAACAACAACAACAACAACAGCAATATACAACCGATTCACATCATCATTTCAAACGTCACCATAGAATAGATGAATATTCCAAATTAGCTTCCGATCTGGTTCGTGAAGAAAATGAATATAAAGAAAAACAGCGACAAAAGCAAGCTGTTGCAAGATATAGTTTCCTTGAAAAATTAGGTGAAGGTGCATTTTCAACCGTTTATAAGGCAAAAGATTTACAAACTGGTCAAATAGTGGCTATTAAATTAATTAAAAAATATGAATTAGATAAAGTTCAACAAGCTTCGGTTTTAAAAGAAGTTAATATAATGAGACAATTAAAACATCCAAATATTGTGGAATTTTTAAACTTTATTGAAACTGAAGAATATTATTATATAGTTCAAGAAATTGTTGGTGGAGGTGAAATATTTAATGAAATTGTTAAATATACCTATTTTAGTGAAGATTTATCAAGACATATTATAGTTCAATTAGCTAGAGGTATTGAATACCTCCATGAAGTTGTAGGTGTTGTTCATAGAGATATTAAACCTGAAAATATTTTCTTCAATCAAATTAAATTTCTGCCTTATCATGGATCTACAAATCAAAGATTAAGAAGAAGTGATGATCCAAATACTAAATTAGATGAAGGTGAATTTGTGCCGAATGTTGGAGCTGGTGGTATTGGTACTATTAAAATTGGTGATTTTGGTTTATCAAAACAAATTCTGAATAATAATTCATTAGCTACTCCTTGTGGTACTATTGGTTATACTGCACCAGAAATTGTTAAAGATATGAAATATTCTAAAGAAGTTGATATGTGGGCTTTAGGTTGTGTCTTATATATATTATTATGTGGCTTCCCACCCTTTTTCAATGATCAAATTGATATTTTAACTAGAAAAGTGGCTAAAGGTGAATTTGAATTTTTATCTCCATGGTGGGATGAAATATCTTTTGGTGCTAAAAATTGTGTTGCAAAATTATTAACAGTTAATCCAATTGAACGTTATACAATTAAAGATCTGTTTAATGATCCTTGGATTAAAGAATTTACTGAACGTTGTGATTTGGCTGTTTTAGAACAACAAAATTTAACCAATGCTTTATCTCCATCTCATTCTATCTCATCATCAAATTCTACATCAACAACAGCTAAATTAACTACAAGTTCTACAATGCCATCTTCACCAACTTCATTGGATTCTTCATATTCTTCTAATCAATATCATCAATCACCACAGAATAGTAATCCATCTGTGATACCAAGATCTGAACATCATCGTCATACTCATCATCACAATCATCATCGTCAACAACAACAACAGCAACAGCAACAACCACAACAACAGGATTCAATTACTATTCGTGAAGGTATTCCAACATCAGGTGCTATTCCAGCTCATATTATGAAACAAAATCCTGCATTATATTCACCTGCTGCCATAGCTATGAAAGAAGCATTTGATATATCTACTGCAGTTCACAGAATGGGAGAAGAAGCTGCTTATGTTACTTCATCAACACAAGGAGGAGGTCAACAACTGGGTAAAAACCAATTAGCTTCATTGAATGAAGATGAAGAAATGGAGGTGCCTGAAACACAATTAGTGTTTGATGGTGATGTGAATGGTGTTGGAATTGTGGAACAACCTGATGTTGTTCCTTTCCAATTGAATTTAGGAACTGCAACCATTTTGGGAAGACGTAAGAAGAAGGGAATGGCTGCTTGTTAGTTTTTTTTTAACTGATTACAATTTTTACGACGTTACTTATTATTATTATTATTATTATTATTATTATTTCTTTTTTCTTTTATTTTTTCATCCTTAATTTTTTTATGATATTTGAAATATGGCAAATCCTTTTTTTTCTTTTTCTTTTTCTTTTTCTATCCCCGTTTCGATTTAACTATTTTATTTTATTTTATTTTTTCTTTCGTTATCATTATATTATTTTATTTTCTATTTAATAGTTTGTTTACAATGTAAGACACTTGTTAATTATTCTATGTTTTGTTTGATACGATACAATAGATACTTGATGATTGCCTGACTTTACACTATTTAGATTTCATGCTCTAGCGGCCACTTATATACATTTATTTTTCCGCTTATGTTTTCTATTTACGTTTCTACATTTTCTATTTTATTTTTCTTTTTAAAAAACTCATAATTGGTATATATAGAGCACACATAATACAATTATTAATTACACTCAATAAAATTCGGAAAGAAAAGCAATTGAGTGGCAACAAAGATTGCTCGTAAATTCCACCGCCTTGAATCATTTGAACGCCGTTCTTATCTCCCACACCTTAAATAATTTATATTTTTTTATTTTTCAGATCAACTTGAGATTAGAAATTGATGTTATGTATATGAACTCAATTCATCGTATATGAAACATTAACTATACATGATATAACACAGACAATAATACTAATAATAATAATATATATATATATAAGGGAAGGTAATACAAAATAAAATGCAAACACATGAAATAGACACAACTTTAAATTCAAATTACACAAATGAGAGTAATTTAAGCAAAATATTGAATGCTATATTCACATCAACTGAACCATTTGAATCGAAACCTAGATCGAATCATAAGAGGAAGAGGTCGAATTATTTAATTGAAGAAGTTAAATATTATGGTATACAACAAGAACAGGAAAAATATGACAAGAATGAGCAAGTGCATGACGAGGATGTTTTCAAAACTCAAGTGATTCAGTTGTCTTGTATATCGTTGAGATCTCATACACCTATAAAAATTGTTGATAATGAAACGTACAATAAATTCATAGATACATATTCGTATTCTGATTCGACTCAAACGACGCATATTTCAGATTCAATTACAACGATACCTATAGATTTCACTAATGGTAACATAGTGGTAAGTTTGCCCAAACAATTCAATGAGATTACAACTCCATTAAGGAAGAAACCTAGGAAAGGGAATGGTAATAGCAGTAGCAGTAGTGGTTCTGCTACCGGTAACAGTAAGAAGAAAAAAAAACCAGGGGTAGCAAATTCAAATAATAAGAAAAATGCACTTTGCTTGTTTCATGTTGAGATTCCTGAAGGTTATAAAGATTTCGTCACTGGATTTTGGAAATTGATGAAGAATGTAGATAATGAATTTAAAGATTTAATTGATGAAAACGTTGGTGATTTAGCTAAATCGGAAATCATATTCACTGTGAATTTAGAACCATGGGATGATTCTAATGTTGGTGCTGGTGGTGTGTTGTCAGTTGAATTTAACATTAAACTTAGTTTATCATTAATTGAATGCGTTCAAAGGTTGTTTTCAAACGATTGGATCAAGAAGCTCAAATTGTTTGCTGAGTTTGAAATGGAAGTTGATCTAAATTCATACCAGAGAGGTCAAGATACTATTAACGGAGAAGAGGAAGAATTTGGTGTTCCTTCAGAATCAATGTTTTATGATTTAATCACTGAAAATACGAGGCGTAACCATTATGATGAAAATTTAAATGGTTTAGAGATACCTTTACTATCTAAGAAATTATTAGGTTTTCAAAAGCAAACTTTACAATGGATGCTAGATCATGAAGGTGTTGAATTAACTGATTCTGTGAATGTTAAGCCTAAAGATAGATTTCAATTACGATCAAATGAATTATTGGATAGTGTAAACAATCTAGAGATTATTGCTAAATGTTTAGATGATGTTGTTTTTGGTTGGTCTTTGATTAGACTCCCTGGAAGACTGGATTTATTATGGTTTAATAAAAACACGGGAAATCTATGCAGCACTGCTACAGCTGTCAAATTCTTGGAGAATTACTACCAAGTCAATGCTCCTCGTGCTAAAGCTTTACTATCTGAAGAAATGGGGTTAGGTAAGACAGTTGAGGTGATTTCATTAATAACGGTGAATCCAAGACCCGGACCAAAAGAAACGTGGATCTCAAAACCTGATACTTTCAATGGTGGAAGAATCATTCCTGAATCCAAGACAACGTTAATAATTTGCCCTCAATCTATCTTGGGACAATGGCAAGATGAAATTTCTGAAATTACTTCATCTTTAAAAGTGATGGTTTATGAAGGTATTTATAATTATGAAAGGGAAGCAGAGGCGAATAATTCTGTTATTACTGCCACTGATATGGCTCAAAAGATGTCTGAACATGATATCGTTTTAGTTTCCTATAATACTGTTTCCAAAGAATTGCATCGTGCATTATTCACACCTGCTAATAGACCACCACGTAAAAGAATTGAAAATCGTAGAGTGATTATGTTTAATGGTGAGCCAATCTTAGTTAAACCAGGCGACTATTTATATCCTGATGAAACCATTGATGACGAAGAAAATAAATCACAGATTGATAAAATGATGGGTGGGATTTACGAAAGAGTTGATTATTCATCTCCTTTAATGTTATTAGAATTTTGGAGAGTCGTTTTAGATGAAGTTCAAATGACTGCTCAAATTGAAGCCAATGCTTCTAAATTTGCTAGAATTATACCTAGAGTTCATTCTTGGGGTGTTTCTGGGACTTTAATTAAAAATGATTTAGATGATCTATACGCAATGCTTAGATTTTTAAGATTGGATCCTATAGATAGATACTCCAAATTTACTGGTTCTCCTTGGAGGTCTATCGTTTCTGATGCTCCCTACTATCAATTTGCAAGATTATTTAAAAGAATCACACTTAGACATACAAAGAAGATGGTTTCCAAACAGATTAATCTACCTGGTCAAACACGTATACTGTTGAAGATGCCATTTAGTGTCATTGAAAGGGATAACTACGATAATTTATTTGCCAATTTTTTAAGACAGGTTGGATTAAATGAAAGAGGTGAACCTGTTGTTGATGATTATGATCCATCAAGATCATATACGTATATGAGACAATGGTTGATTAAATTGAGACAAATATGTTGTCATGCTCATTTAGGTTCAAGTACAGGAGTTAGACGTCGGAATGAAGGTTTGATAGGTAATGACACTCAAGCTACTAATAATGGTGAATTGATAATTGGAACTTTGGAAGATGTCTTGAATAATTTGAAAAAATCAACACATGATGAAACATTAACTAGTGAACGTACTATTGTTCAATTGACTTTGAAAAAGGGTAAAATTTATGAATTTATGAGAAATCCTATTGAATCTTTAAAAGTTTACAATGGAATCTTACCAGAGGTTGAAAAGCATCTTGCGGAACAACAACAACAAGTTGTTGAACCAAAACTGGAAAATAGTGATATGAATGAAACTGAATTGACATTGAATCAAGCGAGAAAGAAGACTTGGTTAGAGTTACTTTATCAAACATATTTCTTGATTGCATCGGCTCATTATCAGCACTATAAACCAATGAGACCAATTCCAACAGAATTTGATCAAGAGGGAACTATTCCTGATAATCCAGCAGATGAAAAACCAATTCAAATCGATCCAACTATATTAAATCCAACTGAAAAATCCCACTATGACATCGAAAATCAATACTATAGAAAAGCGGATGAACTTTTGACTCAAATCTTAGAAGAACCAATAAGCAAATCTAACGATGCTATTAATAAAATGACTGAAAGGTTCGATCAGTTTGGAAGGTATATCGTTATGAAAGCAGAAAAAGCCAATCACAACACCGGTACCAGAGTAAAGAAAGGTGCCATTGAAAAGATCCCAGTTAAAGAATTTGATATATTGACCAATGAATGCGATCTTATGATAGATGATGAAGGATATTGGAAAGCTTGTGTAGTTAGTCCATTATTAAACGAGTTTGATGAAAATTTTGGATACAGTTTACAAGTTCGGTTATACTTTGAAAGACTTTCCAAGACAGTAATGAAGATAAACTTACAAGCGCACGTTATCAATTATTGGATATCCAAGCTATTAAAATTATTGAGAGTTCCAGTGACTACAAATATAGACGATTCAAGTGATGATCAAATGAATACAGGTGAGGAATACGGAGAAAATTTACAAAATCAATCTCTTGTGCATACGTATTTAACCCAATTGCAGCTAATTCTTGAAGATAGGGAACATGGTTTGTTACATGTTGAATTACTAACACAACAAAAGAGAAATAAGAGACTGGCTCTAAGTGAACAATGGGAATTATCTAAAACAAATAGAAACTTGGCAACTAGAGTTGAAATTGACGCTGTGACAACAAGTGATTTGTACAAGAGATTGGATTCTATAAGAACTATGGTTTTACCTGAAGGTGTTGAATCTCCAGATTTAAGTTTAAGAAACTTATTAGTGGATTCTCAAGAACTTAAGAGTACTTTTGAACATTACGATGGGAATGAGAATTCTGTTTATTCAAGTGACTATCAGTTCATGACTCAGGTTTGTAACCAATTGAAAAAAGAATTCGAGAGTCAACGTAAGAATACTTCTTCGTTACGTACTAAATTATTTGAACTGCTAAATGAAACTTTCAACACTAAAGTCACGTACTTCAAATCTTTACAAATCAAATCGGATATCGTTGCAAATTATAAACCTGTTCGTCAAGCTCAAAATCCTACTGATATTACACCGTTGGAAGTTGCTAAGAAAGAATTACGTAACACCAACTTACTGATAACAAAATATGAGGATAGCGCTAGAAAGAGTAAAGTTAGATTGACTTATTTAAATTCATTGATGTCCGATGCAACCGAAGATACAAATAATCCCTTAGATGATGATGATGGTAATGAAGAGAAACCTGAAATTAAAGATAAAGTGTGTGTTATTTGCAGATGTTCAATCATCGTTGGCTCTTTGACATCATGTGGACACCATTATTGTAAAGACTGCCTTTCTGAATGGACAAAGACTCATCCAACTTGCCCCCTATGTAAGAAATTTTTAACTTCTTCTGATATTTATTCATTTACACTTACTCGAAATGAATTGAAAGGTGGATTAGTTCAAGATACCGATGTGAAAGAGGAAGATGATGTTGAAGAGGTTATAAAAGATGATAAAGTTGATGACGATATGTTGAAAATATACAAGTCCATGAACGATGAAGTTTTGAAAGAGATTTTAGAGATTCAAATTAGAAATAACTATGGTTCTAAGATTGATATGATTATTAGACAGGTGCTGTATCTTAGAAGATCCGAACGTAACGTTCAGATATTGGTGTTCTCGCAATGGTCCGAATTTTTGAAGCCCTTGGGAAGGGCATTAAGACAGAATAACATTAATTACCTCTCCACTGCTGAGCTTTCTTTAAGGGAAGGCGCTGGTTCGAGAAGTTCAAGAAGTAAGAAGAATCCACTCTCGAATAGCCATGAAATTGACATGTTTAAAAAAGATCCTACGATTACCTGTTTCTTACTAAATGCCAAGGCACAAGCTGCCGGATTGACTCTAACTAATGCTTCACATGTATTCCTATGTGAACCGTTAGTTAATTTACCACTAGAATTACAAGCTATCAGTAGAGTGCATCGTATTGGTCAATTAAAAGAGACAAAAGTTTGGAGTTTTGTGATTGATAATTCAGTAGAAGAATCAATTGCCTACTTATCAACCAAGAAAAGATTGGAGCTTGTTAGACATAAGAATAGAATGAGAGATAGAAGTGCTACAGCTGAAGTTGATGATGACGAGGTTGATTCTACTGAGTTGTCGAAACCATTGCATGGATTAGTTGATAAATCTCAAGGTGGTGGAGAAGTTGTTTCGAACGATGATCTATGGGCTTCATTCTTTGCTTCTAAATCTGCAAGTGTAATGGACTCAGTGGTTTCTACATCAAGCAGTAGCACAAGATAGATATTTAGAATTTACTATGTTTAATGTGCAGAAACGATTTTCAAATTCAATGAAGAGTTAATTTTAGAACCTTTTAAAAACACACATACTCATCAAACCTAAAAAGTAATAAAAAACGTAAAAAAAAAACAAAAAAAACTATACACACACGCTAGAATGAAAACGACAAAAAAGAAAGCACCTAAACATTAATAAAACACAAACAAGAAAAAAACACATTGGATATGTAGAATTAAACTGCCAAATAGTTAGTGTCATCCGTTCCGTTATATAACTTACCGTCTTCGATTAATTGCATAATATGATTTTCAATAACAGAGGAATCAGCATTAAAGTTTTGAGCGATCAATTGGAATGGAACACCTTCAGTCATTATAGCACTTTGGGCTTGAACGAAATCAAACACTGCGTCTTCTGTCAACACGCCACTAGCTGCCTTCGATGCCTTATAATCAGTACCAGCTGACGATCCAGATCCAGCAGAGTTACCAGCAGTTTTACCGCCATTTGCTGTTAGGTATGTTTTAATAGCACTTAGGAAATGATATGAAATCTCATTGAAATCTTTTATCTTTTGAACAACTTGAGTTTGTAATTGTTTCTTACCACCAAATTCTCTAATTGTTGCAACTACTCTTATGTATTCACCTGTAACTATACTTTCATCATCAGCTGGTGAATCGTCATCTTTCCATTTTCTGAAAGAAATTGAACCTGTTCCATCTTCAATTTTAATATTAGTAGATTGTGCTTGAGAGCTGTCAATCTCTCTAACGATACCCAAAAACGACACGAAATGAACTTCAATTCCATGTGTCTGATAAGGAGAATCTTGACCCAGTTGTTCAGCATCATTAATTTCTTTTATTGTAACAGGGGTGATAGTTTGTGTAATTGCTGATCTGTTTTGTTGTGATGATGATGTTCCATCTGAATGGAAACCACCAGCACTTCCACCGTTATTGTTGTAGTTTCCGTAACCGGTATTATCGTTGTTGTAGTTTGAATACGGTTGATAAGTACTCATGATTATATTTGCAACTTCTTGTATATATTAATCAGTTTAATGTCTATTTACAGGAACCAATTTGGAGAAAAACTATATACATTTTATATAAATATACAAATATATTAAAGGCGAAAACTCTATGTTTTCAAAGTTTCGTGTGCGCCCGCGACTTTTTTTTCAGATTTCGAGACGCGTCGTGATTCTCATTTAACACGTGATTTATAGCCACGTGATCCATAATCAATCGACTTATTAACTATTGAGACTCGTCTTCGATGATCTTTCTAGTACGGTCTTCGGTAGCTCTTTGCATGCCGACGTATTGCATGTCGTAGATTCCTCTTCCTTTTGTGAGGGAACGTATCTTTGGAAGGTAGCCGATCATTTCTTTCAATGGGGCCTCTGACTTGATCACTTTCTTCCCATTAGCCTGTGCCGTGTTGGCGTATTGCATGGTCGGATCGTGTGGCACGTGTGTCTTTCTAGCTTGCTCTTTGGCCCAAATTGCATCTTCACCTGAATTTGATGAATCTTCATCGTATATTCCCATGATATTAGCATTTCTTGCTGTCATTAAATCCTGACTGACGATACCCAAGTCTTGATCGTTGACGAATACAGTAACATTCATCAATGGTTCCAAAATGGTTAGATTTGAGTTTGCTAATGAATCCAAGCAATCTTTGACTGCCAATCTACCAGCATGGATTAGAGGTGTAGCACTGTTGAATTCAGCAGGGACATCCCATTTTTTAATTCGAACCACCATAGAATGAAGTGGTAATCTTGCGATTCGACCACCTGATTGCAGGGCAACGTTGGCTGAAATGTGAAGTGCTTTTAAAATAGACTCGTAAGTGACTGACATTGGCCAAATTTCATTCTGTAATGCTTTTGTGACAATTTCAGGTGTGGAATCTTTCTCAATGATCAATATGTTGTTATCGTTCTCTAAAAGAATGGCCCCATCTTCATTAGCAAATTCAGTATCTTCAGCAGCACCTTCAAATGAATCTAACGATAAAGTAACAGAGAACTTACCCGATCCATTAGGATTATCCATTTCTTTGGTGAACTCCTTAGTTGGTGCAGTTATAGTTTCTTTATAAGTAACCTTAACTTTACCCACTTGCATATTAACTTTCATGTCATTAATTAACCTATCCTTAGTAATTTCAAGATGCAATTCACCCATACCAGATAAAATAAGTTCACCAGACTCTTCATCGTGTCCAATTTTCAAACTCGGATCTTCTTTTAGTATAACCTTGAGTGCATCTTCAATCTTTCTCTTATCTGCCTGTGTATTTGGATCAACTGCAAGAGAGAAGACAGTTGGGGGAATTTCAATAGGCAACAATTTTGCTGATAATTCGTTAGCTTTCAATTTTGATGGATTACCAGTAATAGAATGCGTAATTAAAGTGTCACCTGTAGTGATCATATCTGTACCTGTAATGACACCGATATTACCAGCTGTTAATTGTTTCACTTCTTGAGGAACGTCTGCGTTCATCAATAGTAGTTTACCTATTTTGATCTTTTCACCGGTTCTAGTATTCACCACAGTTGAACCAGATGCTAATTTACCACTGTAAACTCTAATGAAAATCATAACACCTTTGTGAGGGTGCACAATAACTTTAAATGCAAGGGCAGATGTCAAATGAGGGTTTTTATTGATGACTAAACCTTGTTTAGGATCAATTGAAACGGGTAAAGAAGAACTTTCGGATTTTTGTTGGCTATCATTATTAGCTTTAGATTTCTTTTTCGATTTAGATGAGAAAAGAGAAGAAGATATCACATCTGGCTTTTCAGCATCTAACGGAGAAGGTAAATAATCAGCAACAGCATCAAGTAATGGTTGAACACCCATATTTTTAAAACTAGCTCCACATAAAATTGGAACCACATAACCTCCTAAAGTTGCCTTTCTTAAAGCATTTTTAATCACATCTGCTGGAACTCTCATATAATCTTCAGTCTCAAAAAATGAATTGATAACTTCTTCATCAAACTCTCCCAATTGTTCTATGGCTGCTTCACGACATTCCATACATTGTTGATACAATTCAGGATATTCTTCTTCATTTGATATATCTACAATTTCCACTTTTGTGCCATCAGCTTTATTGTCAGTTTTCCAAAGGAGCAATTTCTTATCAAAGACATCGATGACACCTTCAAACATCATTTGTCCTGTAGCTTGATTTTTCACGAAATATGGAATATTCACTAAGACAACTCTTGTACCTAATCTTGCAACAATCTCTTTCACGGTTCTTCCATAACCGGCACCTTCTCTATCCATTTTGTTAATGTATACTATGACAGGGATCCCAAGATCTTTTGCTTGTCTCCACACTTTCTCAGTTTGTGCCTCAACACCAGCGACTCCATCTAATATTGTAACTGCACCATCCAACACTCTTAATGATCTTATAACTTCAAATGTGAAATCAGCATGGCCTGGAGTATCGATCAAGTTAATTTTATTCTTGTTCCAAGGTAAGGTGACAGCAGCAGATTGAATAGTGATACCTCTATCCTTCTCTTGTTCCAAGTAATCGGTAACGGTATCACCTTCATCAACATTACCTATTCTTGATGTTAACCCACTATAGAATAACATTCTTTCTGTAGTTGTTGTTTTTCCAGCATCGATATGGGCAATGATACCAATGTTCCGCACGTTTGCAAGCGGTGTGTTTAGAAGCTTTTGATATTCCTCGGACACATTGGAGTAGAGTGGTCTTGTTGTATGAAGCAATCTTTTACCATAGATATAAGATACGCTTCTAATTAGCCCTCTTTTCACAAGCATCATGAATATTTTGAATATATGTCAGTGATGACAATAAATTGATTGATTACAAGGCTCCAATTGCTGTTGTTGAAGCTTGATGTGATTCAAAAATATCAGTTGAAAAATAAATTCGAGCGACGCTTTAAATGTAATGATGAGAAAAAAAATTTCAATTGTTTTAAATGAATCATCAACCAATTTAAGCTTTTCTTTTTATCTATCCACTTAATATATAGAGTTGTAATAGCTTTTAGGCAAATAAAGTAGCAAATACAGATATCACAAATGACAACAAGTATGTACTTTTTAATCGTGCTTTTGATGTTTACTTTAGGAAGTAGCCATTACTAACAAAATAGTTTAATAATAAAGGCACAGATTTTGATATCACCAAAACTTACTTAAAGTTCTTGGAAGATGATCCCGAAATAACCATGCCGGTGGCGGCAATTGAAGCATTAGTTACTATGTTAAAGATAATACAACCAGCTACATCATCTGAATTGATGAATTTACTATCAGATGCAACAACCCAATTGAAAACGTCGATTCCTAATGCAATTTCATTATCTGCAGGATGTGATTTATTTACTAGATTCGTTTTAAGAAACACACATATGTACTCACATTGGGAATCATGTAGAACACATTTAATGGAGAATGGTCAATTATTTTTACAAAGAGCTAAAGAGAGTAGAGATTTAATAGCTAAATTTGGTTTACAATTTATTAAAGATGATGATATTGTGCTTGTGCATTCATATTCTAGAGTTGTTCTGAATTTATTAGTTCATGCTAAATCAAAATTTATAAGATTTAGAGTATTTGTGACAGAGGCAAGACCAGATGATAATGGTAACAATGGTTTAAAGATGGCAAATGCTTTAAAAGAAGAAGGTATCCCAGTTTGTTTAATTCATGATTCACAAGTTGGTTACGTTTTAAATAAAGTTGATAAAGTGTTTATGGGTGCTGAAGGTGTTTCTGAAAGTGGAGGTATTATAAATCATATTGGATCATATCAAATTGGTGTGTTGGCAAGTAATGCAAATAAACCATTATACGTTGTTTCAGAATCACATAAATTCGTGAGAATGTTCCCATTAGCTCAAGATGATCTACCCATTCCTGATGGATCTGCATTACAATTTACAACGGATGTTAATGAACGTTTCAATGATATGCATCATGTTGATTTTACTCCTCATCAATATATAACTGCTTTAATTTCAGATTTAGGTGTATTAACTCCATCTGCTGTGTCAGAAGAGTTGATTAAAATGTGGTATGATTAAAGATATACAGATATATATATATATAGTTTATTACTTAAGTACATATTTTAATCGAATTTAATTTTCTTACCTGTTGATTCAACAATAGCAGCACTTTGTCTTTGAGCAGATGCTAAAGCAACAGAAGCCTTAACCCTATTATTAGCAGCCAAATCATCTTTATTTCCACCTGAATTGTAGGATCTTGTTGTATTACCCATTGATTTTTGCTTTGGTTGGAAACCCTTTGGTTGGAAACCTTTAGGTCTTTCTCTTCCTTGTCCTCTACTTTCGCTTTCATTATTATTGCTATTATCGAATCTTGTCTTTGTAGCAAGTGGAGAATGAGTTTCCACAGTTTCTTCAGATTGTGGTTTCTTAATCACTCTTCTAGCTGATCTATCTTCACCAAATTCTAATCTTAATGGTCTATTTATCAATTTTCTACAAGATTTATCCTTTAATGCAGCAGTTGGACCTTCTTCATCT
This sequence comes from Ogataea ovalis, assembly GCA_030556425.1. Lineage (NCBI taxonomy): Eukaryota > Fungi > Ascomycota > Pichiomycetes > Pichiales > Pichiaceae > Ogataea > Ogataea ovalis. The sequence continues at coordinate 182,003 of JAKTTZ010000017.1, forward strand.
TTAAAATCGATGAATGCAAAACCTTTACATTTACCACTATCTTCAAAAGTAGCCATTCTAATTTTAATTATTTCACCACAATGTCTAAAATGTTCTTCTAATAATTCTTGTGTTGTATCGAATGAAAGATTACCAACGAATAAAATTCTTGAAGGTGGATTTTTTGATAATGGTTCATCTTTTGGTTTTTCAGGTCTACCTTCAAATGAATGAGCATCTTTAATTAATAATTTTCTACCATTTAATTGAGATTCCGATAATGAAATAGCTGTTAAAACATGATTTTGTCTTTTAAAATCTATGTATGCAAAACCTTTAATCTTGTTTGATTTTTTCGGTATGTTAACTCTAGTTATATCTTTTTCTCTTATAGTAATTAAATCTGATTCTTGTGTTGAATCTCTTGAATATTCTGGTAAATCTGTTGATTTTGCAGTTAAGAATAATATTAAATCTTCTTTTGTAGTATCATAAGATAAATTTCCTATCCAAACACCAATTTTAGATTTTTCAGGATGAACTTTTTTATCGTTATCGTTTTCATTATCATCATCATTCTTTTCTTTTTTATCTTGATCTTTTTCTTCATTAGTGGCAGGTTCAATATCAATAGCTTTTCTTTCTTGAAGCTCTTCTAATGTAATTTTACCCTTTTTCAACAATCTTTGTTCTTTTTTAGATAATGGTGTATTTTCATTCAAGTTTATTTCAATTTCTTCTAATTCATCAGCTTTTCTCTTTTTAGTTTTAGTTGTAGTTTCTGTTTTGTTATCATCCTTTTCATTATCGCTAACATCTTCTTTCTTCTTACTTTTTTTCTCCTTCTTTTCTTTTTTCTCTTTCTTTTCCTTCTTCTTAATAGAAAGTTTATCGGATGACATTGTGAATGATGATTACAAAGAATACGAGATCTTTTATCACATAATTATAAATAAATGAAATAACTAAAATTTTTCAAATAATTTTTTTTTTAATACATGCAAGAAACCCCCTGTTAAAACGGGAGATCTATGAGTCGATCGACCAAGATGAAAAAGCTAGAGTATTTGCAAATTGCCTCGAAAAAACGGTACTTGACATTTTTTTATTCAACTAAGTTAAGTTAAAGAATAAGTTATTTGGAAAGTATCATCATATCTGTAAACGAGACTAAAAAAAATAATTATATAGTTTCATGAAAGTAGTTAAAATTACTAAAAGGAGAAACTTCAATAATCGTTAGAAAAGATTAAACATGCTTCATAAAAATGCCAAACCTTTATTTTTCATTTTTAATTGGATGTAATTTGATGGATCATGATAAATATGTATGTAGTTTCAAATTTTGTATTTTTTAAACAATAGAAGGAGTATATTTTGAAACAGAACTAAATTACATTTAAGTGATTTAAATTGGTAGTTTAGTGTATAGTGAAACAAATCAAATCAGGTAAATTGGAGAGTTGAATTGCTTCAAATATAAAGACGGGCACCTCAAAATTACCGCATTGGGACAAGTCAATGTAGATGATCCTTTAAAAATTCCCCCGTTTAAAAAGTAAAAAGTTCCACAAAAACATATGAAACATTGATTGGGATTAAAATTTATATTATTTTAACGTTAAAATTATATATTTGAGCTTGGAGAATTACTTAATTTGGATTAATCAATGTAATTAACAATTTATGATTTAGGAGTTATACAACTCTTGAAAAATGGTATAAATGTCAATGTAAATCACTTGTAAATCGAACATTTTTCTTTAATTTTATTCCATCAATCATCAAGATACAACTATTTCATTACTTACTATCCTTATTACTACAATGAACTCAAAGATTACTGCTTCCAAGACTCAAGCTCCAACTGAAGATGCTGCTGATTACTCAAGTTCAGGGTGGGAAGATTTCTTAAAGAGATTGAATGGTACTCACGGTAACAGTTCTTTCCTATGTACTATCGCTTAATTGAATTGGATTAACACTGTTTTTTTTTACGTGTTTAAGATGCTATGGGTTTTTTGGTCAATTAATGTATATGAATGGATAAGATGTGTGTGTGTGTGTGTGTGTTGCTTGCTTGCTAGCTTATTTTTAATTCTTTTATTTTATATTATTTTTTTTGTGAAATTTGTTTTCGTTTTTCATTGCTAATATGCTGGTTCTATTTTTTAGCTATTTACTCAAAAATTACTTTTGTGATCTCTTATAAGAGACTCCTGGGCCCTCAGTTTCTATACTTGTTCACAAGGGTTCTTTATTTTGAGTTTATAAGGACTACGTTTTTTATCATTGCTTCTTTATTTAATTATTATTCTTTTTTTAAACTTTTTTTTTTTTCGTATATTTGTTTAGACCTTACCAAGCTATAACTTTAATAACTTTTTTTTATCAAAAAAAAAACATGATAACTTAGTAGTTAATAGTAAAGAGAAACAAACTAACAATGAACATGACAATTTAAAAAAATATGGTTGGCTGTAATAATATGCCAAATAAGGAAAGAAGATTACTTAGATTATGTGTATGATTACATAATCGATTGGAATATAGCTAATTTTTTTTTTTTTTGTGTTTTAATCTGATTGTGATTTACATCTATATTGCCATCCATCTTTTTGTACCTTTTTCTTTAAACAAGTTTTTATTTGTTTATTTTTTTTTAGCTGAAATTCAGAATATAGTGTTAAGCGAAACCGTTTTATAGAGACTTGAACTATATTATAACGATAAGAACATAGTTAAAGGAACATTTAAGAGAAGTAAGTGAGTGAGTGAGTGTATTATATTTATTAGTCATCAATAAAGGAATTAAAGGAATAAAGAAGTAATAGTAATATAATTCAAGATGAGTGCTATATTATCAGCAGATGATTTAAATGATTTTATATCACCTGGATTAGCATGTATTAAACCAGCAGAAGTTTTAAATCCTGTGCCCAATAATAATAATTCAAATAATAATGAAAACAATAATGGAGAGTTGGAGATTCAAATTGATAATGAAGGTAATGCATTAGAAGTTTCAAAAGAAGGAACTACATCAAGATTACAACAAGCACAAATCTCATTAGCTGATTGTTTAGCATGTTCAGGATGTATAACATCAGCAGAAGAAGTGTTAGTGGCACAACATTCACATAAAGAATTAATTAATGCAATTAAAAATAACAATGAAGAAGAAGGTGGTAAAATATTTGTAATGAGTATAAGTCATCAATCAAGAGTTTCATTAGCTAATGCACTTTCAATTAATGTTGAACAAATTGATAAATTATTAATTCATTTATTTGTTAATAAATTAGGATTTACAAATGTTGTTGGAACAGGATTAGGACGTAAAATATCAATTGAACAAATTAGTGAAGATTTAATTAATGAAAAAAATTTAAATAATGGTAAAATTATTAAAGGACCAAAATTATCAAGTATTTGTCCAGGTTGGGTATTATACGCAGAAAAGACACATCCATATATTTTACCATTAATGAATAATGTTAAATCACCACAACAAATAACAGGACAGTTATTAAAAAAATTGACAAGTTTAGAAAGACATGTTGATATATCAAAGATATATCATTTATCAATAATGCCATGTTTTGATAAAAAATTAGAAGCTGCAAGACCTGAAAAAGATGCAACAGATAATATAGTTGATGTTGATTGTGTTATAACACCAAAAGAATTAATTCAATTATTACAAGATGAAAAAATAGATATTGAAATTTTAATAAATGATATAATTAAAGATCAATCAGATATAAGACAAGTTTATGAAAGGTATGCACCAAATGGATGGTTAAATCCAGTTTATCAATCATGGTTAAATGATGAAGGATCAGAATCTGGAGGTTATGGATTACAATATTTAATGAAATTAAAAGAAAGATTAGAAAAAGAGAATGGAAATACAGATTTAAAGATTGAGAAGATAATTGGTAGAAATACAGATATTTATGAATTAAGATTAATTAATGATGAAGGTTTAACAATTGGAAGTTCAGGAGTTGTTAATGGATTTAAAAATATTCAAAATTTAGTTAGGAAATTAAAGCAACAAAGTGGGAATAAAAAAGTTGTGAGTGCAGGAGCAGGAGGAGGATTAGCAGCTAGACGTCGTGCAAGAGAATTAGCTAAAAAGGGGTTAACTATTAATAATAATGAAGCCAACGAAGATAATAATAATAATAATAAGACAGAACAAGTAATTGATTTATCAAAATGTGATTTTGTTGAAGTTATGGCATGTCCAGGCGGATGTATAAATGGAGGTGGACAAATAACAGGACCGAAAGGTACGAATATTAAAGATTGGAATAATGAAATGATTTCAATTTATAATAGTATACCAAATGGTATAATTGAAACTGAATTTTTAAAAAATTGGGTTAATTCATTTTTAAATGAATTTAATATTAAACAAGATAGATTAATTAGAACATATTTTAAAGAAGTTGAAAAACCAACTGATACAGCTAGCATTGCATTGGGATCTAAATGGTGATTTATATATATATATATATATATTTACATAATAATGGAGTAATAAAAAGCATATAATATTCAGAGTATAAGATAGCTAGGGAAAGATGACGTAATTACCTTACTTAATGTAAGGTTGAGTAAATACAAAAGGGCGTAGATAATAAATAGATTTAACAGCTCCGAGACTGAGATTGAGACTCCAGCAGAGATCACTTCCAAAAGGGGATGCCTCCCCAGATAACCGCACAGCCTTAAAATATACAAGTAATTATATAAGATAAAACGAATCGCTGCAGCTAATTAGTTTCTTTGAATTCTGCTCGTTAAATCTTGAGAGTTGCAAATATACGCGGGAGCGGATGCCGAGTAGCCACACTGGCGACTCCGACAGTCGCAGAAGCTAGCCCGCTGGACGGTCTGGCTGTGGACGTGGACGTAGTCGTGGACGTGGACGTGGACGTGGACGTGGATGTGAACATGGTTCATGGACATGGACATGGACATGGAGGTGTGGACTGTGAGACACTGAGACTGTGGGTCCTGGAAGACTGTGGGAGCCTGGAAGGAACTAAAATTTTACTAAGATCAGATAGATTAGCTAAGCGTAGTATCAACGATAGTTAATTAGCATCAGCAGCAATTGTTTGCAATGCTTATTGTTACTGCTCAAGAGTTAACGCGGATGCCGAATCAGCCAAAATAGACTAGACTTCCAGAGGGACAGCCAGTACCTCAGTACCTACTACCGGGGTATGAAAACCTATGTGTGGATGCACACGTGACCACGGATCATTACTTCATTCCCCTACTAAAAAGTGGCAAGTGACAAGTGAAGTGAAGTGAAGTGAGCACTGTACTGACTGACAAATGCAGATAGATAGACGCGACTGCAGCAATCGCTATGCTCGATTCTCGATTCTCGATTCACAGATTGCAATTTACTAGCAGCCAGCAGCACCGTCTAGTAGACGCAGCAGACGCAGCAGACGCAGCAAACAGGGGCGGGCAACCCACGAAACCACCAAAAACCACCAAAAACGACCAAATCAACGCCAACTCGCAAACTCGCAAAACGCAAAAGTCGAAAACGGGCGACTCTCTCCCTGTCCGCTGCCCAGCGACGAGCGGCCACTGGCACATGCCGTAAAAGCCGGGCTGTGTCATCATAGATTGATTGTTGATCCGTGATCAGTGTGCTCTTGCACAGGTAGTTGCAATGATTTGTACGAGGCTGTTCATGGCCAGTGGCCAGCAAATGAGAAGCTAATTAAAGATATATAGATATGTATATATATATATTGTATATATAGATATAAAAATATATATAAATATACAGTAAGACACCTGTAAAAACAAGGAGCAACGACCCATCCACCCCGAAAGACCAGACCGCCCCGACAAATTAGAAATGCCAAAAACGACTGGAAACCCACAAATCTCAACTCCGATTATTCCTCCCTGAAAAAGTATATTACATAATCTGAATGCGCCGGCTACTCACTTTGAAATATCTTATTATATAATTTTGTATTGTTCTTTCACCTGTATTTTCTATGTACGGTTAGATATACAATATATATATAATATATATATATATATATATATATATACTTCTAGTATATACATTTATATGTTCAATTGCTAACTATCTCTCTTTATTATATATTTCTAATTTTTTTTTTTTTCACTTTTAATTTATACTTGTGGAATTGATTTTCATCTTTTTTTTTGATTTCATTTAGATCTCTCTTTTTTTTTATTATTACTATTATTATACCGGCTTTAATTAATTAATCATTTAATTTCCATTTTGTTCAAATTAATTTTTTAATTATGTCCACTCCAATTGAATTTAAAGAAAATACTGTCGTGGTCGTCTTCGGTGCCTCCGGAGATTTGGCTAAAAAGAAAACTTTCCCTGCTTTATTCGGTTTATTCAGAGAAGGTTATCTATCTCCAACAACTAAAATTATTGGTTATGCTAGATCTCATTTAACTGATGAATCTTTAAGAGAAAGATTGAGACCTTTCTTCAAGACTCCAACCCCTGAATCAAAATTATTAGTTGATGATTTTTTAAATATGTGTTCTTATATTTCTTCACCTTATGATACACCTGATGGTTATCAAATTTTAGAAAATGAAATTCAAAAATTTGATGAATTGAAAAAAAATAATGAATCTCATAGATTATATTATTTAGCTTTACCTCCATCTGCTTTTATTACAGTTGCTTCAAAATTAAAAGAATTTAATCATCCTGGTAATAAAGGTATAGTTAGATTAATTGTTGAAAAACCTTTTGGTCATGATTTACAATCTGCTCAAGCTTTACAATCTCAATTATCTCCTTTATTTACAGAAGATGAATTATTTAGAATTGATCATTATTTAGGTAAAGAAATGGTTAAAAATTTAATTCCATTTAGATTTGCAAATGAATTTTTAACAGCTTGTTGGAATAATAAATTTATTACTTCAATTCAAATTTCTTTTAAAGAACCTTTTGGTACAGAAGGTAGAGGTGGTTATTTTGATTCAATTGGTATTATTAGAGATGTTATGCAAAATCATTTATTTCAAGTTTTAACTTTATTAATGATGGAAAGACCAAGATCTTTTGATGCTGAAGCAATTAGAGATGAAAAAGTTCGTGTCTTAAAATCAATTAAACCTTTTGATCCAAAAAATGTTTTAGTTGGTCAATATTCAAAATCTTTAGATGGTACAAAACCTGGTTATTTAGATGATGAAACTGTTAAATCTGGTTCAAAATGTGTTACTTTTGCTTGTATAACTTTAGAAGTTGAAAATGAAAGATGGGAAGGTGTTCCAGTTATTTTAAGAGCTGGTAAAGCTTTAAATGAGGGTAAAGTTGAAATTAGAGTTCAATTTAAACCAACTTCAAATGGTATGTTCCATTCAATTAATAGAAATGAATTAGTTATAAGAGTTCAACCTGATGAAGCAATGTATATGAAAATGAATACTAAAGTTCCTGGTGTTACAAATAAAGTTGCCGTTACTGAATTAGATTTAACTTATAAATCAAGATATCATGATTTCTATATCCCTGAAGCTTATGAAAGTTTAATTAGAGATTGTTTACGTGATGATCATTCTAATTTTGTTAGAGATGATGAATTGGATGTTTCTTGGGGTCTATTTACTCCTCTATTAAATTATTTAGAAGGTCCAAATGCTCCTATCCCACAACCTTATGCTTATGGTTCAAGAGGTCCTGATAATTTAAATGAATATTTGGAAAAAAATGGTTATAAACATCAAAATAGATCTGTTTATCAATGGCCAATTACAACTCCTGATGTGTTGAAAGAGAGTAAGATTTAATTACTATGAGTCTTTATTTTTATTTTTCCAGGAGAAAAACACAAAACAAAAAGTAAAGAAAAAAAAACAAAAAAATGGAGAAACTCAAAAAAAGAAAGAGATTTATTTTGATACATTTTACTTATATATATATATATATATATATATAACAACATATGCAAACAGAGAATTGAACAAAAGAACAAAAAAAAAAGTTTACGTTTAACTTTTTATATAATTTTGTATCCATCTATATATATACTTCTTATTAATATCTTATTGTCCATCTTTTTTTTTTATTTTATTTTTTATCTTTTTTTTTTTTTTACTTTATTTTGTCTTTTTAGTTTTTAACTTTAATTGAAATTGTCTTTATTCAAATATAAACAAATAATTTAAAACTATCTCATTAACTGTTGCTCAGCTTTTATCTCTTCATGTAATTTAGCATGAACTTGAGCTAATTTATCACGACCTTCCCTTCCACACTTCTTACCAATTTTATGCTCCAGCATATGCCTATAATAACAAGAAAATTTATTTTTTTCATCATTGCCCCATAATTTCAACTGTATGTTTGTCTTGCATTTAAAACATCTCGCAACATCAATCTTTCTCTTGATTAATCCTTTTGTTTTCAAGATTTTCGTCTCTATTATGTTTGTTATTATCGGCATGCCCATTTCTGCACCATTTGAATAAACACCATGTGTCTTTGTAAGATGATGTAAATACTCTGATGATTTCCTTTGATAGAATAATGAATCAATAGATAACAATATCCCATTTGAATTTTCAATATCATCATCATTTTCATTGGTTAGTATTGGTTTACAATATGGACATAAACCTTCACCATCCAATTCTTTAGTTGGATTGATTATATTCAATTTATATCTAATTATAGAAGGTTCATAAAAATTTATATTTGGATCGAATGAATTTCTAAAATTTATTGTTGTTGATTTCTTATTTATTAAGTATTTGTAATCTTTTGAATATTTAAATTTTTTATAGTTTTGTATGGTTATCTTGTTTGGTGTTAAGTATTTCTTAGCATGATCTTGAATTATCTTGTTATATTTAGGTATCCAATTTAATATGACATATTCATTGTTATTAGAATTGGTGGTATTGGTAGTATTGTTAGCATTGGTGTTGGTTTCATCGTCTCGCATAATGGGCAAACTTAATCGTAGATTATGATTCATGTTCATTGATGTATCTTGATGATCATTTATGAGAGTTTCGTTTTTTTGTAAACTGGTGAATAGTTCATCTAATAGTGTACTTGATGATTCAAGATTAGTATTATGATTTTCTAATTTCATAGTTGATGTAGTGTTGTTATATTGTGTTTGTGAATTTCCCACTTGAGGTCCTATTATTTCAGGAAATACCTCCCCCACTTCCTTTCCCTCCTCATCCTCCTCCTCCTCATTATCCTCATTATCCTGATCATAGTTTGATTCTTCTTCTTCTTTCACCGCTTGAAAAATAGGATCTAATTCGAAATCATGATTGATTTTCCCATTTTTCTCATTGTTATTGTTATTGTTAATTAGAATCAATGTGTCTGATGTGTTTATTGAATCATTATAAACACCATCTTGTATTCCCCCTTTTTCATTAGTTTGTGTAGTGGTGCTAGTGGTATTACTTAAATGAGTCTTTGTGAATTCATCAATGTCTTTTAAAATCAATTCACATTCTTCTTTACTCAATTCATTAGTTGTTTCATAATCATCATGTAAATGTCCACTTTCAAGACTAAGTTCAATCTGATGTCCGATATCAAGTTCAAGTTCAAACCCAATTTCAATCTCATCGTTTATGTCATTGACTAACGTATCTGTAGTTGTAGTATTAACCACAGTAGATGCACTTGTATTAGTTGTATTAGTTGTATTAGTTGTTGTTGTTGTTGTGGTGGTTGCTGTTGTTGTTGAATCATCAAAATAATTTATGAAGTAATTATCAAATTCTTCATCATCTATGTAGTTTTCAATTTCTATGAATGCACAATCATATAAATTATCTTTAAAATGATCATTTAATTCATCTGTTGATAGTATTAAATTATTATTTGAAGATGAATTCAAACTGTTTTTATTCTTATTTTTATTTTTATTATTCTCTTCTTTTTCACTCATTTTTTTTCCTATTAATACCCTCTTTTTTTGAAAAACAAAACTTTCCCAGGTCTGTCTTCTTCTTTCCTTTCCACCTCTTTTACCTAAAAATTAAAATCAATCATTTTTTCCATATTTAATTATATCCCATATTCTAAACTAACAGATTAATTAAAAGTATGCATCTCCTGTTGAAAATGTAAACTCTTATCATAGCCTAATTTCTTTGAAGAAAACACATTAATCCATGTTCTGTAAAAACTCCACAACTAAAACTACCCAACAAATATCACCAAGTCTGTTTAAAAAAGAGCACAACCACATCCCAAAAAAAGGGCAAAACGTTAAAAAATAAAAATAAAAAAAATATCCCTAAACACAAAAGCGTCGTGCACGAATCAAGAAAACTCGCTTATATTGACAAACTGACACGCGAACCTCGAATGACAGACAAACTGGGCCTTCTTTGAATCATCACATCACGATAACATGAAATTTGCTTTGATGGTATCGTTTTAATATATGTTGTTTACTTAGTTTACTTTCATTTTATTTCACTTCAATTAATCTCAATTGATTTTTTAATAATTATTATTAAAATGTCTACTCAGGTTGAAACTCAATTGAATAATTCCGAGAAGGTGAATGGTACAACTGGTGGAGCAACAGGAGGAACCCCTGATGAACCACATAAAAAATTAAGAAGAAAAACAGCACCACCAAAACCATTAATGAAATATGGATGGTTAGCAGGACATATTTCAACATTATTTTTTGGATTAATTTATATATATTATTATATTACAATTCAATCACATAAATCATTAATTGCAAAAGTAATTTACAGATTTTCATTATCTGGTGTTTTATCATCATATACATTAGCTATATTATCACAATTTAATCAAAAATCTCTACCTTCATATTTTGTATTATTAACAACTGAAAATTTTCAATATTTATTATTATCAATTTGTTGGTTTTTTAATAGAAATTCAGCTTTTAAATTATTACCATTTTTATGTATTTCATTATTACAACTATCAAATTTTTTAAAATTAAAACCAATTTTAAAATTTGAATCCATATTTGAATTGATTGTAATTTATGATGAAGCTTTCTTATTTTTATTATTATGCGTTGATACATTGCTGATGAGAGGTGGTTCAGGTTTTGGTTTGGTTATATATTGTATGTTTTATTGGTTAAGATTATTACATAGTGAAGATACTAGATTCTTTGTCTTTTCAATGATTGTTAAATTAGATGGTATCATGTCAAAACAAAAAAACCCTAAAGTTGTTGAAGCTTGGAGTTCAATTAAAAAATTCTTAACTGTTAGACAAAGTAAATTTGAAAGACAATATTTGTCTTAAGTTAAGTTAGGTTAGCATTAAAGAAAGAAGATGTTTTCTTTTTATTTTTATTTTTATTTTTATTTTAATTTTGTTTTTTACTCTCATATATTTTGTATATTTTTTTAAAAAAACACACGCCAAAGAAAAGACGATTGGCGTAGTTTCCATTTTAGAACAAGAAAAGTAAAAGAAAAAAAGAAGTATTACTTTTTGATTGATTTCAAATAAAAAATGATTCTAATTAAATCAGACTGAGCTTTTGGTATTAAATCGTTATCTTCATGAAGTTTTTGGTTCAGAAGCAGAACTGAAATTTAAGTTATTCATCATAAAAAAAAGAATCAATAAAATCAAAATCAATCAAAAAAGTAAAAAAAACAAAATAAAAGGAATTAGCGTTTCGTCTTTTATTTGAAAAAACTTTCAAAACCTTTCAAAAGTTTCAACATTATGAAACCAAAAAAAAAAACAAGTCAAGTTAATAATAAAACAAATAAGTTTTTTTATTAAGGAAAAAAAAAACAAGGATCAGATGGTGATGCATGTTTATTCTAAGGTTCATTTTTTCTTATCGATAATTCACCGGAATTGTTAATGTGAAAACACAATCATCATATCCAATAGTCAGTCTTCCTCTTTAAAAAAAAAACACTATCTATTTAACTTGTAAACTTTATATTAAAATCAATTAGACTGTATGAGAAGTAAACTTACTACTCTGAAACTGTCTCATTGATACAATAACCAGATATTCTCATAGTTATTCATAAGAATATAATTAATCAAGAGAAAAAGATGTATTCATTAACTTGATTAAAACGAACATGTTCAAATTAAATTTATACCCCGAAAATTTTTTCCAACTTTATATGTCACGTGATCAAAAAATGAAAGGTCAAAGTTAGCTCCCATTCCATTCAGGGTTTCTATTCAATTTACTGCTTATATTTAATCTTAATTACAATGAACTTAATATATATATATATATATATATATATGGATTTAGATTATATTGATATCTACGAATAAATTTAATAAATTTATAATTGTTTCAAATTTCTGTTATCTGGTTTGGGTTTTTTAAAATAATATCCTTCTTAAATGAAAAGTATATTCTAAACTAATTAAAAAAGACACACATTACACAAGGGGAAACTGATGAAATAATATTAAAATTAAACTATTTTTATTTTATGTTTTGAAAACTAATTTATCAGTAAATAATTTATTCAGCAGCAGTAGCACGAGTGTAAACGTATTGCTTTGAGTGCTTTAAAACTGGTTTAATAATACCATCTTCTTCCAATTGTCTAATAGCAACTCTAGCAATGGAACCACCAATCTTTAATCTATCAACTAAAACTGAAACGGAAACGTATCTGTAAGTTGGAACATCTTTCAAGATTCTGTCGTATTTTTCTTGATCTAACACAACTAAATGTTGAGCCTTATCCTTAACCTTACCCTTGGACCACTTCTTCTTAGATTTCTTACCACCAGCCATAGCTGCGGCGGCCTTGGCGGCCTTGGATTGTTGAATCTTTGGAGGCATTTCTATAATTAAAATTGATGATTAAAATGTTAGTATGTTAATGTTTTTCTATTTAATATCATTTTATTTTAGTGAGAAATATAGTAAGCAAAGCCTTGGTAATATTTTTTTATCTTGGAATAAAAGAGTGTGGCGTATTTGATGTACTACTAGTTTCACTTCCTATATACTGATATAAGTATGATATTCATGAAAGTAATCTAGCTGTTGCACAGAAACCTCGTATGTCTAATTGATAACTCAGTATGACTGATAAATCAAACTTGGAAATCCTCTTTCAAAAGAAGCATTCGAGCGATGATTTAAATTTCACTTCTCATATAATTGAAATGATTGTTATAACTGTAATCATGATAGTTCATATTTAATCGTTGTGAAAAATGCTATATCAGAATATTAAAATTCCAAATGTTATTTATCTACGTTGGTGTCTTAAAAAACACATTTTCTTCTGTCTTTATGAATTCATACTAATTTTCTTAACACTGTAATTCGATGTCTTCTCTTTATCCTTTAAATTTTTAATTCCATATTTTCAACGTATACTTTGTCAATTCAAATCAATTTCATGATTGCAAACTGCAGTATTTTTTTTCTTTTTTTAACTAAACCAAATTTGAAAGACTTGCTGTTGCTGCTTATATTCTCTTTAAAATTGTATATTTACTACTTACTTGATTAAATATGTATCCGATACTTTGTAAAAAGATTATTTTAAAAATTCTGAATTAAAGTCTTCTGAAAGGAAAATAAATTGCAAATATGGTCTTCTTCAGTGCAGTAACAGTAGAGAAGCAAAAGAGAGTGAGGTTGGCGAGTGGAAGTTGCAATGGCACTGGCAGTTGGAGCAGCTGGACCAGCTGGAGCAGCGCTCTACTCCCCGGTGGGTCCCCCTGGAGACTGACCTCTCCCCCACGGCGTGGTGTTAAAAATTTTCAGGCGGTTGTCATTATGTAATCATAGATATGCCCTGTGACTGTATAATATGATCACATGACTTGGAATTTCAATTTGTTCTCCATAACACCTGCCACCACAACCCTGACAGCCCTTACCACTAAACACGTGACTATAAACTATTTTTTAAAAATTTCAAAATGAACTGCCTCATTTTTAAGGCTGTGTAAAAAACTGAAAACAAAACCACCGCTTATTGACACATAAACCAAAGTGGCGGAAAACAGATACAAATTCTTCAAAACATGTCAATTAAAACACTATTAAAAGAGTCCAATGTTGTTGTTATTATTACTCGTTTGTTAGTGAGTTGAACTACTTAGTCACAACACTGGTGGTCAATTAGTTAGTATATCCCACAGAGAGCTATCCCACTTTTCCATATATTGTAAAGATCCAAAGAAATTTCTTTATCTTTCATATATTCCGATTCACAATTGTTTTAATTCTATTTCCAACACTTGCTGATATAAATATATATACATCCATACATACATACATTTTTTATTTTCCTTGTTTCACTATCCGAAGTGCCGAGAATTAATAAATATTATAGATCTCATTGAACTCATCACATAATAATATTAAGGACACTTATATTTTAAAAGGCATGAGTGGAAAGAGAACAAAGACCCAAATAACTAGAGAGTTTTCCCATAGAGAAGAATCCTCTGATGATGATCAGGCAAATGAACCACAAAGAGCATCTGCTGAAGTGATGGCTGGAAGAAGAATAGCTACTTTAAAAAGAAGAGTCCCTGGAAAATCAATGGCTACTCCACCAACTTCAAACGGCTTTTCATTTGGTGCCTCAACGGCACCTGCAACTGCATCAGCAAACACAGGAAACGCTTTTGGTTTCTTAAATAAAGCACCTGCTCCAGCAGCTCCTGTTACTGTCACCGATAAACCATCTAATGCATTTTCAATGTTTTCAACGATGCCATCAACTAGCACCACAACGACGACGACGACAGCTTCTTTAAGTAATGGTTCAACAGATACAACAAAACCATCTCAGATTAAATCATTGAATTCATGTTTCTTAAAGGCTGTCAATGAAGCTATTACAAAGAATCCAATTTCAAATTTAAAACCAATAATAAATAAATATATTGATTATATTGAAAAAATTAATCAAGATAAAATTGAAGTTATTAGTTTAACTAACAACACAATTCCAGAAATTAAACCTGCATCACTGCCAACTAAGCCAATTACATTACCAACTCCAGCACCAGCACCTGCTCCTACTCCTGCTGCTTCTGCTCCTGCTCCTGCTGCTCCTGCTGCTGCACCACAAACTATTAAAGTGTCATCTTCGTCAGATAGTGAATCGGAAGATGAAGATAAAAATAAACCTTTAGAAGGTCCTAAGTTCCAAATGGCTTCAGGTCTTCCAAAATCCAAGAATTATGGTTTCAAATTCGGTTACGCTCCCCCACCTGATTCAGATTCCGATGAAGATGAAGTCAAAATTGAAGGTCCTTCTTTCAAACCAGGATCTATAAAGACGACAACTGGTGGCTTTAAATTACCCTCAACTGGTACTCCATTAACTTTTGGAACTCCTACTACTAAAACTAACGAGGAGTCAAAATCGTCAAGCTTATTCACTGCTGCTGTCCCTGAAAAGAAAGAAGAAATTAAGCCTGCACCATCATTCGGATTCACTGCAATTGAAAAGAAAGAAGAACCAAAGACAGCATTTGCATTTTCTGCTACTACAACACAAGATATAGAACAACTCAAAAGCCAACGAGGATTTGGCTTCTGTTCTACTAGACCATTGGGGACAAAGGAAGAATCTAAGCCTGCATTTGCATTCAATTCTTCTGTGACAGAGACCAAAGAGCAAACTAAACCTGCATTTACATTTGGTTCTACACCAGTGGAGAAAAAGGAAGAATCGAAACCTGCATTTTCTTTTAATACTGTTCCATTGGAAAAGAAGGAAGATTCTAAACCTGTACCATCATTTACATTTGGCACTACAACAACAACACCAGCAGCTGATAAGAAGGACGATATTAAACCACCTGTATTTGGCTTTGCTACCATTACAGAAAAGAAAGAAGAACCTAAACCAACCATCTCCTTTGGTTCTACTTCTGGAAAGAAAGAGGACTCTAACACACCATCTGCATTTACCACTATTCCAGACAAGAAACAAGAAACTAAACCAACATCATCATTTGATTTCACTGCCTCATCAACAAAGAAAGATGATTCTAAACCAACGTTTAGTTTTAATCCACCAGCATCATACAGCACAAACAATACAACTACACCAACATCAGCTTTCAGTTTTGGTGCTTCTTCATCAACTACTGCTTCTGATTCCAGTAAACCAGCATTCACATTCTCATCTACCCCTGCTACTGGTTCATTGTTCAGTAATGTCAACAATACAGGTAACAATGATAAACCAGCAGATAAGCCAGCTTTCAGTTTCGGTGGTATATCTTCAACATCAACCAATCCTGCTGTCAATTCCGGCTTCAATTTCGGTAGTTCTATAAACACAACAGCACCAACAACTTCCAGTTCATTTAATTTTTCATTCAATGCTCCAAAACCTTCTGTGCCTGCCACCACAAACCCTACACCAGCAACAGGAGCAACGGCAGCGGCAGCATCATCGGGTGATGCAAGTAATGAAGAACAACCTGAATCATCTGACGTGAAAGGTGACTTTTCAGTCATCAAACTGACTGAAAAAGTGGAAACGAGTACCGGTGAAGAAGATGAAACTTTAGTTTATACCAAAAGATCTAAAGTTCTGAAAGTTGTTGGACAAGGTTATGAAACCGTTGGTGTTGGTGAATTAAAAGTATTAAAGAATGAAAAGACAGGCAGATCTAGAATATTAGTTAGATCCGATGGTGGTCTGAATGTCTTGTTAAATGTTTCAATTTTAAAAGATATTAAGTATATCATTCAAGGTAAGAATAATGTTCAAATAATTGAATTTTTAGAAGGTGGTAAAGGTGTTGAAAAATATTTATGTAGAGTTAAAACTGCAACTGATGCTGAAGAATTGTTGAGTGGGATTCAGTCATGCCAATAAGTATTATTATTTTTAACATGTATTGTATTAATGTATAATTTTATAATGTAAACTTTTCACAGGTTTGTGTTTTTTTTCTGTCTTATATATATACGATTTTAAATTTTTTTTTGTGTAATCATATAAAGCAGTAAAACTGCTGTAATCTATTAGTGAAATTCATATATATATATATAAACAAAATACATAAAAAAAGTAAAATAGGAAGAATTGAAGTTTCATCTCTCTCATAATAATAATAATAATAATACATATAGAAAAGCTTAAGTGAGTTTTTTTTTTTAGTTGATAAATATAACACGGCATGATAGAATAAATAGTGAGTTTTTTTAACTTTTTGATTTCTTCAAAATATTACGAACATCTTTGATAAATTCTTCTTCATCTCCAACATCCAAATATTTAAAACTATCCACACCTCTTATTCTTTTCATTTCATCAAATTCAGAATTGGAGTTTAAAGTTTTTAAACAATTATAGCTTAAAATCTTTAGCACTTCTTGATGATCACCCATTAATCTATAACTAACTTTTTTCAATAATGCTAATTCAACTCTTAGTAAAAATGAATCGCCTTCAAAAATGTAAATATCAAGCAATCTTGATATTATTGGTAAACATAGTTGAGTCGAATATAAATTTGAAGCTGTTTGACAAAGATAACTAATAGGTTGTAATGCAGGAGTTAAAGTAGATGTAAAATGTGTGTTTAAAGTTGGAGATGTTGATTCTAAGAAGTTACTGAATTGAGATTGAATATCTAATAAGTAAGCCGATAAGTGATTTTCGTCTTTACTGTGATTCGTATCATATTTCATTAATGAATATGGCAATTTTTTTGAACTTAATGTTGTCAATGCAATAATTGTATCCTTTTCACTACGAATGTTATAGAACAAAACGCATACCAAATTTGTTAGATGTTCTAATGAAATGCATTCAAGTTTACCTGTTTCCATTTGAAACAGTTTTATGGACGTAAGAATTCTTAAGATCGATTCAAAAGTTAATCCAATTTGGAAAACTAATAAATTTGGGAATGATGATTGAATCCATTTAGAATAAATTTCAACCATTTTAATAAGCTCAATTTCATGATTGTTTTCTTTTTCAAACTTCTTCTTAGAGATATTATCATTTATCAGTTTATAATCACATGCTTTATTAATTATGTCCTCAGATTTATCCAACCATTTTTGAATTTGAGAATCTTCCAAGTGGAATTTGTTACCAATTTGCTTTGTCCAAATATAATAACGTAGAGTTTCCGGAATACCTCTCCACCATAATTCTCTTGTTTTTGGTAAACAAATCAGTTTATCATAATTACTTATTATCAGCTTCCAAGAGATGTAATCCTTCTCACGTTGCGCAGATAATATTTCCAAATCCTTTTGTCTACTATTAAGCTTTTCCTTTTCAATATCTATTTGTTTTTGTAAGAGAATCTCATAATCCCTTTGGTGTTTCATTGTTTCATATTTATCCTTTGGTGGTAAATTGATTTGTCTAGTTGGTGTTAAACAGGTTAACTTTTCTTTACTCATTGATATATTTGAAGAATTTGTAGATGTTGACAAAGATGAAGGAACATTTGGAAGATTTTTATAATTATTTAAAATTGAGATTCTTTGTAAAGAATCATTCAATTTAGAATCCTCGTTAATGGCTAGTAATTTAACATCAGACGACAGATTGCTATCTATTGGATCTTCGTAAAAGCTTAACTCAGAAAGATCTGAACCAATTGAAAATATAGAAGAAGCTCTAGTTGTTGGAGAACCAAAATTTGAAAATGTACCATTACGACCCATAAATTGTTTCTTTTTCTGTATAGGTTTTTTAAATTCAAATTCAACATCATTGAGTGACTTTAATGATTTGGAAAAAGGAACATTGAAAACTATCAAATCATCTGGTAATTCATCATCCGATAAAAAATCTAACGTATTAATAATAATCTTTGAATTTTGTTCAGCTATATCAATCATAGAATTATCAGATTTACCCTTACTATGGTTATTCTTGATGTCGTTTTTTCTCTTTTGATTCATTCTATACCTTTGAGATGATGTTAATATCAAAGCATCACTTGAATTGTTTGATTGGTTCAAGGAAAGATTAGATGAATTTGAGTAATTCAGTTTCACAAAATTTGGCGGAATAGAGCCGTGACCAACACGTGAATTCTTTGAATGTGTGCTTGACATGGAATGTGTTGATGAAGCATTCGATACTATTGAATTAGCTCTTCTTAAACTTGAAATACTTTGATGATTGTTAGGAGAACTCTTTTGTTTATCATATCGTAGTGAAACATCTTCAAATGATTCCTGGATGACATCTAATATTGCCGGTTGAGGTCTACTCATCATGAATAATAGACAGCTTCAGCAATTAAACTTGAAAGAATGGAACAAAAAAAAAAAAGTTGAATTGTTTTCCGTTTTAAACGGAGCGATTAGTTGTAAATAGCGTGGTGGAGATCGAGATCAAGTAAGTTGTTTAACCACTTTTTCAATCAAGAATCTGGTGATTGTTTGAATCAATATAAAAAGACAAATAACAGCTCTAAATCAAATAACAAACAGGAAGAGGATTCAAATGAAGGTAAAATACTAATAAAAGACCGCGTCAACTGATAACTATAATGTTGTTATAGAGAGGTAAGTGTATATATAATTGATCGAGTTTCAAATACATGATCATAATTTTGAATTGTTGCACTTCAACTATATGCTAGCTAGCTAGTCTATTTATAAATTTTCCTTTTCGGCACATGCATTACTCGATGTGGTCTGGCCCATTTTTGGTGGCTGGTGCATTCCAAATTGTGTAGCATTATGTCATCATATTTTAACAAATAGCTGTAATTTTTATATAGCTTACGAAAGCAACGCGTGCCTTATTATGTTTACGCGCGTACATTCGTTTCAACTCACGCATCAAACATAATAACGAATTACCAGAAAAAATTCTCCAGGGGGGTGGTCTTGTGGCTGCGTAAGCCGCTCTAAGCTCAAAAGCCTCCCGGATCATACCAGCTCCTGCGTGGCCAATCTCACGGGGGCTTCCCCTGGTGCCACTTAGCACTCCTGCGAGTCCTGCCTCACCCACCGTGGGAGTGGAGAATCTGACACGCTTGCTTCGTGTATTCCATTTCCTAATTTGGGCACAAATCGTGGCTGGTTTGAAAGAGTCGCAGCGCCGTGAAACCATTCCCAATGCATTTCCCTAACAACCAAAGTTGTCTGTTTCCTACTTAGGAAAGATCACAACAATGCTACTTCGGATACCTCTGCATTGCAAATTGCTTTTTCAACCAACTTTGCTTCACATGCCTACCATGTTTGGACAGCTTGGGGGTTTTTGCCTGCCGTTTTTGCTATTTTATCTGCTGAAAAGGCCTGCTTCTAGCGTGTAGAACAAAGCTGAATCAGTAAGATTCGGGCCCCCTGGATGATTGTCAGTTGTTTATTGTTTGTTGATTTCCTTCCTTATAGGAAAACAAAGAGATTTTGTTGCCTCTCTGTTAAGTAACTTTAGATTTCCATATGTTAAATAATAACATTGATCGTTTCTTGTTTGTTTGTCTTTTCTTTATTTGATCAATCGATCTGTTGTTTTCTCATAAAGCTTTACTTGTTCTGGTCTAGACTATCGAAATTTCAAAACACAATATAACTTAAAAGTTGAAACTCGAGGGTCCAAATAAAGAAAACACGCTTAAGCGCGTTTTAACAAGAGTTGGATGGACGCGCTATATATCAATAAGTGATCTATTTGAGTAAAGTAATTAAGGTGTAAAAAAACGCTCAGAGAATCGCTTATGGATCAACGAAGCCAAGCTTAGTTTCAACGTCCTTATTAACTTAATCCAAACAGCTCTCGTTCTCATTTGGGATAAATTAATCACGTTTCATAAAAAAATGTTCACTGACCAACTGTAGTGTTTGTATTCGGTACCCTGGAAAATCTCTCTTTTCTCTAGATTGAAAGAAACAAAATTCATTTCATATTAACCAATCCTTAACTATCTAGTTAGCATAAGGCATTGTTTCTAAATAACTTGTTAAGTTTTGATCATGGCGTTTAAGATTCAGATCACCTATCACGTTTTGCTTAGACGATAAAACTAGCCATATATACCTCCAAGGAGAGATGCTGAGCAGAAGTTTTTACAGCATTTATAAACTGTTACAACAAATACGTAATTTTAATAGTGATAAAAGAGAAGAATAGAGATCTTGGGCAATTATTGATAAAACAAAAGAACTAAAGAGATCCTTTTGTTTACTCGTTTGCCCTTTTAGAGGGATCACATTTACTACTGGTGTGAGGCGTAAACCAAGAGAGCTTGGCCGCGCTATCGATTGTGAGTGCTACAGATCATTTCGGATTGTCCCCTAAGAATAAGCTAGGCATTTACTTGACAATTATAGGATAATCCAAAAAACAATGCTATATGAATCGAGATGATACGTAATAGATATATATATATACGGTATAATTTTCTTTTTTTTTGTTTTCATTAGAGTTTATTCTTCTTTTCCTTTATTAAATTTTGGGAAAGACTAAAATGTCCATTAAATCCATGGAAGCCTATGTATCAGCAAAAAGCAAGGATCCCATCACTACCTCTAGTTCCAAATAATGATTTCAAACCTTTTCAGGAAAGATTCAGGAACCCCAGATGGTACACTATCTTGCAGAAAACGAGCCGTGGGTAAGTCGGGTCAGTAAAAAAACTAGGTCGGATCTCAACGATGTGGTGAAATACTGGGTAAGCTACGTAGCATAGCAAATTTAGATTAAGTACTCCTCAGATCAGCCAGCTCCGCCCATTATAAAGAACTGCAGGAAAGATTGGTTGAATACTTCAAAAAGTAACAAATCATATATCGTATATCATATTTGACTATAAAAGAGCAAATTACATCATTGTAGAGCATCCCAGCAAGACATCTTCGCTAGTCAAGTAGGGGAATTACAATAATACCAATTAATGATCTGTACAGTACTTTTAAATGTTTACTTTCTCATGTTTAATTAAATGATTAGGTATATTTTCGGAACTACATCAACTACGTCTGCGATTGGTTCGACTTTCGAGAAAGGGGCTGTAGTCTGACAGTCTCCTTTTTTACAGTCCCCATCTTGGTTAACTTCTTGATACGGTCTAAGTATTAAGGAGAATCTTACAGTCTTGTCTGGATTCTACAGATAGATAGCAAAAATACGTATTTGAATTATTATCTCACTCGCCACTTTCCTTTCATCTACCGAATTAAAAACGAAAGTCAAGGCTAGGGCAAAAATGGACTGGAGCTTGAAAAAGAAAAAAAAAAGCGGCGAACTCTTCGGCGAACTTATAGAGGCCTGGATTCTTCTAATAGCAGCAGCGTTCAGCGAAGTGTTGCATTAAATCGATTCGCCTTTTAGTATTAGGTAGAGATAAGACATCTAATGAGACTCGTTTCCTGCTTAGTGAATATTGAACATGTGTCTTATTCTTAAAACTTACCGAGTTGCCATATACTAACTTCTTCCACCAGTTTCGTAGTGAGAATTAATTGTCAGCCCTACGTTAGGAAGCCGGTAAGTTGCAGTACCGGCAAGTTACACGCTAAGGTGGGAGAGAGAGTACTCGGGAGTGCGGACATCTCCGAATTTTCTTGTCCCTTGGTGAAGACATAAATACAGTGGATTTTTTCCACTTTTCTGTTAAAGTACTTTCTCCTCTTTGTAATTTACTGTGAAAAAAAAAAAAGAATTCTTTTCATATTAATAAAGTTTTTAATTTTCTTTATCTTTTTAAAATAACTATCATACGTTAAAGAAGTTTCATTTTTTATCAGTCATATGTTCTAGCTATTCAATCGGTACATACTGACCCTGAATCGATGTCGAGCCATAATTCAATCACTTCAATGATTGCTCAAACAAAGATACTTTGCTTTCCATAATGGTCTTATAGCCTATAGCTACGGTATATCGGGGTATTCAACTTTTTATATTATTTGGATAAACAAGTATTAGCCATGTATTTCACGCCGCACAAAACTATTCAAACCCCACCACGTCTAACATATTGATATTGATATATTTATCGATATCAATCAAGTATTAAGCTAATCAACAATCACTACGAACCAATTGAATTCACTTTTGAATTGATAGAGTTTAACCTTAACCATTGCTCATTGTCAAGAATGCACGAGATTTAATTCATTCTACTTTACTCCAGGGCACCAACTAACTACTATATTGGTTTATCCACTGCGTTTACTTGCTCTCTTCATGATTACGCGTATGCTGACTAACACAATCGATTCTTGATTAATCTCTTATCAATTCATCATCGTTTCATCTTCTACTAACTTGAATTTTTCAATTTTTTTTGCATCTCATTAATTACTAGGAAAATTATAGCATAGATTATATTAAAAATGAACTTAATAGACCAACATTGACTATCAAATTCATGAATTATTTTATCAACACACATTAAACCCAATGAAGTTAAACTTTAGATAAAGTTTTCAATTGAATATAATATACAGACTATGTCGCCGTCAATGTCGCCGTTAATGTCGCCGTCAAGATCCCCGACAAATTACAATTCGAGCCCATCGATTATCAAATCAATCGTAAAACCAGATCGGGACGGATGGAAATTTTGTATATAGGAATCAGAACGTCAGGGTAACGAACGATACGAATCTAAGTCACTTGCAAATCGAGCAACTAGTAAGGGCAGAATTGCAAATCTTGAGAGTTGAAACCCGATTTCCATTAACAAGAGGTTTTTACGGATTTGCCGTATAATCTACTTACACGCACATGTACATGAACATTGATGTACATGTAGCATATATGTTACTGTTACATCGATCTCGATTAAATTCTATTAAATTATAGGAGAGGCCTAAATTACAGCATCTCGTTAAATAGCCTATCAACACTAATTTCCCCCATGTTTCCACTCTTCTTTTTAAAAGGAAAGATACGAGTGAGAGGATTGGATTGGAAAAATGAAAACTTTAATTTATAAATAATATCGTGCTACCCGTTTTTCCTGATCGCCCCGTCTTTTCTCGCCTTAGTTTCGCCGTTGCTTACGGAAGATCCTATACGATTACACTTATTAGTCTGCAATCGTCATATGACTGTCCAACAAGCATTTGAAAGCGGTTCTCTCCGTTGCGAAATCTAGCCCAACATACCATACATGTTACAGATGGGCACTTCGTATTAAAAAATAGGGGGCAGATCCAAGTTTTGAAGTTGTTTTCTTTTCTATTTTATTGTAGATTTATCGCGTCACTCTCCCTCCTACGGGGGTGCCGCACGCAGGAACACCAACTAGCGTATATAATTTAACAGATAAGTATTATATACTAGAATTTACTGCCAACTAGGCTATCTTAAATTTTAAAGCTATCTTAAATCATCTGTATTTGCGCATTTACAACTATTGAAAGAAGTACTTACTTCTAGGGCATGTTTATTTCTAACTATATCTTATAAGTCAGGCTGCTCTTTGTGCTTTCTAGTTAGCTAAGTTATAGCCAGGCCAGGCCATCTATACAAACAATATTGGCCAGCCATGTTTGCGAGCAGAGCTCCGTGCCCGCCGCATCTTGCAGTGGCACATCTGGCTGGGCCGGTTTCCCTTGCATGTCCTGAAACGACAAGTTTATACATGTGCCTTGTTTGCTCCCATCTCATCTCATCTCATTTTTCTTTCAGGGGCTCGTTTCAATTACATCATCTCATCTCACGGATCAGTTCCATCCTTGGTACTAGTAATACAAGTAAACTTAAATAAAGTGAAGTAAAGTTAAGTTAAGTACTAATGATGAAGTAGGGTAAACTAGAAAAAAGTCAATTAATGAAGAACTTAGTAAACGAAAAATAAAAAAAAAAGAATGATGATACCCCAAATCAGAATAAAAGAAAAAAAAAACCGAAACAAAAAAATATAA
This sequence comes from Ogataea ovalis, assembly GCA_030556425.1. Lineage (NCBI taxonomy): Eukaryota > Fungi > Ascomycota > Pichiomycetes > Pichiales > Pichiaceae > Ogataea > Ogataea ovalis. Next base: position 206,857 of record JAKTTZ010000017.1, read on the forward strand.
AACTATTCCAAGAAACAGAAAGTAGTGCTATAATTGAAGAAATAAAAAAAAACGTTTTAAATTTCAACTTTCCAAGGGCAACGGCCCGCTATTCAAATCAATTGAATAACAATTAGCATCTGGAAACTTGGTTATATGTAAAGATATAATTCTATCATTTCTTACTTGTAATGATTTCAAGTAAGTAATTTGGTAATTCATCATTCAGTGGGAAACCTTCAGCAAGATCTTCTGCAGCAAATGCACAGTTACCCATATCTTTCTTAAGAACATCAGCTTCTGGAGAGATGTCAAAGTCAAAAATATCCATTGGTAATCCAATTGTGGTACAAGAGTTTGGAACATCAACAATACCAGCCACATGACCTTGGATTGGGGCAGTTGATAACAATAAATAAATTTGATAATCATTGTAACCGTATCTTCTTAAGTATTCAATAACTCTTAAACAAGTTTGTCTGTAAGCAACAGTTGTATCTAGACACAATTGAGTACCTTCTTCATCGACTGAAAAACCTTCAAAAGTCAAGTATCTACCTGGTCCATAATGATTTTCAACTGGACCTGGTAAATACATTGGAGATTTCATGTTGAATTTAAACATTCCTTGTTTAATAACTGAGAATTTAAGTGTAATGCATCCTGACATTTCAATGGCACCACAGAATGAAATTTCACCATCACCTTGAGAGAAATGTAAATCTCCAACTGAAAATTTGGCACCATCAACATGAACTGGTAAGTAAGTCTTTGAACCTCTTGATAAATTCTTAATATCACAGTTACCACCATTTTCAGGTCTACCAGGAATTGTACGACAACCAGTGCAGCTAACATCTTTGGCAACCTCTTCACTTGTCACTGTACAACCAGGATAAGCATTTCTAGGTTCTGGTAAATTAGCCATAACAAAATCAGAATCCGGATTAGAATCAACTAATAATTTTTCTCTTTTGTTCCATTCTGCTAAGACTTCGGCACTTGGGGCTGTACCCATAATACCAGGATGAACCAAACCGGCAAATCTAACACCTGGGATATGTCTAGAAGAACAATGAATACCTTCGAAATCAAAAATAGCTTTGGCTGCTTTTGGATAATGTTTATCTAAGAAACCTCCACCATTTTCTTTTGCAAAGATACCGCAATAACCCCATGGTTGCCTTTCTAATGGTTGCACATCTTGAATTTCAACAACCAACACATCACCAATTTCGGCACCTTCGATATGGAATGGACCGGAAAGATAATGAATTCTTGATAAATCACAGTATTTAATATCATCTGCCGAATCGTTATTACCGACTTGACCTCCTGTCCAATCATAACACTCAATCTTATAAGGGGTGTTCTGTTTCACAGTCTTGTATGCAGGAATATCTGGATGCCATCTATTGTGTAAACCTTCCTGAACCCAAGCCGGTTTTTCAAGATCGATGGTAACTAATGTTTCAATTTTCTTACCGTATCTTTCGTCGGTCATTTCTGATTGCAGTGGTGGTATATTAACTTCAAGGATAAGATGTCGGTTGAAAAATTTTCACAAGACAAGAGGCAATAAAACGTGGGAAGTGATGAATTGGGAAATGAAAATCTATCTCTTCAAATTGATGACCAAAGTGAAAAATTTTCTTTCATAAATTTGCAAAAAGAAAGCAGTGATAAAAAAAAATAGGCAAAAGAGAGAATATCTAACGATTATAAGTGATTTCAGATGACCTTTCTACAAGCCTTTTCCCCACAAAATCCAATCAACTATGTAGTAAGTATGCAATCCGTAGCTTGAGACAAAGCGGCAGACATCGCCGAATAATGTTCCCATCTTGAGTGTCAGCCCGCCTTATCTCACAGATGGGTTATATCAAGATAGAGGGACAATTGCACCCGATGAAAACAGCTGGCAAAAGCAAAATTCTGGTTAACTAAACTAAGAAACATAAGGGAAATAAATCAGTAAAGCAATAATTAATTTTCAAGTTTAAGCTGGAGATGTACTATTTATTGTATCATGCAGGAGGATTAGGTTCCCATTTGATCGGGCCGTCGATCTGGCGAAAAAATACCGAAACGCGCGAAAACTTCTTATCTACGGATTTGGATTGGGCGAGCTCTCTGCTGGTAGCCAGTGATTAAGCTGGACGTGCTATTTTCACAAAGGAATGCGATCGTAAAGTTAAAGGCGTTTCTATCCTCGAAAGACAATGTTGTCCCTGAATATTATCCTCCTCGGTCGATTCCACCCGACTGTCTGGCTTGAATTCTGTGCACTGGGGGTATGTGATCCGTTGATCGAGCTGGATCCTAGCCTTTAGGGAGGGTATACGTTCTACTTAACAACTTGTACTATACGGAGCGCGCTATACGTAGTACGCGTTCACAAATTGCCATTCCCAAATAACCAGCTAAACAAACTGGCTTTACTTGCAATTTGTGAATTGCAATTTGTAAGAGTCCAAGAAATTTAAAAAGCCGCATTCCCGAAAAGGAAATTTTCCTTCTGATAAGCAGTAAAATATATGAGCGCCAGCGTTTCATATTGCTATTTAACAGTATACGTGCTATTAATTTAATCTAATAAGTACGTAATATAGATTAATTAGACTTTGTAAGCTGGGACTCGAATGGCTTGAACACGATGGATTTTGATCTCGATATTAATATTTTTAACCTTGAAACAAATAAAAATGCACTCAGCTCTTTGTTTTTGGTTTTGCCATGTTTATTATTTTTATTCATCGACTCACTATTTTAATCCATATTCATCACTGGCTTTTAAAGAACGGTTATTTATAATTGCATGTTGATTCTTTTCCAAATAAACGCAGCAAACACCGATGAACTGTACAGATACGGCATCAGTCGAAATTCTAGTATTGGATAGCTATGGCGAGCTCTCCTCATTCTGTCTATCCATGTGAACTGCGCAAGGGTTAAAACAAGTTGATTGGTTTAAACATTTTCTTCCCTCGGCAATTTCTGAGAAATAATGACATAAAAAACAGCCCCTATAGTAGCACTGCAATAGAATAAAATTACAATTTACAACTCCAGAGTCAAGAGTCAAATACACATACCTGTATTTTGTCAGTGTGTCAAGTCGTTAGTTGGTTACTCGTGAAAATTGGGCAGCCCAATCAATGTAGACCTGACTCCTGGCTGCTTTCCAATAGTAGAAATGAATCATGTTGGCTGTCTACACTGAGTCATAAAGTCGGGCTGAAACGACATATGAGCGGAAATTAAACCGGCGCAAAGGCAAAGACAGGCCCGTTGCGCGCGCCCCGTGGCCGTAGACCGTTGTTCAAAGGCAGGCACGGGGCAGCTGTCGGTTAGAAATCCAGGGCCAATTCCAGGCTACAGCAGCTGGAGACTACCATTAGGCTGTAGCCTGTCCAGCTGTTGTAGGCGCCGGCCGCAACCCCGGTCTTTCACACGCGCGCGCGCAATTACAAAACAAAACACAATCACGGAGTATCCGGTAATTATTGGAAGAGGCGCAAGATACAATAAAAACGGCCACTTAAAAAAGGTGTTTCATGTGGCAGATAGAAAAAAGGCGAGGGAGTCAAATCAATCGATCAGTCAGACAGCTTAGAGCCTTATAGTCGAAGCATAATGCGGATCTAAGTGAGACTTTTATCTATGGTTTATCTGTTATTGTGTTAACGTCCGGTACCGCTTCAGGATTTGTTTGTCCCATATTAAAGTAAAACGGCATTTGAGATACACTTTTTAAGAGTTGCACTATTCTTAATGTTGACCTGTGAACGAGCAACCACTCGCCATGGTTCCCTTAATCTTCAAAGCAAGAAAGGCCCAATGGCTTTGCCTCAATCGAAAACAGGAAGCTAGCAACTAGCGCTCTTCGTTATCTATCTTACAAGTAAACGATCAAGTTTGTCCAAATTGCAATTGATGTCGGAACCATTTTAGATTAGTGTTGCCGCCTTCTTCGCCGACTTTTTTCGCCAGCTGTCCCATGATGCATATAGTACATTTCCTACCTTAGATTACCAGACATTTTGATACCAGTGCTTTTTTTTATTTTTCAACTTTTCATTTTGTGCTATTTTTGTGTACGGTTGATCTCTGTTTGTTTCTTTTTTCGTACCAATTTATTTATTTTTTTGCTCGCGCATTATTGGAGCCGCACGTCTGATTAAAGCAGTCATGCATGCTATTTGAAAGTCGGATCAAATAGCTGACGGTTTCGGTCTATTGATACTGTGCTGTACGATTTGTTCCCGTATCTATCTCATGTCAAATGCAACTAAGATAGCTTGATAGATATAGAATGTACGCTTTATTGATCGACTCATTCATTGACTTCATTACAAATAGATTCTAAAAAATTTTTTTCTATTCCATGCGTTTTATTCAAGTATATTAAGGGCACCATGTTTCCTGTTTCATCGACTGTTTAATTGTTCAATTTATTTGTTTGTGTGCATACTCATCTCATCATCCCTTGGATTTGTTTCATAGACTGTTTGACACAGATTTCGCTAATAACTTATCTTCATCAATTCATTTTAACAAATTTCTGTGAAATTTTGTTAGTTTAATAAAAAAAAAGTTTCATTATTTATTCATCGATATTTCTCCTTTTTTTTCCCTTTCGTTCAATTCCTTTTCTCAAAAAACTAAAATCTTTGGGAACATTTTAAACTCTTAATAGATATAAAAGTTATATTCAATTTTTAACGATGGTTGAACCAATTTTAGAACAAGCGTACGGGTACTGCTACATTTTAGTACTTGGTTTCATCTTTGCCATGCTGATGATTGCCATCACCAAAGGTTTAGAAAAATTCAATGGTGAAATTCAAGATTCAGAACATTTCTCAACTGCCTCAAGAAATATTAAAACAGGTTTGATTGCTAGTGCTGTCGTCTCATCTTGGACTTGGCCTGGTACTTTGTTAACAAGTTCCGCCATGACTGCTAAATTTGGTGTTTATGGTGGTTACGTTTACGCTTCTGCCTTCACTATTCAAATTACTTTCTTCTCTGTTTTAGCTTTAGAAATTAAGAGAAAGGCACCTGGTGCTCACACAATTTTGGAAATTATTAAAGTTCGTTTTGGTAAATATTCACATTGGGTTGCATTATTCTACGGTTTAGGTACAAATGTTATCATTGCTGCCATGTTATTATTAGGTGGTTGTCAAGCTATTGCAGCTACAACTGGTATGCACGTTGTTGCTGCTGCTATGTTATTACCTGTCGGTGTCTGGGCTTATACCGTTACTGGTGGTTTAAAATCTACTTTCATCTCCGATTGGATTCACTCTGTTATGATTTATGGTATTATTTCAAGTGCTCTTTATGTTACCTACTGTTCCTCTGATAGAATTGGTTCCATTGATAAAATGTACGAATTATTAACTAAAGCTGCTGAAACTAACCCATCTTCTGGTTATGAAGGTTCCTACTTAACATGGCACAACAGATCAGCAATGTTCTCTTGTTGGAATATTGCTACTGGTGGTTTTGCTACCGTCTTCACTGATCCATCTTATACCACTAAAGCTATTTCTTCCAAGCCAAAGAGTGCCATGATTGGTTACTTCATTGGTGGTTTATGTTGGATGGTTATTCCATTAGCTTTATCTGCTGCTGGTGCTTTATCAACTGTTGCTTTAATGGATCAACCAGATTTCCCAACTTATCCAGATACTATGAGTACTACTTTAATTAACGAAGGTTTACCAATGATTTACGGTTTATATATGATTTTAGGTAAAGCTGGTGCTGCTGCTGCCATCTGTATGGTTTGGTTAGCTGCCACCTCTGCTACATCTGCTGAATTGATTGGTTTCTCATCAGTTGTTACTTACGATGTTTACCGTACTTACTTCAAGCCAGATGCCACTGGTAAAGAATTAATCAAGATTTCACACACTTGTGTCAGTGTCTTTGCTATCTTAATGGGTGCTGTTGCCGTTGGTTTCAATTATGCTGGTATTACCATCTCATGGATTATTACTTTCATTGGTATTGCTTTAGGTCCTGGTGTCTTTGCCTTCACTTTAGCTCTGTTCTGGAAAAAGATGACCCCATTAAGTATGATCATTGGTCCACCAGCTGCCACTATCATTGCTATTATTGGTTGGTGTGTCTCTGCCAAGACTTTATACGGTGCTGTTGATAAAGATACTTTAGGTGATGATTATTCTTGTGCCGTTGGTAACTTCGTTGGTTTATTCGGTTCATTAATCTTAATTGTCGCTATCACTTATATTAAACCAATGGAACATGATTACGATTTCTCAATTATGGATAAACAATTCACTCCTGGTGATGATGCTACCGTTGAAGAAGCTAACGATATGAAGATGGTCTCTGACGAAGATGCAGTCACCCTGGGTAGATGGTCATTCTGGGGTACAATTGTGGCGTTTGTTATATTCTTCATCCTTGTTATTATCTTCCCTATTCCAATGTATGGTGCTAAATATATTTCAAGTAAAGCTTTCTTCAGAGGTTGGATTATTGTTGTTATGATCTGGTTGATGCTTGCTGCTTGTTTCATTACTTTCTACCCTATTTGGGAAAGTAGAGACATGATCTACAAATGTTACTTGATTATCAGAGGTAAAGCTGATGCTCCTCAACCAGAATTATTGTCAGCTCAAGCTACAAACACATCTGCTGAAGAGATAAACATTGATAATGAAATCAAAAACTGATTTCTTTTGGGTGCGTGTTGTTTTTTTTTTAGCTTGTTGTTGGTGTTTATTCCATAATTTATAATTTACTTGTGTTTTCTTTTTCCTTTTAGATTAGTTTCTGTCTTCTTTTTCCGTATTTATATATAGTATTTATATATATATATAGTTTCTTTTTAACTTTTGCGTTATATTCTTACTCTTTTTCTATACGTTTTTTTTCTTTCTTTGCGATTTACAAGAGTTTCCTCCTGTTTCGATCTTTCCTATTTTTCTCTTCTTCTTTTCAAATATTGTTTGAAATTTTACTAATGTGTTACTAATTGTAAATCGTAACTTTAACCGGTAAGTTGCCTTTCTGGTAGGGAGCTTCCGGAGGCTGCAAAATTCTCAGCTGACGCCATACTTTGGGTGAGTCAATTTGCGCTTCCATTTCAGGCCATGTCGAGTTGTCCAACAGCCACCAGCATATATGTATGTGTTTTAAACACACTTTGTTTTCTAATTTAGCTTGATAATTTAGTCTTTTTAATAAGTTTCTTTTATTTGTACTAGTAATATCTATTAATTTGATACTTTTTTGTTCTTGAATTACAAAGAGTGTTGAGAACAAAACAGACCAAAAACACGGTAAGAAAAATGTTATGGTTACAGTTGAAGACTTGAAGCAGTCAACGAGAAAAATAGAAGAACTATTTCAGCATAAGTTAGTTCTTTTCAGAAATTTCTAAATGGTTAAATTAACTATTCAAGGCCAGAGTGGCAATAAAACAAGCAGTCTCAATCGTTGAGTAGAAAAGGAAGCACGCCACAGATGACCATTTTATTCTTTATTAATACCAATTATTAGAAAAGATATACTATCCAAGAGCTTTTACTCAACATACTCTTATTTTGGGGAGGGATCTTGGGTTTACTAATTTTGAACAAATTAACCATCCAAAGGGCCTAGTTTTGTTTGTTGCATAAAAAGCCACCAGTGCTACCTAAGGAACGAAGAAGAGGTGAAGTGAAATTCATAATCTATGTGAATAAAAGAGATACAAGGAATATTTACTTGAAAATAGTCACACAGAATCTGCAATATATACCATTATCAATCTAGTGACAGCTGGTATAGAAAAAGAAAAGTATATACTTTATGTCCGATTAAAATATGCCTATCAGTAATGGGCAATTTAAACAGGTTAAGGCAAGAGCATTTAACCCTTTCATAACTGGACACTATCGAAGAACAAGTTGAATAGGTGAAAGATGGTAGTTATTTCTCAAAAGTTTAAATTGATGAAGTCCAGAAAGAGGAAAAGTGATGTATGTGTCTCCTAAAAAATAACAGTAATAGATAATAGTGAATATATAACGGCTGGTGCACCATTTACTAGAGAAATAACCCCACTCTTGGACCATCTATATACACCGCTTACGCTTACTCCCTACACTATTTTTTCTTTTGACTATCCAGTTTCGAGTTGTGAGCCAACATTGGAGTATAAATTTTGTTTTAGTTGAATTTATTGACCTATGTTCTTTGGTTTCTTTTGCTTTTTGGAAACATATTTCTATCATCAGTTTTAAAAAAAGAGTCTTACAAATCAAAACCGCTATCCGGAAATCTCGCATACGCTACTACTCAAGTCTTCATCAGCTTCTGGTTGTCTTTTCCTCATTGTCAGACCTTCTAACCCCATCCAGGGAGCTTCTTTAAAAAACCATGGATAAAACTGCACTCTACTCCACTAAAAAGTCAATAAAATCTACTTGTCAACAAATAGCTAATGCTTGCGAACAATTATCAGAGAGCAAATACAGTAAAGAACAATAGAAAAAATCAGCCAACCAGCTCCACTGCTTGTTACTCTTTTCTCGCCCCGTCAAAATCTCCCTTTCTGTTGTTGCACCTGTTGTTGATTTTCCTTACCTGATTTCTTTCTTTGTATTTATGCAGATTTTGTCACCTTCTTCTAGTCTTCGTTTTTTATGCCTTGGTGCTTTTCGGCCTGCTTGACAGCTTTCGACTCTGAAAACGTTGTGGAAAACATATCATTTTGGAGTTCCTACGTGACGTGCGCTTGAACAAAACTACGGGAGTAATACTCTCTATCTGCTTATGATGTGCAGTATTTGAACTTTTTGTTGATTAAATGGTTTTTAAATAGAAATAATTAAATAATGATATATCTATAATGCCAATAATGACTTTGATATTTTTTTTGTCATCTCAAAAAAGTTTCCTTGTTTTTCAGAATTATTAAAATTATTTCAATTCTGCTTCTTATTATATGATGGGTGGCTTTGGTAAGTTTGATCTCTTTCTCTTGTGAAAATCAAAGTAGTTTCATAGTGATTATAGTGCTTTGGTGATTACTACTTTCATTGATAATTATCTATAGAAGATTTCATGATTTAGAATTGAAGAAAGATAAATATCGTTAGGTAGCATACAATCATGACAAGGAGCTTGCTGAGAGATACGCAAAAAATATTTCACTCATCCTTGACAATATCTATAACGGGGATAAATTTTTATTATATATTGTTTTTAAAATCCCTAACAGTCTTTCTAAAGGTCAAAAAAATTTACTATTTATACAGGCTATTTGAATCCTTAATAGAGTCGACCACAACTTAGTTTTTCTATTCTTGGTATCACCACGCTTTATAAATCATTTAAGTGAATCTAGTGAATCAACCAAGTGTTACATAATCGGCAAGTATTGATTAGATTCTCACTTCTTAGTAAGTAGAACCGATATAGTTGACTGGGGAAATATCCATATCACTTAATTGCGCTATTAGCATATGATTAAACCCAGTACAATCATATCAAATATGTACATATTCCTCATACCTTTCTTTCAATTTCGTAAATTTCGATCTTATGCCTATTATATTTAGCTAAAGATAATAATTCTATCGTATTTTTATTATAATAATGAATCTCTGGACAAAAATCGATGATTACAAACCCACAAACTGTCTTCAAGAAACAAATAGGTACTATAATTTACACATATATTAAGCATATTTTTCATAAAAACAATAAAAGCAACTAACTAAAGCATATAGTATTATTTGTGTCAGCTTGTATGAACTTTTAATTAACAAAATCACCAGTTTTGGGAGTACCTAAGAATAAAAGAATCTGGTGGAGTTTTCTATTTTGTAATTAATCTAATAAATAACCATGAAATTATCATTTCAATCATATTGAATAAAAACTTAAAGTTTTAATTCTATGATGAACTATAAATAAAGATGATTATAAATGGTTTAAAGCAGAAATCCTCCAAACCACAGCAATGATTGGGGGAGGGGGGAAAACTTAGTACATCAAATATACGCCAGAGTCAACTTAAAAGTTTCTCAGTCAAGAAATTGGAGGGTTGGCCGAGTGGTCTAAGGCGGTAGACTTAAGATCTACTGGTGTTATCACCGCGCGAGTTCGAACCTCGCATCCTTCATTACTTTTTTAAATTTGTTTGTTAATTAATTATTAACATAGCATATTTTTTTTTTTTTTTTCATCAATTAATTATAGATGATTTATTTTTGTATTATTATATTATTATTGTTAATAAAATTTTCAAAATCGATTCTTTTCCAATTTTTCCAATTCAATTCTTTATTTTTATTTAAATATTTTGTACTTTTGTAGTGAATTGGATTTATTAATAGAATACTTGCATGTTTATTTAGTTTTAATTTTAGTTTTGATCTTTTTTTTTGAGCTTTTGATATTGCTTGCGTTCCCTTTTTCGATGATTTATTTTTTTGGTTGTTGTTTAAGGGTGATGTAGGATTATTGAATGGGATAATTTTTCTCTTTGTAACAAATTGATCATTAATTGGAAGAGGAGAATAGTTAAAATGAGGTGAGTTTTGATCTAAATGGAACATTACAGTTTTTCGGTTAAGCTTTCTCTTATTTTCCGACTTCATAAAATTTTCCAAAAATTGAAAGAAGTTTAAATTTTTTGAATTTTTTAAAGAATCAGTGGAACTAGTTACTATTAAATCTTGTTGTGGTGTTGAAGTTATTGATAAATTAACTTCATTTAATGTAGATTCAGGTGTGTATACTTCTTTTGGAGGTGTTTGAGTGCCTGGTAAAGTTTCCAATGTGAATTCTCCAATAACTTGAGGGGTAGTTTTAAGATTTTTGGACTTGTTTCTAAGACGAAGTACGGATGGTTGGATGTTAAATTGCTTTAATTTCAATATTTTTTTGTTTTGGGATTTGATAATACGATTTGGTTCTGTTTGTTTTGTTAGTATAAGGAAAGTCCCTGTGAGAATTAGAAAAAGAGGGAGTGCATACTATATGGCTTATCATCTTGCTGTGAATCTTTATAAACTTTAATGTTAGACTTTTTCATTAGTGGAGAGAGAGAGATGGAGACGACAAATACACAGAAAAGGGGATAAGTAAAAGAACCACCAAACAAGGGGAGTGGGATAAAAGTACTCGCATTTCTACTAATTACTCTTTACTCAGAAAAGGGAGGCAAAAAAACAAACAAGCAAATTAAGAATAAATAATATACAAACGTTATAGATTGAAAAGATTCATTTTCTATTTAATAATTGTTCCCTTTTAATAACACAATCATCGAATTTAATTAAATAAACTGTTCTATTAGGGAATAAATCAACAGGTACGTTATGAGCACTAACTTCACATTTAAAGAATGAAGAATCTAGGACACCTTCAATTAAACCTGCGATGAAAGCTTCACAATTTAAACTTTCATATTCTTTTGGAATTGAGATAAAACGAGATAACAAAGGTTGATTATCAATAATCATATATTGATTATCTGATTCTGATGATTTTTCTAAATTATCAGCTTGTTTATCAAATAAATTTTTCCAAATTGTACCTGTTATAAAATGTAAAATTTCCAATATTCTAATTTCTCTCTTTGATGAATTCGATTTACCTGATGATGTTAAATTATTATTAAAATTTGATCTTAATGAAGTTAGTTCAAGATATTTTAAACCAATTGTATAACCTAAGTTATTTAATTTTCTTTCCAATTCAATTAAACTCTTTGAATTACTTAAATTGAAAGAAACAATTTCCATAAACAAAAAACTTAATGATGATAATGAAATTTCATGTTTTGCTCTATGTAAATTTCTATCATAAATTGAATTAATTGGATTTAATTTTATCTTATTAGCGGTTGGCGACGGTAGTGATTGTAAATGTGACTGTGAAATGCTTGCCTGTTGTTGTTGATTTGGAGGTCCCGTGGTACGAGGTCCCACTGCCGGGTCATAACCTATTCCTTGTATGAAGACTTTAGAAGAAGAAAGGGAAGATGACATGATAATTAGTTGATCAATCAAGATAAAGAGATAGATATATATATAATATTATATATAACTAACTAACGAAGTACAAAGTTTCAATCAATGAATATAGTAGCACGTCTGCCAATTCCTGTTCACGTGCCACTAAGAGACGTCCTCATTTCGATTTTGAGTTGCCGGTTTCCATTTCATTCATATTTTTCACTCTTGTTTTTTTTTTTGCAAGTGTTAACCGGTAATAAACAACGGACAATCAATAATTTATGAAGTATAGAGTAATTAATAATATACAATGGCTATTACTATTAGATTAGCGACAGTTGATGATGTACAAGGGATGCAAAATGCAAATCTTAACAATTTACCTGAAAATTATACATTAAAATATTATTTATATCATATACTTTCATGGCCACAAGCATCATTTGTGGCGACAACGACAGATCCCGAATTAATTGAACAAGATTTTGAAAATGGAAAAGATATTAAATGGGATACACAATATGTTAAAAGAGGTGAAAAAATTGTTGGATATGCATTAGGTAAAATGGATGATGATGCAGAAAGTGAAGATAAAACACCTCATGGTCATGTTACATCATTATCAGTTATGAGAACTTATAGAAGAATGGGATTAGCTGATAAATTAATGAGACAATGTTTATATTCATTATGTGAAAATTATCAAGCACAATATGTTTCATTACATGTTAGAAAATCTAATAGAGCAGCATTACATTTATATAAAGATACTTTAAAATTTGAAGTTTTAAGTATTGAAAGTAAATATTATCAAGATGGTGAAGATGCTTATTATATGAAGAAAAATTTAATTTTAGATGATTTATTACCAAGTAAATTTCAAAATGCTAAAGAAGAAGATGATTTAGAATCCGATTTATTAGAAGGAATAATTGTTGATAAAATTGAAAAAGTTTCAATATAATGAAGGATATGTATAATTATTAGAAAGACAAATATACTATTTATTTACGATTTTTTAAAGATTTAACACTACAGTAAAAAAAAGGAAAAAAAAAAAAACACAAGTAACTTATAAATAATTATATATAATAGACTTCATATCAGAAAAGATTAAGTAAGGTAGCGTGATTTTTTCCACATCAACGATTGACAAACGGAACGTTCGTTAAAAGTCTCGAGCCAAATGCACTCTAGTCATCATATAAGAAATCAATTATATAAAACTAATCATAATAAGTTTTAAAAGATACTGTAAACATATCATTGAAATTCTCTTTTCTTTTCTTTTCTCGAAAGAAACAGTCCAACTAACTAGTTAAAGACCAAGTGAAATTCAATAACTGTCTACAGATTCAATAAGAAGGAGTCAAATCAGACAAAGAAACAAAACAAGAAGAAAGAAAAGTGAAGAAAAAGGAGAAATCAAATTGTTTAAATAGTTTTTTTTTTTCGTCGTGGAAATTTTTTTTGGTGGGTTTTTTTAGTGTTTGGTGCACGACCTGCCATTTGGGGTTTTTTCATTTTATTCACTTTGTTTTATTACTGTTATCGTTATCTTTTAGTTATATTTTTCATATTTATATATATATATATATATATTTATTATTATCATTTTTGTTCTTTGCGATAAGTTAACTTGTCAACTTTCACTTCTCCATCGATCAATGTATATAAATATAGAGTACAAACAGTACCTTGAATATCAAGTAAACAGAAACTTGGAATTGGATCCATGTAATCTTCAATATCTTCAACGTTAATATCTTCATCATTTTCTTGTTCAACATCTTGTGGATGAATATTTGATTTTGTTATTATTACATTACTATTTTCATTATTATTATTTTCTGTATCTTTATCTGTATTTGTATTCTCATTATTATTAACATTATTCACATTTTCATCGTTATTGCCATTTTCATCTTTATTTTCTTCAGTTTCTGTAGAATCTTTATTCTCTTGCTCTTGCTCTTGTGCTTGGTCTTGTTCTTTTTCCTGTTCCTGCTCTTGCTTTTGTTCTTGTTCTTGTTCCTGCTCCTGCTCCTTTTCCTTATCTTTCTCTTGCTCCTCATCTTTATTTAATTCTTTATCATCTGTTGTAGCATTCTCTTCACTTCCACTTCCATTTATATTTAAATCTTTTAAATCTTGATTAATTATCTCTTTCTTATCTAATAATACCCTTTCAATTATTTCTAAATCTTCAGAATCCATTTTACTTGAAGAGAATGCACCTGTTGCACTACCAGGATTAACAAAAAATTTACCATCTAAAGTATAAGCTTCAACTTTATGAGTTGAACCATAAATTAAAATATCAACATCCATCATTCTAGCTTGAGTTAATAAACTTAAAGGATCAGCTTTTGGTATAATTTGGAATCCATTAATTAATCCAACTTTTAATTTATCATATGTGAAAACTAATGATAATGGTATATTTAAATCTTGATCAAATTCTCCTTTAACAATTTGAAAATCTAATGATAAAGATTTCAAAAAATTTAACGTTGATTGTGATGATGTTGAATTACCAAGGCATAAAACTTGTTGAATCTTACCTGTTGGTTGTAAAAGTTTCTTAAACTTTGATGGTATATCAATTGCACGATCTGGAACGTGTAAATCTCCAATTGCTAATACTAACATGGCTAATCTATATATCTATATATATATATATACTTGAGTAATTAATTAATTAACTGATATAAAAGACAAATACCATATATCAATACACCTGTAATCCAACAGCCATTCAAAAATACAAAAATGACAATCGCAAGTCGCAGCCGCCATTTCACCTCAATCTGCCTTATTATATCATGGATTATGTAATACATAATATATATTAAACAGACCTTATTTTAAAGCCGATATATGTAAACTTACAATAACTACAATTATATAAATCTCTTTTAAACATTTTCGTATAATTATCATGATTCATGGATAAGATAGCTTAAACAAAATGTAATAAATACTAATACTAATAATAAAAATAAAAATAATGCCATAATGGTCGTAAATATAATAATAATAATAAAAATGGTTGAATAAATTTGATAAATTTGATAAATTTGTATAGAATAAAATAGTTTTAACTTTTTTTTAAATTAAATCTCTAAAAAAACAAAGATTCATTTTTTAATATATATATAATATAAAGTTGTTCATAAATTCTTTATCATCAATTGTTTATTTTTTTTCATCAGTAGCTAAGAAATCACTAAATTAAAAAGTAAAGAGCGTATATTAAATACTCACATCAGCCAAATATAGGATAAATCAATCAGTTTTAATTATGCATTGATGATTATTCCATTTGGAGATATAAATAAAAAATATAGGAGCAAAACAATGTTAGTATGTATATAATTATAAGTAATAATAATCAAATGTTTTAATCAACTTACTTTAATAGTTTTTCAACATCAAATTCTGATTCTTCAGCCTTTGCAGGTGTTGCAGCGGCAGCAGCTGGGGTAGCAGCAACAGGTGCTGGACCGGAAATAGCCTTTGGAATGGTGATACCTCCAACAACGGATAAAATAGTACCAATTGCCAACTATATATAGATATTAATCATAATTAATACGTTGATATGTTAGTATATTAGAAACAGATAACAAAAAATGGAAAAACAGGAAGGTGAGCATATATATATATATATATATGGTTAGCTAGCTCCCTTTCCCCGATATATAACTAATAACAATATCGTATAAGATAAAACCACATACCCAGTGAGATGGAATATTTTTACCTAAGATAACGTAACCGGCAGCCATTTTGCAATCAATTGGAATTATATATGAAAGATACAATATAATATAGAGAAGGAATCAAACCAATTAAACCAACCAAACTAATCAAAGGGAAGTTAACAACACCGCGTTGCTTAAATTAAAAAGCTCTCCGGTTTTTAACAAATTCGATTTTTGTGGTTTTCGCTGCCAATCGAATTTCCGCTAATAGCAGGGGAGGGGCGGGATGGTGCAAGGGTGCTTGTATTAGGTAAGTAATTATGTACTTGATCTTCTTTTTTTTCTTTTTCGTGTCACATGATATTAGGTCACGGTTTGATTCTGCCAATTTTCATTTACGGGTATTTGCGGGTGGAGTTTTTCATTTAATTTATATATATTATTAGCTTCTCTCTATAAATCGTTATGTGATTCATTGTACAAGTTGGTTGTTCTTTCTATTTTGCTCTCTACATCACCCCTCGATATATCTTTTAATAATAATGGTATGTTTATCGTATTATATGCCTCCTTGTCATACCCACAATTTACTAACGCCTTTTTTTAGTCTTTTGTCAAATCTGCTAAATCAATCATCCCAACTTTAGATAGAATCTTAGTTCAAAGAGTTAAACCTGCTCAACAAACAGCTTCCGGTATTTATATTCCTGAAAAGAATCAAGAAAAAGTCAACGTTGCTAATGTTATTGCAGTTGGTCCTGGTTTTACTACACCTCAAGGTCAATTAATTAAACCAAGTGTTAACGCTGGTGATGTTGTCTTATTACCTAATTTTGGTGGATCACCTGTCAAAGTTGATCAAGAAGAATATATCTTATTCAGAGATACTGATATTTTGGCTAAATTAGAAAATTAATCAATTAATTGACTGATTTTATTTTCATTAATAAATTTGTATATAGATAATAATAAATAATAATATCATTAATTTAATAATCTTCTAATTTAAAATCATTGCTTGCCTCCAATAATTATCCAATTTATATCTACCTAACAAATTCAAAATTTCATCATCATTATCAAAATTGTATATTGTCCATTTATTAAAATGTAAATCAACTAATTCACCTTCCCATATTAATTCACATTTATTCTTCGATAAATCTTCTAAATCTTCTTCTTTTTCTATTTCCATTTCACCATTTGTTATTGCATTTTTATTCTTACTAATCACATTTTCAGTCCAATTGATTCTATTTAAAAGTAAATTTTTATATTTTTTAATTGATTTTTCACCTCCTTCAATTATAATTAAACTAAAACTATCATTTAAATTTAAACACATACCAAATAATCCTAATTGTTTTGCATTAATATCAATTTTATATCGATGTTGATTATTAATTAATCTATTTATTTTGAAAACTGCTGAAAATGATCCTTTATTTAAATCATCTTGTAATTTTCTTTCAATTTTTTCTAATTTATCTTCCCTTGTCGCTTTTCTTAATAAATTATCGGATTCATGTTTTAATCTTCTCATTTCAATTTCATTTCTAACTCTCATTTCAACTTCTGTTGGATTCTTAATTGCATCATTTGTTAATACATTCATTAAATTCTTTAATTTTATCTTTGGTGCTGGTGTTGGATCTAATCCTAATTTAATTCTATCTTGTTTCTCTTTTAATTTTTCACTTCTTGTATTTTTACGTAACCTTTTCAATTCTTTCTTTGTTAAATATAATGCCTTGTTGCTTTCATCATCATTATTATTTCTCTCCCATGGTGCTATTATAGGAACAGGATGTTGAATATATATTGTAATTGGATTTAAATCATCATCACCATTATTTGTATATGCCAATCCATCTTCTTTATCCATTTCATCATATCTATTACCTTTTAAATATGGCTTATCCCACCATTCAATACTTGGTGGTTGTTCAGGCAGATAGAATTGTTCACCTAATGATTCATCAGGTGTAAGACCTTGATCTTGTAATTTTTCAAATTCAATTAATTTTAAGTTTTCTTCTTCTAATTTAGCTCTTATTTCATTTGCTTTTTCAATATATTTACCTTGTGGATTCAATCTTAATTCCCTTTTGGGTCTCTCTAAGAAAAAATCTTGTTGATTTATATATGGATTCACAGTAAATCCTTCTCTCGTCTTTTGATTCTTCAATGGATTGAATTTCTTTGGAACAACTACACTTGGTGATTCACTTCTTAATAACGGATGAATCTTTATGCTTGATAGTACATCAGTATCATTCTTTGATGATGATTCATCTTTCTTCTGTGAGTTGTTGTTAGTGGTCTTGCTGCTCTTCACTTCTCTCTCATCCCTCTGATATCGCTGTTTCTTACTTTGATTCCCTCTAAATGAATCATTCGGTCTCTTCGACATGTTCAACTTATTGAGGTGCAATTAAATTGAAAGGAGACGTGGTGATTTAATAATCAACTTTTCATTCCTTTGTTTTTAGCATTTAAATTTTTTTTAAGTGTACCTTTTTTTTCTCTCTTCGTGCGGCTCATCATCTTTTTCTTTACAAAACAATCAATATTTATATAATCACATAGCAGTTTATCTTAATACAAGTTATATATAACGGAAACCAAAAAACACAAAAAAACAAAAAAATTAAAAAAACAAGATAAACAAAAAATTCAAAAATGCATACATATTTACATATCCATATGTTTAAAAATCAATATAAACATACATCAAGCAATCAATAAAAGTAAAAGAAAAAAGAATATACATAAGAAAGGAAAAAGGCAAGGAAAAGTAGAAACGAATTTATACTCAATTAATAAAACTTTATGAATAAGTAAATAAAATAAATAAATAAATAAATAAATAAAGAAATAAATATAATTTAAAAATCTTTTTTTTTTTTTTTTTTTTTTCTTTAAAATAACATTAATTATGCAAAACCAAAACCTTCATGGCCCTCAGTTAATGCTTTTAACAACAAGCTACGCAATTTTTCATAACTTTCATATTCTGGTAAATCAATTTGATTGAAACAAGTATGAGATGATGGCAATCTATGTGTAGCTCCATAAACTCTATGGATACTAAATTTAGAAACACCTGACATACCAGCCAATTCTTTAAATCCATTTAATGGAACTTTACTTGTACCGGTAGCAAATTGTAATAATTTTGCCTTCTCTTCAGAATCAAATGATTTAACAGCTCTCCAAAACCATTGAATTTGTGGTGATGATGCTGTATAATTATGATAATTAGTATTATTCTTCCAATCATCAACATCAATGTCTGGTAAACCTGATATCAATAATTCTAATTCTTGATCATCAAATATTGCAATTAAATCTTTTGATATAATTTGATGGAATCCTTGTAAGAAATTCTCCATTTGTTCGGATATCGATGTTTGTAATCTATATTCAACGATCAATTTAACATATTCTTGTTTATTCTCTTCAGTAACTGCAATATTACGTCCATTCTCTTTTAAATCAATAATTGTTTGTTCACCATAATCATCAGTTTCAACAGAAAATGTTTCAACAATAATATCTGTAATATCATTTTCAAGCATCCAAACTAATGATTTATAATAATCTAAATCTAATGATTCAATATCTTTCAATGAAACTGGACGACCTAAGATTCTCTTATAAACTGCTCTACTAAAATGACAATCTAACATACAACCATCATAAACAGCTTTACCAATGATGATACCAACAAATTTAAAGAATGAAAGATGCTCAGGATTCACCCATGATGTTCTATTCGGATGGAATGTTGTCTTATCAGCTGCCACCGGTGTAAACAATGCATAATCAGGATTAAATATTTGTCTAGATAAAACTTGATACCATTCTCTAGTTAAACCTCCCGCATCAATACCTTGTTCACCTCTAAATTGAATATCTAATTTGGCCTTACGGATATCAGTTGGTGATTTGAAGAATAATGCACGGAATGAATCCAAAAATACTTGATCACGTCTAACATTGACAGGCATTGCAGTTCTGCTAACATCATCTTCATGAAGCTTCTGATCGAAATAAATTCTCTTGTTATCAAATTCTAGCACTTTAGGGTTTCTTATCAACACGGAAAATGGTCCGCTCATTAATTTTGGATTACTTCTAATCATACGGTTTAAAATCTTTTTATGCTCTTCTGTAAATGAAAAGAATAAACTTTCAATTGGCTCATTTGAAAAATCAGGAGCTTTCTCTTCATAATTCAAAACATCTCTAATTGGAAGATCATCAATCTTACTATGCTTACAAACAACTAACAATGCCTCGATTAATGGTGATAGGATAGTTGCAACATGTGATAAGTCTTGTCTTTCACTTAAAATGCGTAAACAATCGCTTAATGCACCCCACAAAGGTCCTAAAGCAGAATTCTTATACAATTCTTTCAATTCTTTAATTTCACGACCTTCTTGGTTATCATTGTCTTTAGTTTGGAATAAATAGTCTAAAGCTGTCAAAACTCTCAATAATTTAGCTTGATCTGATGATCCTGATGCAAAACTAGTTAAGCTTGGGATATCATCATCTTCAGTACCTTCATGATCTTTCATTTCTACAATCAACTTTCTTAGATCTTTGGCAATATGTTGACTTAAAGAAGTAGCTTTCTTTGATAATTCACGTGGGAAAACAATCTTTGCATTTTCTAGCAATGATAAGTTTTGAATTGATGAAATCGTCTGTTGGAAAACTTTACTTGCACATTCGTCCGCAACCAAAATGTTAATAATCTGTTTCAAGTTTCTATCAGGAATCACTGGTAACTGAGGTGGTGATTTCAATTGTTTCTGATCATCATCATGAATTTCATTTAATTTAGCACGAATTAATTGTAATGGTCTTGTAGCAATCTGGAATGTACGTGATAATATGTCCATCAAGTTGGTGTCTTCTTTGATCAATTTATTATCTAGTAACCCGAGTAAAACATTGATAGGGTATCTAGAGCCATTATCTTTCAATTTGTTCTTCTTAGATAGTTTTCTAACAAGTGGAATACTGTCTTGATCAAGTAAAAAGTGTAATCTCATATGACTTTCATTTTCTAATAAATATTGAATAATGTCAATCGCCTGTGTTGCCACAGTCAATGTGGTACAACCACTTGGGAATGAAGAACTTTTATTCGGCATCACAGGATTTGTAACAGTTTGTTTAACTGGCGATTTGGTGATGGAAGCTGTCTTACTAGCAGGGCTAATTTCAGGAGCCAGTGAACGTTGACAGATCTGGTGATAAACAGATTCTAAAGAGGCTTGATCAACCAATCCTTCTTGAAGAATGTAAAGGAGTAAAGCAACTATTTCACCTCTAGTTTGCTTGTTGTAACACAAATAACCTAAAGTACGGAAGAACGATTCCCTTTTGTAATAAAGCTGTGCAACGAAGACCATCTTCATCAAAGCAGCAACACCAGCTTTATCAACCATTGGAGCAAAGAATATTTTGGAGCTTTTCTTTTCCTTGGCTTCTTTGGTGGTTTCAACTGGTTCACCTTCGCCTGACTCGCTACCATCTTCATCATCGTCTTCATCACTTGGCATGTTCATATGTAAACGTTGCATTATACGGCTGCTGAAACTTGCATTATATTCATCACGCATGATTTCATCACGTAGAGCATCTGGCAAAGCAGCCATAAATTGTGGATCAATCTCTGCAACCACAGAACCAGTACTAGTAGCTTCAGCTCTTCTCTCTCTAACATGTTGTGCAAAAACTTCTTCTCTCATATCTTCTGGTAAAGCTTGCAAAAATTCTGGATCAATATCAGTACCACTAATATCAACCGGTCTTCCAGCGATAGTAACATAAACAGGCTCACGCTGAGTTGTCTGTGATGTCTCATTTTCATCGACATTATCATCACCGTCACTATGAGCTTCTGCTTCAGCCTCAGCTGCTGCCTTTTCAGCTGCTTCTAGCTTCAATCTGCACTTTGTAGCTTCTTCTTCTCTTGCCTTTTTGAGCCTATCAGCTTCTTCTTGCGCAATTCGTTTCTCCTCTTCAGCAATCTTCTTACTACGGTCAAAAATACGATTCACTATAGGTGGAATTACACGACATGCTTCCTTTACAGCAGATTTCCCGTAAAATATAGCCGTAGTTTCCGCCCATCTCTGTAAAGTTGACTTAATGTAGATATTTGGAACTTGCTGATTCTTTTTAGCTGATGAACGAGGACCTTCACCATTAAGAACTCTTAAAATGTCCGTGAATCTTGCCATTCTTGATTGAGAGACGTTACCATCACCATGTCTAGGAACAATAACAGTATTGTGACCTAGTCGTGGGAAAAATAGATGATTTAATAGAGAAGAACCATTACGCTCTTGCATGCTATCAACAGGTAGCGGAATTTCAATAGCCCCCGAATCGCCTTGTGCACCATTATTAGGGAATGAATTAATGCTGATTGCTGAAAATTCACCATCCATCTCGTCTTCATCTTCAGATTCTTCTCTAGCAATTAGAGACAAGTCTTCAGAGGAAGTCAATTCACCGATTGACGTGAAATTGTTGAATTGACCTCGGTGACTGTGACGTCTACGGTGACGTTCTTCACTTTCATTTTCAGCGACCCATTCTTCAAGTATGGCACTATCATCATCACTATTATCATCCTCACCATCTCCTTCATCATGTTCATCTTCATCACTTTCGACAAGTTCGATCATATCATCAGAATCATCATAATCACTATAATCGTCTTCATCCATATAACTATCCGCATCTTCTGAACTAGAAATACTGCCGTTGGTTCCAGAACTATCAATATCAATAATTAATTGCCCATCAGCAATAAGATCATCAACTGAATCGCCTTCACCCTCATCATCGCTATCTGAGTTTCCAGAGCCTTCTTCGTCATCGTCAAATTCAACAATTTCAATATCAGAATTATTCAAATCAACCATATCTTGATCTTCATCGTTGTCCATATCTTCATCATCATCATCGCCACCATCATCATCTTCTGAATACACAATTTCGATATCTTCACCATCAAGGAAATCATCACTGTCCTCGTCATCTTCGTCAGAAATATCTTCAACATCGTACATACCTAACGTAGAATTTCTTAGCAAGTCGGGAGTTTCTTCTCTCTCCTCTAAGTCATCATCGACAATGTCTTCTTCCTCTACATCTCCGTGAGTGTATGAATCTTCTTTAAACAACTCCTGATTTTGCACTTTGATAGATCCCAATAATGAAAGACATTTCATAACTCTACTTGAGATTTCTTCTGTATGTGGGAAATTGACATCAATATCGGATAAGATGGATGCTAACACATGAGAGAGCTTTTTGTCCAACAATTCCTTCGATAGTAAATATGGATCAATTTGAGTCATTGATTTTTCAATAGCAGAAGATATCACCACAACTAATTCATGTGTTTCGCCTAGCATCTTTGAAAAGAGATCTAAAAGATCAACAATCATGCCATATCTTTCAAATGCACCTTTATTGTTAGTGTTAGCCTCTCTTATGACCCTAATGAGGATATCAGAAGTGAACTTTCTGATAAATGTCATATCAGGATCAACGACTTTCGGATCATCGTTTGAAAGACCTTTGATTGGCGTTGTAGAAACTAAGCCAATAATACAAACACTTGCAAGTAATGAAACTAGACGACGTCTTTTAACCTCTTCAGAGTCAGAATTGTTGAATGGCTCAGACGATAAGAATTGATGGATCAAAAGATTCAGAGACGTAGAGCGTGGCTTATCAATACTTGGTGACTCACATTGTTTCTTGGAGAAAGTTAAAAACTCTGATTTAGCTTGCTTATAAGAAAACAATAACTCAGCTATGGTTTGCAATAAGAAGCAAGTGTAAGCACAGTCTTTGTTTTTAAACATAATTTCTTTCGAATACATATGGATTTGCCTCTTACTTTCTTTCTTCTCCTTTTCAGTTTTGGAATTTTCTTTTTCTTTTTCTTTTTGCTCTTCCTCTGGTGTCAATTTAGGAGTAGAAGTGAAATCTCTTTTGCCAACAGCCATTAACTCAGTGATTAAGACTTGCATAATACCAGTGGTATAACCAGCTTCAGATCTATCATCGTCTGCCTCTCTCATTGAGGTATCAGCGCTGCTGGGAGTATCAGCAAGCTTCATTTGCTCAGGAGTCATGGTCGTAAGTAGCAACGATTTCAAAGGTTTATGACATTGAGTTAAAATACAACTCTCCGCAATGCACTCAACAAATACAGAGCCAGATCTCATAACTAGTGGTGAGTTTTCTTTTAAAAGACTCATCAACTCACGAACATTCGGCGCTTTCTTACTCTCTTTTATTCTTGAAGCAAAGATTCTTTGAATCTCTTTTGAGATATAAGCCTCCAAAGTCTTTTTCGATTCCATACAACGTCTAACCAAATTAATGATAATTGACTGTAAATTGGTTTCGGTATCAGTGAACTGTTGAACAGATCTTATAAGAGGCTTAATGACGGCCGACTTACATATCCGAGATGCTGATTCATCATCAGCACAGAAAAGAATCAACAGTCTAGCCACTGAAAGTGCAGATTCAACCTTTTCAATTTTTTCAATATTCAATAAGCAATTGAATAACTGCTCTTCAATTTCAGGGTCGATCGAATAATTCTCTTGGAAACTGGTGATAGGAGGTGTGACAATTTTTTGATTCAGTTCTTCAACAACAGGAGAAAATGGAACTTTGATTGTGGTGAATAATTTTTCAAATACCAAGAGAGCATTGGAGAACCATCCAGCATTGACATATTCAGGCTTCATCTCAACGATCAAGAATTGATATATGTTGTCAGCAAGATCAGATCCTTTACAAATGACACGAGAGTCTAATAATAAAGCCAACAAGTGAAGTAAACTAGAGAGCTTATCACAGTCTTCATTACCTTCTTTACTGGCCTCTTCAAAACTGTACGAGCAAACAGCCATGAATACAGATGAGACAACCTCAGTGTACTCCATGAACTCACCGTAGGACGATTTCCAAAAGACAATGTTTAGCAAATCTGCAACCCTGTAAACAGATTTTGGATATAACTTTGCAATGCTTAACCAATAGTCAATAAAATTTTCTTCATTAGTAACACGGCTAAAGTTTAGATCATCAAGTGTACAGTCCGACTCATACTGTGGCCGAACTTGCTGAGGTTCAACAAATACGTAATTGTCAGCAATTGCCTTCTCACAAACATCGTGCCATAAAATCCTATAACCAGATGTAATCTCCTCTTCTAGTTCTTCGTAACTATTCGAGTAAAGAGCATCGAGACTATTTCTATAGAATAATAAAAGCTCTTCAGCGGCCTCTTTGTAAACGCCCAGCCTATCTAGGTACTCAAGCTTAGGGGTTGAAGGAGCAACTTGTTCATATGTTAATGGGTAAAGTCTACCACCATAAGCAAACGATTGTGAAGATGAGACAGAACAATAGAAATTCTTACTGATGGCAAGAATTTTTTCAATCAAGCCCAAAGGAATCTTATTAGTGTCACCCTCTAAGAGAGCAAGACCATTTCCCCTTGTTCCTAATATATCATTCAATAAACCATAACTTGCCAAAGAAGTTTGAACAAGAATAGATTGATTGATCTCACGATAATATGGTGAATTATTCTTTATGAGATCAGGATACAGTTTCTCTTGAGATGGAATTTGGAACACCATTGATTGGGTGGAAACTGCTGTGAATATACTCAAAATTTGACTTAATATTTTAACAGAAGTGCTACAAATATTGATATCAATATAATCCAACTTTTGATACTCTTGTATGCCTTCAGTTGGAAGTTCTTTTAATATTTTGAAGTATTGATATGCAAGCTCTCTCAAATTTATCAAACCGCCATTTTGTAGTAAGCAAATTACCATCAATGAATTCAGTTGGTCGGAACCCCTTCCAACCATCGATAGAGCTGAGTATAACTTATTAATCATCAATAAGTTATAACCAGCTACAATCTCTTGATTATCCGAACGAATAAGACTTAAAGCATCAACAAAAGAATCAGAAAACTCAGTTATTATACGAACTGAATTTTTAGGAACCAGTCCAAATTTGTTATCTTGTCTTCTATCAACACTTATACGACATAAACAAGCAAATGTGTACCTTAACCAGGATTGACAACGAGTGAAATGAAAGCACAACATTGATAAGTTTTTGAACTTGGCGCTAGTACCATCCCAGTTACCATTCTTTTCGTTTGGTTTACCGATTTTAACTTGATAAGGTGAAAAATCAGTGTTAACAGCAACAACATCCTTACAAACTTCAAATGGAGTTCTTGAATGAATGATAACTTCTTCAATTGTGATTCTTCTGTAAAACGCAACTAACATCTTTAGTAGCTTGATTCCTTCATCAGATGCAAATTTAGATGAAAGGTGGTGCATACGATGAGATGTTAACTTGTTTGGAGACCCATAGACATCACTGAATACATAAAGTAAACAATTCAAAATACATAGCTTTGACATCATCTTACCACCTTCAATGGCAGCAGCAGGATCATTTTTGTCAAATTGGTCAAAATAAGAAACATCATCTTTGTCGAAAGAAATGAATGGAATTAAATCTTCTAGTGTTTCCGAAATGGAATCAAGCAAACCTTGGAATGCGAATCTTGGTCTTTCAATATCAAGCGATCTGATAATCAAAGTTAGAGAGTATAGAGAGTTTGATAAAACATAATCAAACGTGACATTTTCAATGGTGATATATTTAATACAATCTTCCATGGTAACCATATCCACAACTTGTCTCCAGAAGGTGCTATTTTCAACTAAAGCTGCCAAAAACATAGTAGTGCATTCCAATAGATCACCTTGATTACTGGTTTCCCATATTGCCAATTCTTTTTCACCGTCTTCCATTTTTAAAACAGGATCAGTTTTCAAATAGTACAATGATCCATTAGGCGACTGATAAAACTGGACTGGTTCAAAATGAACTAAAGTCGGTGTCGTACGGAAAACGCTTAAAATATTTGTCTTTATTGTAGGTTCTAGATCCGGATGGTGTCTTGCTAGTTCATCAAAAACAAAACCCAAAGAGGTGGCATTCTCCTCTTTCAAAAGCTCTTTACATAATGCAGCGTCCTTAAAGATTTTAAAGTATTTGGTAATAATGTCTTCATCAAGAACCCTTTTCAATCCATCTTTATTCAACGATATCGCACCAATTGCTTCTGGGATCAGTAATAATAATTCTGCATACTTCCCTAGTAAGCCTTCAAAGTTTTTGAAAAATGTGTCAATAACCCCTGCTTCATTCAAAATTGCAAATGCTGTAGGTTCACTATTGATAATACCACTAAAAATATTCACTGTATCAGTCAATAATTCATATCCAAAAATAGCAGGGTTTTCGATAATCTTTATTAAGCTTTTCAAGATAGGAGAATCATATAAATTTCTCATTCTATCACCTTGATGATGAACAATCAAATGATGAACCAATTTTAATAAAGAATTAATTGTTTTAACCTGTCTCACCGTGATTGAATGTGAGACTATTACCTCTTTTGGAGCACCTCCATCAAAACCAGGATTCTCCAAAGCAAACTCAACCTCATATGCTAACAAGTCAATTAGAATATTAAAACCATTACTTGAAATGAAGTCATCCAACACTTCTGGTAAAGCTTTTAAAAACAGTTCGATTAGCTGTAATGGTCCAGATCTAGTCATACGGAAAGAATTTCTTAAAACCAAAAACTCCAATAATATGTTCATTAAACCTGCAGTTCTCAAATGAGCTGCAAGATATTTACCTTCTAGCATATTTGCAATTAAATTAAAGAAGTAATTGAGGTATGATTGATCTATATCAGTTTTATCCTCTTTAGCAGTTTTTAAAACGGACCGTAGGATATGGAAGAGTAACCCATGATTCACATTTCCTCCAAGAGCTCTCATCAAATCACCTCCACTATTTTTCTTTCCAGATATGCTGATAAAAGCACGTAAAGCTGCATAGGATGGATCGAAGGAAACGGCATTATCTGGGTTTATGAGGTCAGACATATAACTTAACAAATATGGTTCTTCTTCAAACACAGAACTTGTCATAACCGAGTAGAAGTTTGAGCATGATGCAGCAGCAACGGCAAGACATTTCATGGTGACTAAATCTTCTCTAAGCTTGATGCTCTCATAAGATTTATTGTTGAAAGCTTTAGCAATGTACACATCTAGAGCGAAATCAAACCATTTGACTTTAGGAATTACTCCAATTGCTTTATCGTATATCTGCTGGTATGACAGTTTTCTAATTGAGTCCTCATTAATAACAAAATGAAACAATCCTTCAGAGTTCAAATCATTCGTTGGAACATTGCTTGAATCATTATGCTTTTGTTTCTTTGACTGTGTGTTTAATATTTCATGCTTTTGGGTTTTGCCTCTTGGTTGATCGGTAGAATGCGTAATGTGATTCCTACTACGTCTCTTTGGGTCGGTGTTGGTGTGGTAGTACTTGAAATCTAGATATTTCCATTTAGAAGGCAAATGTGCATCAGGAGTAATGCAATCAAGTAAACTAACGTGAATTAAAGCTTGATGTTTATCTTTGTTCTTTTTATTCTTTTTAGATTTTCCATGATGATGCTGAGTAGATGAAACATTAATTTGTGACTGGATGCTGCCTTGGTTTTGAGGCTCAATTTGTTTAGTGACATCGATGGTGGTTGGCTTGGTATACATTGGAGCCACCTGAGGAGGGAAAAAGGTAGATAGTTTTAAAAGAAGTTCCTTAGTTTCAGTAGGCGAGTTAAATTTAACACTTTGTGTTGGTGCAAATCTTTCACAGATCAGACAAGTTAGCTTTAACGCTGATAGCCTGACTTTCATAGAATAAGATTTCAATATCTCGAAAACTCTGTGTGCACTGCTGTAAATCTCCTTGTTATGACAATGCTCTAATAATTTATATGTATAATTCAATACACTGCATACTATTCTTTCATCTTCGGGAGTTGTCTCTTGAAGTAAAGGATACTCTTGATCTAAGCTGTATTTCGTGACATGATTTTCTAAAATTTCATCCATTCTATCCAAGACAGGGATGTAATGGTAAAGATACACCCTCAATCCGTTCCAAGGCTCAGATGCTCTTTGATCAATTATTTGTAGAAACTCATTTTGTGAACAGCTCTTCAATTGATCAATTAGCTGTTGAATCGGTTGTGCCTAAAATAAAAGAAACAAACAATGTTAGTATGTTTGATCCAGACTCAAAGTGGCCGAACAAAGGCAAAAATTTAAAAAAAATACTTACTAATTCTTGCTTTTCAACGAAGTCTCTCTTAGTGATACGCATTCTATGAATATGATCTTAATAGTTGATATGACAATTAAAAAAATACCTTGCTGCAGTCTTATTATAGTTAGAGCAGTATAAAGGAAGTAAATCGTAATATTATTTGTGTGCCTTAATAAGAAAAAAAATTATGGTAGTGAATCAACTGGCACTTAACTTCTCACGGTAAAACGGTTCCCTTACACGACTCAAGGGCGAAAAACCAATTAACTAATGCTGTATGTACAAGTACTGAGTAACTATTGCAGTGGTAAGCTTGGCTTTAGAATCAATTGGATGATCTAATCTATTTATGAAGACATAGAAAGGCTGCAGTCCCCTTTGTACCAAACAGCAGATGGGAGTCATACATTTGGGCTTCTTGATTGAGAGTTTCTCTTTGTTTGAGTGCTGATGCAAATTTGAATTTTTGCCATGCGATTCCCGAGAAGAGCGGCTGAGGAATCAGGTTTTGTTAGCAGAGAGGGCGCGGCCAATCGATTCTGCGTCGATCGTCCGCATCTTTGCACCCTTGACTTGTTTTCAAACACGCGCGCGTGCACAACGCGACTCTTGTTGACGTCAAGAGGCAAAAGGCTAACCTTTGTATTTGTTTGTACATATCAATATATATAGCTTTACACCTGTAACCTCCTAGGAGATCCTATTTCTTAATTGAATACTGGATGCTTCATATTTTATTATTGGCAATTACACATGGACATATAGGTCCCGCAAAATTCTAGACCTTATTAGTCAATTCTTATATTTGGAGCTGTATAGTCAGGTGCACACTTTGTTCTATGCAATTACTTTCTTATTCGATTACAGTAAGATCTCTTATAAGATTTAAACTGGTATTCAATCGTCCCGCGTCCTCTATGGCCTGCCGAGATAACGAAATGTTACCTATAAAACCTAAAAGAAAAATATCATCAGAAGATATCAATTTTTCATTCTCATCAGATAGTGACGATCAGGATGTCATTATAAAGAAAGTGCGTAGATCATCAGCATCAGATAGAAATAAGTCAAATTTTTCAACTTTTATCGAAAGCTTCGAAAGTATACAAAAGATTGACTTAGATGAACCAGAACAAAACAACACAGACGAACCATTGAAAAGACCCCAGTTATGGCATAATGGAATTTGCCTTGACGATACGATAGGATTCATGAAACATTTTATTACCCTTGATCCTATCTATAAATCGATTTGTACCCCCGCTATAGAAACTTTAGAGAATCACTTTAAACGAATACCAGGACGGAGATCTACCGACAAATTGAGAACACCGAAGACATCACCTAAGAAGAACATTGCATCATCACCTATCGCTACAAGGTTTACCGCACCTCAACCCCATGCAATCTCTCAAGAACTTTCAACCAAATCCCCACCAATAAGGGTTACCACAAGAAATGGTAAAAAGGTACTTATTTCATCGCCAGACTCATCTTCCACTCATACATCGCCTACAAAGCCTACAAGATCATTAATTCCAACCTCTCAAAGCCAACACCAAATTCCAAGTTCTGATGCTCAAGAACAAAATGCACTGACGTCAGTCTTTGCACATCCTTTTCAACCACTTGTGCTGAAACGACCAATTTCTACTTCAGCAAATAACAATGCCAGACTTGAGTTGCTAACACAAAGGCCATCTGCATTTGTCAATATAACAAGGGCTAATATATATGATCGACTGCCTCAGGGCGATGCCGAACTACCGAATAACATCTCAGGGCCACCGAAAACTACTACTAAAGTTGTGAAGGCTGTCACATTAAGTGAAGAGCAAAATAAAGTTATCGAACTTGCAAGACGAGGTGCGAATATTTTTTATACTGGTTCTGCTGGTACGGGTAAATCACTTCTTTTAAGATCGTTAATCAAAGCTCTAAAGAAACAACATCCTTCAGGAACTGTGGGTGTTACTGCTTCAACAGGTTTAGCTGCTTGTAATGTCGGAGGTCAAACATTACATTCCTTTACTGGAATTGGTTTAGGTAAAGGAACGGTGGAGCAACTAACAAATAAGATCAAAAGAAATAAGAAGAACAAAAATAGATGGCTCACTTTAAAGGTTTTGATTATTGACGAGATTTCAATGATTGA
The DNA here is from genome assembly GCA_030556425.1 of Ogataea ovalis. NCBI lineage: Eukaryota > Fungi > Ascomycota > Pichiomycetes > Pichiales > Pichiaceae > Ogataea > Ogataea ovalis. The sequence continues at coordinate 237,996 of JAKTTZ010000017.1, forward strand.
TGGTGAATTGTTTGATAAATTGAACGCTATTGCAAAAAGTGTAAGGCGTAATAACTATCCATTTGGCGGGATTCAATTGATTATTTGTGGTGATTTTTATCAATTGCCACCTGTTTCAAAAGATAAAGAGGCAATGTTTGCGTTTGAATCTGACAGTTGGAAAGAAGCGATCAAATATACCATCGTTTTGAAAAAGGTTTTTAGACAACAATCTGATCGAGATTTCATTGGCATGTTAAATGAGGTTAGAAATGGGAAAGTGAGTCCTCAAACAGCGAAAAAGTTTTCTGCTTTGACTAGATGTTTACCTTCAAAAGAAGGTGTTACCCCTGCCCAATTGTTTGCCACTAGAAGAGAAGTTGAAAATGCCAATGGATCTCAATTGAAACGGTTACCAGGAAAAGAGATTAAATTCAAATCTTTTGATGGCGGTTCTGTTGAGGATGAACAAGTAAGAAAAAATTTACTTTCAAACTTCCTTGCTCCTGAAAGAATCTTTCTTAAGAAAAATGCACAGGTAATGCTTATTAAAAACCTTGATGAGACACTTGTAAATGGATCCCTAGGTAAAGTGATTGATTTTGTTGATCCTGACACGTATGCATTTTATAGATCTACTTCTGAGACCTCAATGGATTCCCAATCTGAAGCAATAGAAGAATCAAAAAGAAAAAATAAAGAGTTTAGTGCAGATAAGCATTTGGTTGAAAACCCTGAAGAAATTGACAGTGATTTAGATGATGACGTCTTTTCATTTTTGAGCGAGATAGATACAGTTAGAGATGGAGTATCCGAATCTGTAATTAAGAGTATGGAAAGGAAAAAAGAAAAAATGAAGCTTCTCCGTTCAGTATCGAAAGGTCGTAGTATGCCTTTAGTTAGATTCATTTTGTCTGATGGGAACACAAGAGAAGTATTAGTGGAACCCGAAACATTCAGTGTTGAAGATGAATTTGAAAGAGCTTTGGTTTCAAGAACTCAAATACCACTAATCCTAGCTTGGTCTCTATCTATTCATAAATCACAGGGTCAAACATTACCTCTTGTTACTATTGATCTTCGTTATGTTTTTGAAAAGGGACAAGCTTATGTTGCATTATCTAGAGCAACAAATAGACGTGGATTACAGGTAATCAATTTTGATCCATCAAAGATTCAAACCCATCCTAGAGTGGTTGAATTTTATGAACGATTGAAAACCATTGATGAGATTGAACAAACTAGCGGCGAGATCAATACAAAGTTAGACACAGATAGATTGAGACTTGACAATTTGACTGAATCAGCAGCCAGCATTGACGATTTCCAAGATCTATGGGCAAAAGAGAAAAAGAAAAAAGAAGATCAATTACTTCTGAATAATTCGAGGGAGGCAGAAGTGGAGCCAAACGTTAACGATCCTGATAATGACAATGATGTCTGTAATCTGGATTCATCTGAAGATGATTATTATGAAAAAAATGCTAGAAATAAGAAACCGATTACTTTTGATTACAGTGATAATGATGATGATAAAATTTTCAAAGACTTGCTACTAAAAAATTGATATACTCAATCCTGTTTTATGCTTCTTTTTGTAACCATCTCGTACGAAATGTGTTTTTCGGTGGTTCATTTTTCATTTTACATGCATAGTTTACTGTATATATATTTATAAACAAACTTTAAATTAATTATACCCTTTTGACGTATATATATTCATTCATTCATTGTGCTCCAACTATCCAGCCAATGATATTCTTACCTATTTCTGCACCATCACTAGTACGTAATATTTCACTAGCAGAAGATTGCAGCGATCTTTGTAATCTTGACTGTAAACCACCCTTTTCATGTTGGTTAAAATGCATGCTATTATTCTGTTCTTGTAATTGACTCTCCAGTTGATCTTTTGAAGTATTCAAAACTTGCCATTGTTCCAACACACTAGAGTTGAAATCTGTTGGTGCTATAAGCAATAGTTTACTCAACAATCTGAGTTTATAATTCAACAATTCTAATTCAGGATAATCTTCATATTCATTCTTAACTAATTGGAAAAAAGAGAATCTCGCATCTTGAGCCAAGTTAAATATAATAGGATTCGTCTGTTTGTTATCAATTGCAAGATCGAGCAATTCAATTGATAAATTATAAGAAAAGTTGAAATCAAATACCGTCGAAAACTCTAATTCCTTAAGTTTCAATTTAAATAATAATGGATTGGTATCTGACATTGGTTCATTGACGAATTTAAATAAATCATCCAATTCAAAGCAACATAAACCTGATATCAACAAATTTAATAAATTAAATAATTTGGGTGTTTGTAGGTAACTTTTTTCATTGAGTTCCAAAACTTTGGAGATAATTTCAAATGGATCATTAATGTCAAGAATCTGTTTAGGAGTTAAAGGAACACCAACTTCAAAATACAATTTCCAATCTAATAGTTCATTAACAGCTGTAATTAAATTATTTAATCTGACAGCTTCTGCATTTTTCTTGTCTTTAAGTAACTCTAAAGTATCCAAACTATTTTTCAAATTACCAATATATTTATCGCAATTGGTTGCCTTCTTATAGAAGAACCATGCTTGTTCTATTATACGTTCATCCCAAACATCATCCGTTAAAGTACAGTATTTATCAGCAAATTTGCTTGAAATAATATTAAAAAACTTGAGATCTATGAGCTTGTTAAAAATAATGACATCTAATTGTTGGATTGAAATTTTATTAAAAATCTTGGTATTTTTAAAGACCCAATAAATGGAGCTGAGTAATAGATCCCATTGTTTTGCATTCTTCCCATACTTTGATTCATTATTGATAAATCTCTCTAACTCATGCAGCTGTTTAGTTTCATCAGATTTAGACAAATTAACAACTTGCATCAAAGTCATCTCATTGGCATATAATCTTTCCCCTGTTTCAACAAGTTTCTCAAATTCTTTCACCAAAGACTTGGTTGGTTTGATACTCTTATAAGTTTGTTCAAAGTCAGATCCCTCAACAAGATCCACTATAAATACATCACCAGAGTCAGAATCCAAACTCAATGATTCTAATGTAACCAGAACTTCTTTCATATAAACAAATGTAGATAAGGATGCTGTTTTAGAAGCAAAAATAATTGCTAAAATAATGCTTGCAAATTCGTTTCGAATATCATCTTCCTTTTCAATGGCAACAACCAAATGATCTTGCCTCAATATTTCGATAATGATCTTAAAATTTTGTTCCGTTTTTTTACTATTAGAGTCATTAATAATCTTACTTCCCTGATGAGAAAGCCATTGATTGAAATATGTCCAACCATGCTCCACATAGGATAGATATGGCACTAAAGTGTTGTTAACAAGTTTTTCATAATCACCTGTCTCTATTGCCAAATCTAAAATGATATCAGTTTGATCTTTTATTTGCAATAAATCTTCCCAATCAACCAAAGTTGGTATTGTTGGATATACTGAAAGATTTGATAGCGGTAACAAGAACCCTTTTAACCAATGATCTAGATTGCTGGAGTAGAGTTCGTAATCAAATAATGAATCAATTGCAGAGGCTAACAAACTAAAATCTGGCAAAACAGAGTTAACTTTTAGCACTCTGGCTTTGACAAACTCTGAAAAACAAGAATTGAAAAAAGACGCCGACCATAACTCATCGCTGATGTTGTTCGGCCAGTGAATCTTCTGAGATTGATCCTGTATTATACTGAATAGCTGTTGTGACGATGATTCCACATCTTTACTGGATAGACCCAAAATGTATGTCAATTCTATTGGTAAACCACCAGGAAATAGATCATAAGGCTCGATGATAGAATCATCTTCACTTGATGGAATCCTTTCATGATACTGCTGGAGATTAATGAGAAATGCATGAACCAAGCCAAAAGTTTCAGTTGGAGAAATTAATTCTGGAGCATTAACTGCAATCGACTTCAAAACTTCAAAAACGTTACAATTGATGCCATTAACATCGACGTTAGAAGTTGTTTCAAATATAAGTGGTACAAGTACCGTTAGCGCTGCAGATAATGCATCTATGCTATCAGTGTTTGATATAATATATTGTAAGGATATATACAAACGATTCTGATTCTCTTGATCCTGCATCATTAAGTATAGAATACACCAGTGAAACTTGGAGAGAAACTGCTAGAAAGTGTCAAATAACTGACATACACATCTTGAACAAACACAGCTCTTTCATGGCCCATGATCGCTGCTGATCCCCAAAAGGAAAACAGTCAGCAATTACCTAACAAAAAAAAAAAACGATGACATCAGTAATAACGTAGGCAATATGTTCCACCGCCCCGATTTCTGAGAAGTGGGAGACTGTTGCACTGCCAAAAAAACAAAAAGTGAGCGCATGCATGCGGAAGCACGCCTCTTCAGACTTCCTCCTCGGCTTTTGACTTAGTTTGGCTTCTAGTGTCTGAAAAGGCGCACTAAAAAACTCTAACCACTCTCTGTGCCTGACACAAGGTTAGTACTTAAAGTTAAAATAGTTATTATCTGGAAAATTGCTTGTAGGATAAAGAAAAGTTCTTTCAGTGTGGCGTGGATTAATTTAGATCCATTTCTGATAAACCAAGTCTTTGAAGCACGAGGCCAACAGTAACAGTTTATGGCTTTATTCTATTTGTTCTATCAAATAAAATTGGCATCGATAATTGCCCTGGACAAAATATTTACGATGCAAACGGTTTCAATACCATATATATACAGTGCCAGTTGATAACACAGGTATGTGGGTCTTGGATCGATCCAAATCTGCCAGTCGTGATCTTTTTAGCTATCACATTTGAGGCCCTGACATGCTGAGCGGCTTCACAACGCTGCCTCGCGGCGGGTTGAATTGTCCTGCGAAGATGGCTGGTTTGCCTGCGCTACGCATGCTAGATCCGGGTGCTAAAACAGCATATAGTTTAACACTAGCTTGCTCAGACTTGCCTTAGACCAAATCACTAAAATGGACCTGTATGAATTTAGAGCACCTTACCTGCAGATGGCTGGTTCAATTTGGGTGCTGTTTGATCTAATCAGATCGTGGATCTGAAAGCACACCTATTACCTAGTGCTCATTAACTGTATGTGTTCAAACCTATATATATGACTTTATGCCCATCCCAATTTACATTTACTACTTCAAAGATGTTACAAATTAATAACCATTTTTCTTTTCTTTTCAATCATCGTTTCTAGTAAGTGAACTTGGTTCATATGCTCAACAGTCTACCCACCATTTTGGTCATTCATTCCTTCATTCATTAAATAAATTAACTATTAACTATAAGTCATTCCTTAAAAATTAACAAATTCAAGTTAACCCAAATCCTAGCTAATTAATAAAAACAAAAGTCATAATGAAATTAAGTTTATTATCTTTAACTTTACTGATAGCTTCTGCTTTATCAAAGACGGTAACTGTTACTACAACAGATTCAACAACTACTACAACAGAGTGGGTGACAGAGAGCGTTTTAACCAAGACTGTGTACAACAACACTCCTTCCACTGTCATTCTAAGAAGACAAACTGCTGCTAGTACTACAACATCCTCTGAAGAAGAAGAAGAAGATGATGCTACCACAGCTGCTATTGAAACTGATTTGACTGAGTCTGGTTCTACTTCTGCAGCTACGAATCCAGTTGCTACCATCTTATCATCCGCTTCAACCACCACTTCCACAATCTTTTCAACTTCCCTATCTTCGGATGTTTCAATTTGGACAGGTACTGTTATTTCATCCATCAGCACTACTTCCACTACAACTCAGTCAGTGAGTACAAAGTCATCATCTTTGTCAAACACCATCAATACTGCTACTTTAACTGAAGATGTTACCATTACAACAACTTCGTTGACTTCAACTTCTGCTTCAAGTAGCAGTTTTGAAGACTATTCAAGCTCTTCATCATTATCCGAGAATATAAGCTCATCAAGTTCTAATGAAGCTTCAGCTAGTTCTGTGTCAGGCTCCTCTTCTTCTGAGGAAGGCACGTCTTCTGGAGCATCAAGCAGTTCTGCAAGTTTAACAACTTTGATTACTAGTACTATTTCTCAAAGTTTATCATCATCTAGCTCAGTTAACCCAACTGATTCATCATCTTCATCATCTCTAGAATCATCATCTTCATATTCTTCATCCTCATCCTCATCTACTTCCACCACTTCCACCACATCTACCACATCCACCACATCCACTTCATCATCTGCAAGTACTGTTAATTTATTTGAAGCAATTGGTACCGATTCACCACCAAGTGTTTTCACTCGTGAAGAACTATACTTAGATTTGAACTCTGGTGTTGATAATGAAGGAACTCCTTATGAAACCAACAAATTCTACACAAACTTGATGGTTGGTGATCAAGATCAACCAGCATTCAGTTATCCATACTCATTTTTCTATGTTACTTCTACTTATTATGGTATTGCTATTTCTCACACTTTAGAATCGGATCAAACTTTTGGTTATTCTTCAAGTGATTCTGAAGATGCTGAATACTACTATAATCCAGTTTTGGTTGGTTCTTTAATTTTCTCTGCTACAACTTTAACATCATCTAACATTGAAATGGATTTAACTGATATGCGCTCCATGTCAGCATTAGTTACATTATCTGATGGTAGTGATGATAACTTCATTGATATTCCATTGGTGGAAGGTATGGGTATGGGATCAGCTATTTATAATGGTGCTTTAGTTCCTCAAATTAATTCTCAAGTTGGTATCTCTACATTCACACAAGAAACCTCAACTGCTTTAGCTAATGGAATCTTGAAATACAGTGTCACTTTATACAATGATGTCGAATGGTTGATTTACGTTACTGTTCCAGATTCATTCTCTACTGATGACTTTGATTTAACCTTCTCAGATTCTTACACTTTAACTGGTTCTTCAGCTATTGATGGTTTGATCATTCAAGTTGCTCCTGCTCCAGATTCTGATTTAGAAGCTTATTACGATGAAGCTGCCGGTATGTATGCATTAAGTTGTGAAGTGAAAGGTACTTATAACGGCGATGAATCAGCTAGTTATCAATTTGCTTACAGTACAGATGGTTCTTCTGCATCGGGTACTATCATTGCCTTTGCTATGCAACATCAAATCGATGTCTTAGATTCATCAACTTCTTCTGCTGCTACAGGTATCAAATTATATTCTCCAACAAAAGGTTACATGTATGGATTCTTGACCAACACATTATCAATGACTGAAACTGTTAACGTTGACATTGGATTCCTGCCATTTGCTGAAGTTATGACCTCTGATGAATTATCATACACTTCTGATCAATTACAATTGTTAGCTGAAGTTGCCAATAGTGAATTATCAGTTGATATTTCTTCGTTAGTTTCAAGTCAAGATTCAACTTACTATTCTGGTAAAGTTATCGATAAATATGCTCAAATCTTATTAGTAGTTTCGGAAATTATTGGTGATAGTGATGTCACCGCATCAACTTTAACTGCAATGAAAGATGCATTTGAAGAATTCACAAGCAACGATCAATATTATCCTTTGATGTATGATACAAGATATGGTGGTATTACTTCAACTGCTTCACAATCAGGAGATACAAGTGCTGATTTCGGTTCTGCTCATTATAACGATCATCATTTCCACTATGGTTACTTCATTCATGCTGCTGCCGTTGTTGGTTACGTTGATGCTAAAAATGGTGGTACTTGGGCAAGTGACAACAAAGACTGGGTTAATGCCTTAATCAGAGATGTTCTCAACCCATCGAGTGATGATGGATACTTCCCTGTGTCTAGAATGTTTAATTGGTTCCACGGTCACTCATGGGCTAGTGGTTTGACAAGTGCTGGTGATGGTTTAGATCAAGAGTCTTCTTCTGAAGATTACCACTGTTATTACGGTATGAAGTTATGGGGTTCTGTCATTGGTGATTCAAGTATGCAATATAGAGGTGACTTGATGTTATCAATAATGAAGAGATCTATGAATTATTACTATTTATACAAGAGCGATAACACAGTTGAACCATCCGAAATCATTGGTAACAAAGTTGCAGGTATTTTGTTCCAAAATAAGATTGCGTACACTACATACTTTGGTGATAATACAGAATACATCCATGGTATTCATATGCTACCTATTACTGCTGCTTCTGGTTACATCAGAAAGGAAGATTTCGTTCAAGAAGAATGGGAAAGTAAGTTATCATCTATTATTGATGACGTTAACAGTGGTTGGACTGGTATTTTAAGATTGAATCAAGCTTTATATGATCCTTCAACATCTTACTCTTTCTTCTCTGATTCAGATTCTTGGTCAGATGACTATTTGGATGATGGTCAGAGTAGAACATGGAGTTTGGCATTCTCTGCTGGTGTTATGAATTCTTCTTAGATAAAGTTTCTTCTTTTTTTCTTTCGTTGTATTTCCTTCTCCTTTTGTTTAATAGTCGTTTTTATAATTTCTTTGTATAGTAAAAATCAATTAGTATATGTATATGTTTTACGTTTTGAAAATTAAAATGTTTTTAGTAAAATTAATATTGATCTTGTAGATTATGTTTGGAACACTCCATAAAGTGTAAGAAATATTCAGTAAATAAACCTTTTTTCATCTTTATCTCATCGTTCTCAAAGTCTACTCGATTCAATATTTCCGGATTCCCCATTCTAATCCATCTCATGCAGTTAGGACATTGACAGTGATATCTTTTCAATCTTCTAGGTGTTATCTTAAAGAACGCGAGGGGTGTTGGTAACACAACAACATCTTTTGGTTTTGATTCATTTGAAGAACTTGATACATCTACAATTCCATGCGATAAAGACATATGATCTGAAAACCATTCACGATAAATCCATCTTTTATGAGGGCACATTCTACACATGACAGAAATATTATGTTTGCTAGTGTTTGAGGTTTTGTCTCTTGTTATACGGATATATCTATATTGCAAAGCATTAATTTTCAAGTCATCATTTAGCATCAAACAATTTGGTTTAAGAAGCAGTTCATTGGGGCTCTTTGGGCATTTTAAATTTGATTTATATCTAAACCATTTTGAATTCTGTCTTAAATAAAGAGCATCTAATCTATGGTGTTGAAAAGTTTGTGGTTTCAAGATTTTGGGGATTTCAATGCAATTCTTAATATACTCAATTTTACCATCGTTCAATGACAGCTGATTTGGATCTATTGAATTTTCCTCCATTTTCTTGATTTCAGCAGAACCAACTTTGTTTCTACTCTCAGTAATAGCATAACTATCCGTAGTTAATGATAGTTTACTAGTCCTTATCTTCAATTTCAGTTCCATATCATTTTCTTTTGTATCTGAAGCACTTGAAGCACTCTTCACTTCAAACGCTTCATCAGTAGAATCAACGTCTTCAACTGTATTTAAATTCCAATTCTCAATAATACTGAGTTGGTCTACTGGGAGATACGATAAACAAGCAATGTTCATATTGTAAATATTAGCTTAGAGAAGTGAAAGCTCTTAAAAAAAGGGGTGGGGGCAAAGGGAATATTAATGAACACGCAATATACAGAAGAAGCAAGCTAAGAACTTAGTAAATAGAGCTATAAATATATCTGATCAGTTAGTTAGCGGATAGAAAACAGAGAACACTAGTTAAGAAATTTACCCTACAAAATCGATACTTACTAATGGATAAGTCAACATGATAATAATATAAATAGTATTAGTAGTAATAGTAATACATGCAAAGGTAGCGCCAAAAAGGTGAAGGATCCCTCAGAGTTCGGCCGATGTCAATGGGGGCGGTAAAGTGGCTCATGAACTGTAAGGGAACTACAAATGGGCGAATCAATAAACTGTGGCTAGTGAGAAGACGGAGCCCAATTTTCAAAAAAAAAAAAAAAAAAATAAAATAAAAAGAATTTCAAAATTCATAATTTTTATTCAAAAAAATGCACCAAAGCGGGTGGCTTCGACTTTGGGTGGAGGGAGTGTTGCAGGTTTTTTTCTTGTACATGTTGCATTCATTCGTTTCCGCTTCCGTTTTTGGATGTGTAGCTTAGGTGTCACAAAGTGGTAATACTAGTGATCGATCAGGTTTGCCGTGGGTTGAGCCTTGGCCAGCTAGGTGTCGTTAAATTTTTGTTGGGCGTGGCCAATTAATAGCCAGTAGGATGTGGGCCTATTTGCAAAATTCGCAAAATTAATTAATTAATTAGTCAATGACTAGAGTTAAAACGGAAAGAGAGAGAGAGAGAGAGAGAGAGAGAGAGGGTATAGTGAAAGGGGAAAAATGTAGAAAGTAGGATAGTAGTCTAATAGGTAATATATGTAAAATAATACAAATAAAAAAGTATGCAAAAATTAAAGTATATATGATGTTTTATGCTCCTCCGGCACCAGGATAGTAATCTGACGGCGACCTTAAATTGACAGGCCGTTGTTGCTGTTGAGCTGGCTGTGGTCGTTGCTGCTGCTGTTGCTGTTGTTGTTGTTGCTGCTGCTGCTGTTGCTGTTGCTGCTGCTGCTGTTGTTGAATCTGCTGAACTTGCTCAATTTGATGAGCGTGCAGCGGTGGAACGTGACTTGGATGAACGGCAGTAGTTGGAGTGCTGTTTTCTGCACCTGGTATCCAACTACCACTAGAGGAAACTGGATGTTGGAAAGGTATTGAATCATTTATAGATGTTGTTGGGTTTGGGATACTTGAAGGTATCGAGGCTTTTGTAATGGGATTCACATCTGTAGTCAATGAATAAAGTCTATCAGATGTATATTTTGAAATATGTGAGTTGGAAGATATTGAAGACCTTGAAGAACGATCAAAAGAATTTGAAGATCTTCTATCTATCGGAGTAGTAGCCAAAAATAATGGAGGTGGAGGTGGGAAACTTTGCTTGCTGGTAGTTGAAGTGCTGCTGCTAGAGTCTTTTAATAGTGAAGGGGCAGGCAGCTGAGATAGAACAGCTGGTTGGGATTGAGGATGAGATGGAGTTAGAGGTTGTGTTTGGGACATGGGTAAGATAGAGCAGCTGTGTAGATCAGGCGGAGCAAGATGCGCATACTGTGAATCATTTATATAACTGGATGGGAAAGAAGAAGATGTTGATTGAATTTGTTGCTGTTGACTTTGATAAAACCCTGAGTAGTAAGGATCTTGATAACCAGTAATTGCCAAGGGAAGTGGTTGTTGTTGAAGTGGTTGTTGAGGATGAATGAGAAGACTTTGTAATTCCAAAGGCATTGGGGGAGGTTTCCCAGTAATTTGAGTGATCTGTGATTGCAAAGATAAGGTATAATCTTTTAGCTTGTCAAAGTTATTGAGCACATTTGCATTTTGATACTGAAGCAGATCTATATATTCCGTAGTTTTTCGAAGTACTTGAGCTTTCGAATCAGTTTGTTGTTTGATATTGGGCACAATAGATTTTAGCCTTTGAAATCCGTCAATAATGCGCTCTCTTCTCCGTTGCTCAGATTTAATATGTAGGTGCTTTCTCAATTCCTGAGATAAGGGTTCAGAGTTTGAACTTTTGGATGAAGTTGAAGGAGGAGATATATCCAATGTGGGTTTAATATCATCTGGAGGATTATTGATCATAGACAACTTCATTATGATGATGTAGAAATATTAATTGTAAAAAAATTGTATTTACAAGATCAATAAGGATGGGAAAGAGAGGAGGAAGATATATACACACAAATAAAAGATGGTGAATATGACAGATAGATCAATATATATAAAACGATATATGGGATGATGGATATGAAACAAAAAGATACTAGACACAAAAGCAAATATGACCAATCTTATAATTTAATTAAACACTTTGATTCGAAACAGAGAAAGAAAAAAAAGAGAGAAAAAGGAGGACATTATATATACATATATATACAACAAGAGTATATCCGAGCATACGTACGCAGTATACTTACATATATTTGAAACACAGGTATTTATTATATACAGTTTTAACTAGTCTCCGGACAAGTGAAAAAAGCAAAAGGTATCTTATAGACCCACAAATGCACATGAATTTAATCTATGATCAGGCATATGCTAGTAAATGGGTAGCTCAATCCACCGGGCAACAAGCAAAAGAAGCAACAGCTAAATTAGCATGGCTATTGTAATTTGTGCAATGTGGACCACCCACACCCACCCACGCACAGGTCTGCCACTGGCTCTGGCACTGGCACTCAGCGAGCTTCCTTCCACGTCTTTTACACTTATTTCTTCAGGGCGCCTCTCTATTAGTGATCGATTGTTCTGTTAATTCTCTTTACTTTTTTGTGATTTCACCCGGGCCCCGGCCTTGACCAACCTAAGACTAAGAGCTTCCAGCTGCCAAAACCCCCCACCGCATGGTCAGCTGTGCGAGGCGTCCGCCACGAAACAAACAAACAGCTCAGGCAGCTAGCTGCAAAAGGAGAAGCAGCAGCTGCTGCACCTACAGCAGAGCAGCAGCTGCTAGTTACAGCGAGTGCGACGCAGCACAACTCAACCCACGGCAGAAACTGGCTATTCGGGTCCTCTATTGTGCGGCCGGCGCTAACCGTATTCGGTACGAGCACCTAATCTGTTATGTAAGCATTTTATCTAAGCCTCACCCCCATCTATTTTGGCTCTCTTTACCGAAAGTCCCAAGGGTCGTCCCGAGGAGTTTACCCGAGATTGATAGAAACACCTTATTTTAAAACTTATTACAGCTTGAAATTGGTAATAAAGATATAGTGATCAATGTTTAGAACATTTAGCAAAGACATATATTTCAGTTAGTTCAATCATGTCAAGAAAACGCCCAATATACTATCGCCATATGCTTCATAAGTATGATTTCTTGTTTATCAAAGACAAGCAATTTGTTCTGTAGTTTTTTTCTTTCTTTTTCAGTCTTTTCTTTTGACGTTTCTGGCTACTTGTAGAGCTACATCAGCGTCAAAGTACTACCGATTCCAAAACCGCGAAGTGAACACTGAGCGGATGTTAACCGATTCTGCCTTTTTTTTTTTTTTTCTTTTGAGTTCAGTTGCAGTTTTTCATTTTGCCAGGATCAATTGCGAAACCATTTCAACAAAAGTCACTCAATTATTGCATACTGTGGCTATACCCTGAATATCCAAAGTTTAATTGGTTTTTGGTTACAATTTACAGTAAACATCCTACAATAAACAATAAAATAAGAATGTATTGTTGCACAGTCTTGAGCCTTGACTCTTTATATGTCGCACGCCCAGTAAAGAGGCCAGCAAGGCTATAATTAAATAATGCCTAATGATGAAGGAGTCATGCTCGAAATCTCCACAGGATTCGTTCAATTTCAGCTCTCCCAATTATATTTCCTGTGATTTATACTTAAATTAATCCACCACGTATTATGAATAACCATTTCGTTATTGCAATAAATATTAAACTTCAAAGCTTCCATCGAGACAGGTATCCGATATCTTTCTCATCGGATAATGCCCGAATACTCCTCTTTCTGCTCCTCCCTCAAATCATATCCCCTCTCTCTTATCACAGCTCACAGGAAGCCAAAGTGAACAGTCGAAGGTGCCCAATTCACTTCATGCCTTATTCCAATTTGGGGTACTCCAGCGGCCAGCGGCCAGCGGCCTAGCACTCACGACTCATGATCTGAACAAAGCGCCCCTGCGACTTGCCTACTTCTCTATTGTCAGCAGGCTCACCCCCAGTTTTTTTTTTCCACAAAAGTTACAACTTTTAGGCAGCAAATATATTAGCGTGGAAAGAATGAATGACACGAAAAGACAAAGAATTCAAGACATGTGAAATATGAAACAAAAAACAACAATAGAATACACAAGTAATAAATTTCATTCCAAAACAATCAATCCCGTTGAGTTAAATAATAATAAAAACAATCCTTTTAACTCTTGGTTTTGTCAAATTGCAAACCCCCCAAATTCCCAATGCCCGACTCTCACCATCCCTCGCGAGTCGCCCGCTTTTGATCAATGCCCGTTTTACACCGCCGCCCCGTCATCCCAAACCTGATTGCAAAAGACACGCTTCCATAGCTGCAAACCAAAAAGATTGCCGTCAGTCTGCTAACTGGGGCACTCTTTCATTTTCGTAAACTAATAACAAAATTTCTCGACGGGTGAACTCAATGTTTCTTTTCAATGTTCTTTATATTCCAGGTTCGAGGTAGTTAAACCTGTTTGGATGTCTTTCTTGATTGAAAAATTTGATTTTGTTTTCTTTCCTCCTTTTCCCCCAAACGCAGTATATAGTAATGACCGTTTCATGACTTTTGCAAATCCATTGTAATGCATGTATGATTTATAAAACTCGGATTTTTTTTTGCCTCCAAACCTCTTCCACAACTTCTTCGAAATGCCAAAAACGATTCTTATAATATATATCATTTACATTTAGTGAGCAACAAATTTCAGACAATCAAATTCACCACAGCCACCATCAACAATAGAATAGAATTGAACATTAATTAGGTCAGGGGTCGGAGTTGGGTTCTATTCCCCTTTGGATCTTCAAGTAAACAAAGCGGACATTTGGTACGTTCAATTACTTTGAGATCAGCTTATGGGGAATTTGTCGCGATCGAGAACTGATGAATCATCACGATAAAAAAATGAATCAATGCAATATACAGTTGATTTCTTAATTAAAGTTATAAGAAACGAGATTTTTTTATGAGCAGCAGCATCTATCTATCTATTACACAATGCTTGCCGATCTGGTTTACTCTTGGCTTTAGCTCGTCTTCGGGTCATCAACACATTGACAAAACTTATAATATTCTATACATTGGTAATGGAGCACGCATTTGTCACGACTTACTCATCTTTATGACAGCCTTCTAATATCTCACCTCTTTGCTCGGGTGTTCAATCATATGGCTCATCGGTAACTTTCGATAATTGTGAAAAGGAAAACGTAAGTTCCAAAGCATTTGTTCTGCCTAATTTGACACATTCTTTTTTACTCCGTATGTAACGTTTCATTCAGTGTATACATGTACACAATACAGCGTACTATAAGCATATCGCAACTTTTTTGACACTTTACTACCAGACACATAGAATCACACGATTTTAAAAAGAAAAGATTTAAACAATTGAAAAGAAAAAAAGAAGAAAAGAAAAAGCACACGACATATATGTATAGACGTGTATTGTATGCCAATAGATTTTTTCGATTCACCTCATTCTGCAACAAGGGACTTTGCATTTGCCGGAATGCTAAGGTCATGAAAATCAATAATCCTAGGCAATATTGAGCTTTTTTTTCTTTTCATTTTTGGAAATTACCAATTACAATAAAAAGCAATCTGGGGAAAAAGCGCCCTTTAAACAATAAAACGTCAACTGCTCAATTTACATGAATTCTAGATATGCTTCAAACTAAGGTCTATACACATTATACTACAACTACTGGGGTGCCAGACACGGCTGCGCGGCCATGTGATCAAGTCTCATGGAATCTAAAAATATCATATATGTATATATAATACACCTTATATATATACCTCATTGTTTTCATTTGTCTATTTCTACAGCTACTTTATAATAATACAAACACATTATGAATTAACTACCTTTCCAGAAATCTAGATGATCTTGTTCAATTTCAGGAGATAATTCTTCAAATGGGCCTAGAACTTCTATACTTTTTTGACCCCTAGAGAAAACTTCGGTACAGCTTAGAGATAACGTCATGTTTTCAGTGTCATCACCAGTTAGTTGCAGTAATCTATCTTCCTTTAACCCAAATACAACTCTTCCAATATTACTCCAATAAATAGAACCGGCACACATACAACATGGCTCAAAATTAGTATACAAAGTACAGTTCCATAGATATTCAGGTGGATACATTTCGAAAGCCTTTCTACATAATGTTGATTCGGCGTGATTTAAAGTGTTGATATTTCCTTGACGAAATAAAACATCTTCATGATTTGGTCCAATTAGGATACAACCAAATGGATGCTTACCAGATAATTTGGCTTCATGTGAAACCTCTATTGTTTTCCGGATATTGGCACGAATTTGATCATTTGTTGGCCCTAAAACTCTTGTTGGGAAGATATTGATGGCAGTTTTAGTTTGAATCGAGTTCAAGTTGCTAACAATCGGCGACTGTATCTCATGCGATTGATGTGCCATTGTATTCAGCTTTTCATTGTGATCGCCAGTAGTTGCTTTTAAAGGTTCACCGTTATTAACACCAACTTTTTGCGCAGCTGCAGTGGTTGCTTGAATCAAATTATTAACATGATTGCCTTCATCTTTATTGAAATTGTGATCTGCATCAACAACTGAATTACTTTGGTCTGAACCACGTTCAGATGAATTTATCAATGCTCCCTTAGAGGCAGCCGAGTTGTTTGAAGATCTCGGATCATACCCAAATGTTATAAGTTGCTTTTTATCGGGCCGTTGATCACCTTGATCAAACATTGTCTGATGAGGATCATTTAGATCAGAGTACCACATTCTTTCAAGGAGAAGCTCAGTAATGGTCAAGGTCGTTGTAACGTTAAATCTTTTTAAAACTTCCATTTTGAATTTAAACGATCTGTAAATCTTTTTAAATTTATTAATCTGCTGATCACTTCTGGGATAATCCGGACCTTTAAAAGTACGCATGTTATATTCATTTAATACAGTATTCCAATTCTTGTGGGTACTGCGGATTCGGTTTCTTAAAATGTACGGTGGTAATTGCTTTACAGCCTTAGACGGTTTATCACCCACGGAATAAGGTTTAATAATTCTTGGCTTCAAGCCATTTATCGAACTGCGTTTGGTACTTGCATTAATGTTGGAACTAGCGTTGGCCTTGATGCTAGGATTGATTTTGGCTTTGATTCTGTCTACAATGAGAGTACTGGTTCCATTGCTGTTAGCGGGGTTGCTGCGTACTCTCCTCTCCAAAGAAGCCGCTTTAGAGTCATCAAATATAGCGTCGGACATTCTATATCCTATATCACGTGTAAATAAAAGATTTCAATAAGCTTGAATCCAAATATGACTATTTGAAGGAAAGCAAGAAAAAGAAAAAAAGTGCACTGACTGATTGAAGGATAAGGAAGCGGAAATCTGCGCTGCAGGCACCATCAAGATTTATCACGATCCTCTATCAGACTTCAGTGCGACTATCAGTACTGGCCTAAGTAATAATCTAGCGGTCTGCCCTGCTCAACCCCCAGGTACTGCCCAGTGTCAGCCTCCAGGCAGCCTCTTTCACGGCCCTGGCCAAGAAAAGCAGGCGGCCTGTCCCGAGTCCCAAAATCCCAGCACGTGCATCTCATGCTCGGCAGAACACCACGTGACATGCAAGATATCAAGCCAAACCGCCGCACAGCACCATTGCCGATCCATGGCCCCCATCACGATTCACGGATCACAATTCACTTGCGTGCGGCGTCACCGTTACACATATTTTACCGTTGAGAATCCATTACTCATATAGGCTCAAGTTTAAAGTCGCGACTCACGCCGCCGACGCGAAACTGAAAGACCATAAAAATGAACTTTGAAAGGTAAACAAGAGAACTGTATATAGTTGATTTGTAGCTAATCATGAGACAATAGACTTTTAATTTCTGTTTTCTTAAAGGTTTGTCATAATATTCATGGCTAGCCTAACACCAATGAGTCATCCGGCAACTTTGGATAAACTTCCGCAAGTCTCTGTGAGTGAAATATCCACGAAGAAACCAAACTTAGCCCACCATTCAAAGTGCTATTCCGTTCTTTGGCGGAAACAGACACAAAAGAAGAATAAAACATGGGAAGGAGATGGTAAGCTTACAATAAATAATAGTTCCGATACTGGGATATTGAAAGATGATGATGGCACTGTGCTAGGAACCGTTCATAACTCTAGTAAAGTGATATTTAAAGGAGTGTTTAGATGTGGCAGCTATGAATGTGAGTTGGACGGCGAAGTCCCCGAAGATCCTCCAATTAGAAAACTTCCTTCACAATACACGAAACCTGCCTCCACAGTCTTAACGGCTCCAAGGAAACCTTTATTGAAGGCCAGATTGCCACCGAGAACTTTGACCACACTATCATCCCCAAAACCATCAACTTCATTTCTGCCACCAGCAACAGCAGCAGCAGCACCTCCTTCATCATTAACTTCTACTTTAGACAATGCAAGTGTATCTTTACCCAAGGCAATTCGATCAAAAAAGTTTTCGCCATTGCTACAAAGATCCAAATCTAGAGCTGAAGAGCCTCTATATGATCCTAATGCGGAAGGCGCTATCGTGTTGCCTCGATCACCTAACTATGATAAAGATCCCAACCTTTACAAAGACGTAGTCATCGATCCTACTTTAAGCTCACAACTAAGAAAACATCAAGTAGAAGGAGTTAAGTTTTTATACGAGTGTGTTATTGGGTATCGTAATTACAAGGGCAATGGTGCATTATTGGCTGATGAAATGGGTTTAGGTAAAACTTTACAGACGATTACTTTAATTTGGACCTTATTGCGTCAAAACCCTCAAGTAGAGCAACACCCTGTAGCTAAAAAGGTATTGATATGTTGCCCTGTTACTTTAGTAGGCAATTGGAAGAGGGAGTTCAGAAAATGGTTGGGACTAAACAAGATTAACGTTTTAGCTGTCGATGGGAAGAATGGTGGTAATGATAAACAGAATTTACTTGGATTTGCACGCACAAGAGTTTACCAAGTTTTGATAATTGGCTATGAAAAGATGCTGTCAATGTCCAAGGAACTAGAGGAAACTCAATTTGATCTTGTTGTTTGCGATGAAGGTCACAGATTGAAGAGCGGTTCTAACAAAGTCTTGAAAACATTGGAAAGTTTCAAGATTAAAAGAAAGATTATATTAAGTGGTACGCCAATTCAAAATGATTTGATCGAATTCTATAATATTATAAATTTTATTAATCCTGGTATATTGGGGGATTTAAAAACATTTCAAAAAGACTTTATGAAACCCATATTAAGGGCTAGGGAGGCAAATTGTTCCAATTCTAAAGCGATAAAGCAAGGTGAAGCCAAATCAAAGGAATTGATTAAACTAACTAAATTATTTATCTTGAGAAGAACAAACGAAGAATTATCAAAGTATCTCACGAAGAGATCCGATTATATAATATTTGTGCCACCGACAAAACTACAAGTTCAGTTGTTTAAATCTATGGCCCAAACTAACCAATTCAGAAGTATTTTAAATAGCAACAACATGAACGATTCTTTACAATTGATTACTACATTCAGAAAAATTTGTAATTCTCCTTCATTGTTAAAAGACGATGGATTGTTTTTGGAATTATGTGATAAGAAATCGGATTCAGATGCCGAGTTCCGTAATGAGTTAGGTAATAAGATAAAGAGTGGTAAGATTAATATGCTAGTTAAGCTTTTAAATGAGATTTATTTATTAGGGAACGAGAAAGTGGTTCTAATATCCAATTTTACACAAACTTTAGATATTTTGGAGAAGCTTTTAAATGCTTTGAACTTGACAAGTACAAGATTAGATGGATCTACTCCATCTAAAGATAGAGACTCCATAGTGTCAAATTTCAATAGAAGTTCAGCAGATGAAAAATTTGTCTTTTTATTAAGTGCCAAATCTGGGGGTTGTGGTTTAAACTTAATTGGAGCTTCAAGATTAATATTGTTTGATAATGATTGGAATCCTTCAGTTGATATACAAGCAATGGCAAGAATTCATAGGGATGGACAACAAAAGCCAGTGTTTATTTATAGATTATTAACTGTTGGTTGTATTGACGAAAAAATCTTTCAAAGACAATTGATTAAAACAAATTTATCAAATAAATTTTTAGATGAATCAAAGAATTCGAATGAGGATTTTTTCAAGAATGCAGATTTAAAAGATTTGTTTAACGTTAATGAAAATACGAAATCCAATACACATGAATTGATTGGTTGTGATTGTCTTGGAAATGGTGATCATATGTTTAATCATGATGGTAACAATGATGCATCTAATACAAGCAATGAAGATTCAGATTTGGATGAACCACTTGATGCTGCTGCTGCAAAACAAGTGAGTTTCAGTTCAGCTTTGAATTATTCACAGAATTTTGATGAAATTAATGAACTCATGCGTAAGAAACAGATTAAAAAGTGTTTATTGGATTATAGGCATCTTGATCCAGTTGCAAGCACAGCAACGAACGATTCTGTGATTACAAGCGTTTTAGACTTACAGAAGGATGGAGATAAGACTTTTGCTACGTATGTATTCATGAAGTACGATTAGATAATGCATATATATATATATATATTCACATATAAAAAATATTCTATTTATTATTTAAGATTTTTCATTCTATTTTCAGCAGCTCTAGCTCTTTGCTCACGCATAACCCTCATCCTCTGTTCCGGAGTCAAAAGGTTCAAATTACTTTCCTCTGTCAATTTATTAGGCAGCAAAGTTTTACCTTTACCGAACTTTTTCGTGTGATCTTCTTCAAATTGCTTTTTAGCATCATTCAAGGATTCTTGAATCAACTTTTGTTTTTCCTTGTTAGCTTCATCGAGTTCCCTTTTCTCCAATTCATCAACTTGTTCTTTAGTTCTAGAGATTGGCACTTTAGCACCGTTAACCCAATCACAGAAATCATCACCAAGAGTATTTCTAGCAATTTGGAAACTATATTGCGTTTTCAAATTTGATGCAATCTCATAGGCCGTCTTACCGAATTTGTTCTTGATCGTAGGGTCTGCTTTCAAATTTACGAGTAAGACTTGACACATGTGAGTCAATCCATTCGAAGATGCGTAATGCAGTATCGTTGGAGTATTGGCATATTCACCAGTAGGTTGTAACATATTATTAACATCTATTCTATTCTTCTTTAAAAATGAAATCATTGCAGGTGCTTTACCTTTTTTCAACAAGGAAATTAATTCAGAAGTAATCTTAACCTCTGCTGTATCTTCATTATCATCATTACTTGCCTTTTCGTGTTGTTGTTTAGATTTTGCCAATGCTTCCTTCTGTTTCTCCAGTTTTGCAAGAATTTCCTTATTTGCCTTTGGAGAATCAACAACTTTCAAGTAACTCAATTCACACCAAGCCCTTTTCAATTCACTTGTAGTTGGTCTCTTTGTTGTGAAGGGGAACACTTTGACTCTTTTATCATCACTTTTAATAGGGGCATTCATGTATCCAATCAAAGTTTTATGTGAAGAGACACCACTTGCTTTGACGAAAATATGATCACAGTCATTCAAATGATGTTTCCAATCTTCTAATAATTCTCTCACTTCTTTAGCTAAAGCTTGCTCATTATAACGTCTCAAATTTGAACCAACGGATTTAGCTTTACCTTTAGCATTATCACTAGCACTTTGAGAACCACCTTGTTTTCTTCTAGTTGTGTATCTATGGAAAGTTTTCTGTTCTATAAGGTGCACAGATTGTAATAACAATTCTTCAGGGGTACCTTTATTACCTTTTGTAGATCTTGGATCATGAGAAATGATCGCACCTGCAAAATGACCACCACCAATCATGAAAAGTGCAGATTTGTGAGAACTTAGATTCAATTTATCCTTGTTGAGTTGCTTAAGATATGACAATGGATCAGCTGATGATGCCAATGTGGCATTTAATGTTGTCTTGTATGCGCCAAAACACGAAGTTGAAGGAAGCAATGCAGATTTAAAGAGAACCAAAGGAGATCTTGTGTTTAAGTAACTGATCGAAGACTCCAATTTGTCATCATCATCTTGCTCTGTAATTGCCTCCAATCTAGATTTATAATATGCATAATCCCCATCATCTGTATTATCTTCATCTTCAGTTGATATATCTGACCCAGAGATGGATAATTGATCCATCAATTTTTCAAACTCTTCTTCAGTAACTGGTTTCTCTCCTGTTGATGCTCTTTTCTTGTTGTAAAGTTCAAAATCATCCAAATCAGAATCTTTACTCTTTGCCTTGGGTATTGGAGTCACTGAAGGTCTTGGTTTAGTTGGCTTGACAATAACTTGGTTGTGGACAGAAAGATTCTCCAAAGTCAATGGTTTGGATTTGAGGTACTGTTGCTCAGTCTTCTCCTCCAGCGTGAGCGAGTCGAAGTACATCAACTTTAATGACTGTAGGATTTCATCTTTGAGGCTATAAACATATAAATCACTAGCAGGTATCTCGACACTGGACGACATGATAATTATGCTAAAATCTCTGTGGAAACAATTTGAAAAGAAAGTGGCAAAAAGACATAAAAGTCCCCTAAAGACTCGATCAGAAACAGAAATGCAAAAAAACACAAATCTTTTCAGAATCGAAAAAAAGTCCCGGCTGGAGATACAAATAAGCGGCGCCTTCCAAACACGGCAATTGCCATCTTGCACCCGGCAAAATAATTCCAGCCATTTTTCCACTTTTTGAGTTCCCAGATATAAATACAACAGTTGATCCTTATCTATATTCTTTTGTTTTTTTTTGGTTGTCTGACTCTCTTTTTGTGGCACTGATTGCAGTTGTGTTGATTTATTCAATTGCTTTTTTTCTTTTTGCAGTTTTACTGTCCAACCAATGCTGAAAAGTGTGATTATTGCTTCGCTGCTGGTCAGCAAGGTGCTCTGCCTACCATATTATGCAGACATGAACTTGAATATGAACTTCAACTGGAGAATGAAGATTGACGAAGATGGAAATGGTGATGACAGTAGTAAAAAAGGCGTTGATCAAATATTTATTCAGATTCCAAATTCCAATACAGAGGTCGCAGAATCAATTTTAACTAATAACGATGATAATGTGAGTTTACTAATGAAGGAAAACCAAGAGTTATTTAAATTACACAAAGATTTGATTGAGATCGAATCAATATCAAATGCAGAGACAACGGTTTCCGATTTTGTTGCCAAATACTTGAAAGAAAAAGGATTAACAGTTGAATTGATCCCAACTGAAGACGGAAGAAATAATATTTACGCTTACTTTGGATCAACTAGAAGTACAAAAGTAATGTTGTCAAGTCATATCGATACTGTGCCTCCGTTCATTCCATACTCTATCGTTGGAGATAAAATATTTGGTAGAGGTTCATGTGATGCTAAAGGTTCAGTGGCTGCGCAAATTACTGCATTGCTTGATCTAGTTGACACTAACGAATTGAAAGAAGGTGATGTCTCTTTATTATTTGTTGTTAGTGAGGAAGTCGGTGGTGAAGGAATGAAAAGTTCTGATAAATGGCTAATTGAATCTGATATCAATTGGGATACAGTTATATTTGGTGAACCTACAGAGAATAAACTAGCGGTGGGTCACAAAGGTATTTACTTATTTAATCTTCAAATCGATGGAGTTGCAAGTCATAGTGGATACCCAGAATTAGGTATTAACGCCAATGAAATTCTAATTAAGATTATGAATGATCTAACGGTGAAAGAATGGCCAATTGATGAATTCTTAGGTAAGACTACTGTTAATATTGGTCTAATTGAAGGAGGAGTTGCAAGTAACGTTATTTCACCAATTGCTAAATGCTCAGTTTTAATGCGTGTTGCAACCGATGTTGAATATATTGCTCAAGAGGTTGATGCTATATTGGATAAATATGATCATATAAGTAAATTTTCAGTCGATGCTAAAGCAGATCCAGTCTCTTTAGATTGGCAGGTGGAAGGTTTTGAAACTTATATCGCTGCTTATTTCACAGATGTTCCTAATTTGACAGAAAGAGGTTTCAAAAGATACCTATATGGTCCTGGTTCCATTAATGTTGCCCATGGAGCTAATGAGTATGTGAGCGTTGGCAGTTTAGTTAATTCTGTCAATGATTACAAAAGATTAATTAAATATTCTCTTGAGTAGTTTACAAATTTTTGTATGGGTTAATTAAATGAGTATTTTTTGTTTTACAATGTATATCTTCCATCTCTATATCCAGTACAAGTTTTAAAATATCTAAATACCGGACTCAAACTAGGAATTTTCAATTTTGCAAAGTGACAATTATAAATTAAATCTAAACAAGTATGTATTTGACTTGATTAACTGAGACCACCAACAAACAAGTTGCCAGCAATCCCATCACATGCGTAAGAAGTATTAGATGCAAAAATATTCGCAACTAGTAATCCATAACCTTATGGATAGTTCTTGTAATTTGTAATTCAATTAAATCACAATAAAAGTAGATGAAGAAGAAGAAAGAAACAAAGAATTAAAATAGACAAAGATATATTTTTCTTTTCAATACAAAATTTTTCATTCTTTTAGAAATTACCCGGCCTTACATTTTTTCTATTCAACCCTGTATAAATGGGTAAATTCCGATTTCACAGGGGTAAAGATTATTTTTTTGTTTTTTTTATTTTTTTTTTACTTTTTGTAAGTTTTCTTCCTTAATATATGTAGTTAAATCTATTGACAAAACACTGACTTACATTTCTAATCAAGCAATTCTACCTAAAAATGTCGTCTATACCAGCATGGAAGAGAGCAGGTTTAAAGATTAAACAGTTAACCGAGACGGATGATCCATTATCTGTCGCTACACACATTGAATCTTCAAAACTAACAAACAAACAAACAAAACAAGTTAAACGTAAGCAAGAACAAGTAGATGAATCAAAAGAGAACAAATCAGAAGCAAAGAAACCACCAAAGAGAGTGAAATTGCCAAAATCCGAAAGACCTGTTAAAGTTATAGAGAAAGATCAGTATGTGTATTTAAAGACTTATAGTAAAGATAGATCAAATTGGAAGTTCTCCAAGCAAAAGCAAAATTGGATACTTAAAAATATACAAACGATACCCATTGAATACGAAACATATTTAAAAGATTATTTATTAGGATTACAAGGAGGATCAAAGGACAGATTGATAAATGAAATGAAGATTGTTGTTGAAGGTTACAATCAAATATGTAAAGATGCTGAAAAATTGTTAGAAGATGCAGTGAAAGATACCAACGATAATGAAAAAGATGACAAAAAAGAATCTACAACAGATGATGCAAAACCTAAAAGTATTTTAAAGAACAGTAAGAATAATGCTGCACCTGCAAAAGAAGAGGACAAAAAGCCTCAATATGATCTAGCGTACGCTCAACGAGCCAAAATGTTATACGAAGCATTAACCAATGATGCTATTGTTATTTACGGTGAAGATGAGGATAAAAAAGAAAGCAAGCAAGAGCAAAGAAAAGATATGATAGTTGAAGAAGTTGAAGTGACAGAATATGTGGATGATAATGACTTTGAATAGAAATAAAACATAGTATCTATCAATAATAAAAAGCTAAATAAATAAAAAATCGATTTAATAAAGTAGTAAAAAAGTAAAACCCAAGGGAAAAAACACACAGAGAGTTAAAGAAATGTATGAAGAGAAGAAACTAAAATAAAAAACTTTTCTAAAAAAATATAAGGCACTTATGCCTCTAGGTGTATGCAACTAATCACAGAATGAACAAAAAAAGGGGGAAAAGGAGGAAAACGAGGAAAAGCCTAAGAATAATAATAATAATAAAAAAGCAAAACAAATCAACTTGAAGTAGAAAAGGAAAGTAAAAAATGAAATCCAGTAAAAGTATGCACCAAGCAAAAAAATATAATATGAAATAAAGAGCAAAACAAACTAAAACAAGTTCTTCTCTAAACTCTAAAAACCTAGAAAGCGAAAATCTCAAAAAAACAGCAAGAAAACAAAGAAAATGAAAAAAAAAAGAATCGAACCACCTCACTTAGAGAAGAACATACCAAATATTCTATCATGCCATTTTCTCTGTTTTGGTTCAAACTCACCGATCGATTGTAAGTATCTTTCGTGAGCTTCAATTTCATCCAATCCGGTAATCAAATCTGCTTCTTCAGGTTTAACATACTTAGTTCTTTTCAAGACTTTCCAGAAGATGTATAATGCAATGTCAATGAAAATCATCAAGTATGCAAACAAGAAAGTTGTAACAGACCATGAACCTGGTAAAAAGACATAGTAACCTTGAACCCAAATCATACAAAAGATCATGAAAATACCATAATAACTAATATAAGGTTGTCCCCAACCTTTAAAAGGTAGTGAATCTCTATCTATGCCTTGAGCATCACAAGCTCTTTTAAAATGCAAATAAGTAATCAACATAAACAAGAAATTAATCATTTGAGAAGCTGTAACCAAATTAACAATCCATGATAAAACTTTACTTGCAGTCTCACCTAATTGTAAGAATGCAAGGAAACCCCAACATAAAGAAAGTAACACAGAATTAATTGGAACACCATTCTTATTACAATATGAGAAAATTCTTGGAGCTTTACCTTCCAAAGCCATACCATACAAAGATCTTGAAGAACAATAAGTATATGAATTACCAGCACTAAAAGCAGAAGTCAACAATAATGCATTAACGATCGAAGGTAAAGCTTTAATCTTCAAGTTTTTCATAGCCACAATATAAGCAGAAGATCCAGCACCTGGATTACCAGCACTGATAGCTGCTAATAATAATGGATCATTATAAGCACAACAAAGACCCATAGCCAATGAACCACCAACGAAGAAAACAGTTAATCTAACAGCAACTTGTTTATAAGCAGAAGGTAAACATTTTCTAGGATTAATCACTTCACCAGCAGACATGGAAACATATTCGGGACCTGCAATGATAAATGAAAAAGTAATCAAACCAGCTAAAAATCCTTGCCAACGACCGGTGCTACCAGTATGAATGTATTCAGCAAAAGGAGTTGACCAATGTCTAAAACCGTAAGCATCATGAAGTGGATTACCACCACACATTGTAACAAATGTGAAAAACATCAAACCAATACATAAAATAACTTTACCAATTGCCATGTAAAATTCAACTTCACCATAGTAATGAACAGCAGCTATATTAATAAAGAAATAAAGCGCGAGTTGACAAACAATCGGAATAGCTGCGGAATAATCATCTCTCCAGAAATGAATCATAGTATTAAATAAAGTTAATTCAAATGGAATCATAGCAGACTCTAAAACCCAGAAATTCCAACCAGCCATAAAAGAAAAAGAATCATCAACACATCTTTCCGCCATTCTAATGAAAGGGGAAGGAATAGGTAAATAACAAACCATCTCTGCACATGCGGCGGTGACACATAAAATTGGTGTACACCACCAAATACAAGATAAAACTAAAGAAATAGGACCAGAATGAGTTAAACAAGTTGATAACGAAACGTATAAAGCAACACCAATAGTACCACCAATACCAATCAACTGAATATGTCTATTCTTCAATTTTCTATGAGTATGACCTATAGAATAAGTGACGTCATTATCATTGCTATCATCAGAAGTATTGTAGACATCATTAGCCATAACGGAAACATCATCAAGTTTTTTTTCATCATTAGCATTTTGACCACTATTATTTGAAATCGGATCACCACTTCTTTGATTTGATTGAACCGAAACAACATCAGGGTTAATCTTTTGAGCCTTACCAGTAGCTTTCAGAGGGGGCACCGGGACAAACACATCCTTCAAAAAAGTGAGAGCTCTATTCTTAGTCATGATTGCTAGTTAACGATTGAAACAAAGACTAATAAAAAATGAAGGAAACAACTAAAGAAATATTTCAAAGCGAATTGATTTATTAGAAGACATAAGTCAGGTTAAATGAAAGGTAAAAGGGAATGAAGAAAAAAAGTCTATTAAATAGTTGAAATTTTTTTTTTTTAAAAAAGAAACTCATCGGGTGGGGGATATGTGTGGCATATGTGGCTCTATGTAAGTTCATGTGACATCGTGAGGCTAATGTGGCAATCATAGAGCAGTGAACAGGAAACGCAGGACCCTTTGTGGCTAATGTAAGGTACTAGCCACTAATTCCAGGTACGTGGTGTAAAGATGGGTTCGGTAGTCGGCTGGTGGCACAGCAAATCATTGGCGTGGTTATTTTGCTTATCTTTTTGCCCGGCAGGCGACGGGAGGTTGGCACTTGCTAGCTGGGAACCCACACGATGGCTGCGGACGAGCAAATAACCTCTACGGAGGAGCAAGGGGGAGGAGGAAGCAGGAGGGGCAGGGTGTTTAAAAAGAGAAGCGTACGTGCTACGGTGCTACGGTGCTAAGTCGCCAGGATCCACCAGGAGGATTTTCAGCCGATCCCCCTTCAAAGTTGAAATGTTGGTGCGCTCAGGGAGATGGAGCCGTGCCAAACTTGCAATGCCTCTCTCTTTCTCCCTGGTGGATCGACAGGAAAAAAACACTCAGCACGTACTGGGCAGCGAAGAGCGAGTGGACTGCACTTAGCAGCTTATCTCGATTCTCGAGGCGGTGGCGGGCACGCCTAGAAATTTCGGAATCTGGGGCAGTATCTTGGAATATTCCGAACAGGCTCTCCGAGATCCAGATCTAGCAAATTTCCGATGCAACAATTAATAGTTTGGCGATATTGCTAGGTGGTTATTGGTAAGGAATGAGTAATTCTTACGGGATTTGATGGATATCATGACGGAACAGTGTTCTTCGAAATATTCCGACAAAGAACGTGATTAATGTCTATATTGTCCTTTTTAGCGATTTTCTTTTTGTTTTAATAAACCTACAATATATAATCATTGATATAATCCCCAAGTTTAGTCAATTTACCCAGAAATAAAGCTTGTGTTAATGCATGGAAGTAGTTGTTACTTTATATGCACCGGTTTATCTGTTACTATGTTGAGGTACTCTTATCGCCGATTTGTTCAATTTTGATGCATTTTTACTGCTTAGGGAAAAACCGAAATGATATGAATTATTGTTTCAACCGTTTCCGCCATATTAACGTTATCTCATCGATTCCTTTCCATGGGATGCAGTAAAGCACCAGTTACATTATGTAAATTCCTTTTCTGCAGCATTGGGACTAATGACTGTTATATTTATCTAAAACGATCTATAAGCCCACATGTATATACGTTATAAATATCTCTTTAATTCCTTTCAGTTAAAATTCCGATTGTTTACTTTTTCTTTATCGTTCTGTTAAATTCCTTTACCTTTTCCTTTTCCTTTTTCTTTCCGTTTGCTTTACATTTTCATTTCAATTCTAATTTATGTACTTTTTAATATAAATATTTAAACCATTATATTCCCTAATCTTTTAATATCCTTTAATACATTCATTCTTTGCATTACTTCTACTTCATCTAATTTCACCTTCTCCCAACGAACCGAAAAAGCATAATTAGGAGACCACAATCAAGAAGCCAAACAAATATCCAATGTCCCTAACAGAAACTTTAAGCACTCAGAAGAAATTCAACGTTAAACCAGTCAAGGACACAGCAAAGACTCCATTTACAGTTCCTGTTTCATGGTATACAAGCGATAATTTTATTAAAGCTGCCAAAAGCACTATCTTTGACAAGGGATGGCATTTTTTAACAACTGTTAATGCTTTCTCAAAGGATCCATCTCATAATGATGGCTTAAAAGATGCTATTCAATTTGATTTTATTGGTAATCCATTTTTTGGTTTATTAACCGTTGATGATCCTTACGCCGATGATGCTACTGAATTACAAATCTATTATGGTGTTTATTCTGAATTAACTTCAGGATTAAACAAATCAGAAATTGTCGAAAAGCTGTTAACTTTGAAAAAAATGAATTATTTAGTGACTAAATCTGGTTTAGTCTTTGTCACTCATGAAGAGACTCCACAAAAATCATTTACTGAATATTTCGGTAATGAATTAGAATCATTTATTGATGAATATGATTTTAGAAAAAGACCATTACGTCGTAGATTAGTCTATGAATGTGATTATAACATGTTAACTTTCATCGATGGTTATCAAGAATGCCTTCACTGTTCATATACTCATCCTTCATTTTCAAAGATTTATCCATTTGAAGCTTATAAGATCGATGAATATACTAATTTTTGCAGACATCATTGTAAGCCACCAGCATCTTCACCAATTAATGAAACTGGTTTATTCTTATACTTCTTCCCATCATGTGCTTTAAATCTTTATGGTGGTGGTTTAGGTGTCTTCCGTTGTTGTCCAGTGTCTGGTCAAAAGACAAGAATGGAATTTGAGTATTTTTTCGACGGTACAAACGAAGAATTTGAAGAATACTTTAAGTTTGCAAGACAAGTTGCTTTAGAAGATATTTGGTTATGTGAAGCTGCTCAAAAGAATTTAGGTCAAAAAGTTTATCAACAAGGTTGTTTACACCCAGATAAGGAAAGTGGTGTTGTTTACTACCAAGGTCTGATTAAGGATAGAATTATGAACGATGGTAGATATTGATTATCCCCGTGTTTGAGTTTTTATGCATATATGACTATGCTCATCATTTACTTAAAAAAGTTTGGTCTGCTTCTTTTTTCTTTTTTCTTTAAATTTATATACATTGTTACGTAGGCCTAAATATCAAGGGGCTAAAACTCCTTATCTAAAGAAGGGAATTCGTGTAAAATTATAACCAATTATTCAAGTAAACAATAATGAGTTACTCAACTTTTGGCTCCAGCGTTGATGGTATCGGCACACCGTGTAAACCGATTACAAGTCAGTCGGAAATGAGATACCAACGGCTAATTTTAAAACATACCACGGCATAATCATGTAAATCATACCGATAGGGTAGAATTGTAAACCAATAATTGGCGGTAGATCTATGGAGAGGTCAAAAAAAGGGGGTAACAATATTGAGGCTGGAAACCCCGAAAACTAGTCCGTTGCAGTTTTGAAATACGGTGCTCCTACCCTTTATAGGTACCTTTTTGTTTTTCAAAAAGTTGCACCAAAAAAATCTATACAATTTGTTGAAAATATAGGATCGTAGCCTAAAGAACGAATATGGACAAAGTGAGCTTTCTCTAGCAAAAAACAATGAAGCCAAAAGGCACTCATGCTACCGTTTCATGCTTCGGAGAATCTAAGATCACATCGCTATACAAACCTCCCAGGCAAAAAGATACCAGAAGAAGCCAGAAAACACGACAATAAATAGGCAAATAGTATGATCTGAAGAGAAGTGACAAGATATAGATGGAAAACACGGATAAAAAGAAGATACCTGTAGTCTAGAAGACTGTTGGGCCTTGGCAGAAATAGTGCTTATTCTTCTAGATGCCCCACTCGCAGCTCCCCCTTTAATTGTCCTGCTAACTTCTAAGTGGTAATCACAGTTTCACGGGGTCACCGTCTTAGGCTGCAGGCAGAAGTCAAGGCCTCCCCAACGCCGCGAGTGCTCACTTCCCTATTCAGCCCGCTGCGCTGCCTGCTGCGCTGCCTGGGCTCCGACATGGGCCGCACGGCCATTGGCTCGCTGTAACTCCGTTCGTTTCTCGATTTTGTGCGCCGGGCATCGACTTCTAATTCTGGCTAACTTATTTTAGAGGTGGAAGACTAAAATCATTAGGCTATATGGCTCGTATATAATGCTGGGAAAACATTAACTATAATTTTACTTTTAAATTTTTGTATATGCCATGTGTCTATTTATTGATTCAATTCAATGATAATGGAAAATGTGTTAGCCGATCTGGTGATAATTTTATCAGGTGTTGCAATAATCTATATATGCAACAGGTGATTTATACAGCCGCATGGCTGCCTCCAGATATATAAATCTGGATCTTTCCCTTCGTGGATAGATGTACATTTGTTTATTTGTTGACTTGTATTCTTAAAGTTGAGTAAACAGTTTTATACACAAAAAATGAGAGGTTTATTATACTATGGGAATAGAGATTTAAGATATTCTGAATCAATTCCCGAACCAGAGATTGTTAATTCAAATGATGTTAAGATTAAAGTTGCATATTGTGGTATTTGTGGTACAGATTTACATGAATATTTAGATGGACCAATTTTTTTCCCTAAACCTGGTGAAAAAGACCCAATTTCAGGATTAAAATTACCATTATGTCCAGGGCATGAATTTAGTGGTATTGTTGTTAATATTGGATCTGGTGTGACAAGATGTAAAATTGGTGATAGAGTTGTTGTTGAAGCAACTGCACATTGTTCTGATAGGGCAAGATATAAAGAAAGTGTAAGTCAAGATATACCTGAATGTGTTGCATGTCAAATTGGTAAACCAAATTGTTGTGCTCATTTAAAATTTATTGGATTAGGTACAGGATCAGGTGCAATGGGTGAATATGTTGTTTATGGTGAAGATCATGTTTTAAGATTACCAGATTCAATACCATTAGATATTGGAGCACTAGTTGAACCATTAAGTGTTGCATGGCATGCAGTTGAATGTGCAAATTTTAAACCTGGTCAAACAGCATTAGTATTAGGTGGTGGACCAATTGGATTAGCTACAATTTTAGCATTACAAGGTCATAAAGCAGGTAAAATTGTTTGTTCAGAACCAGCAAAGATAAGAAGAGAATATGCTGAAAGATTGGGAGCTGAGACTTTTGATCCAACCGCATTAAAAGAACCTGGATTAGAATTGAAAAAATTAGTTCCATCAAATGAAGGATTCCATGCAAGTTTTGATTGTAGTGGTGTACCAGCTACATATACATGTTCCATTATAGCATTAGGTGCAATGGGTATTGCAGTTAATGTGGCTATATGGGCGGATAAACCAACTGATCATAAACCAATGGATCTTACTTACCAGGAGAAGTTTGCCACGGGGTCCATGTGCTACGTGGTGAAAGACTTTGAGCAAGTAATTGAGGCTCTAAATGATGGCTCGATGGCTTTAGATAAAGTGCGGCTATTAATAACGGGCAAAGTGGATGTTTCCAAGTCGATCGACGATGGATTCTTGCAGCTCGTTGAGCACAAAGAGAAAAACGTGAAGATTTTAGTTGTGCCGGGCGGCGTCGCTTTATAGATTTTAATTTTTCGTTTTCTTGTTTACTTTTATAACGTCGATCGACGTTTATTATTTACGTTTACATGTTTCATGTATATATATATATATATATATATATATGTTTATATACAACATCTTTACGTTTAATCTAATTTATATTCCTCTTTCGTTATCTCTTTTTTTCTAATAATCATTATGAATAATATCCAGATCGGGAATTTAGTCAACTTACCCGGTGGAGGAGAAGCAATATTAAGATTTGTAGGTACAGTTAACGGTAAGAATGGTAATTTTGCAGGTGTTGAACTTATTGGTGATTCAATAAACAAAGGTAAAAATTCAGGTGATGTTGATGGTGTTTATTATTTTAAGACAAGTATACCTAAATCGGGACTGTTTTTACCATTAGTTAAATTACAACAAGCTAATATTAATAATAATAAGAAGAATAATGATAACAGTAAAAATTCATATCTTGATTTATTGACTGAAAAAAATGAAGATTTAACTAAGGAATTAGAATATTTAAGAAATAAAAATGCAAATTATCATATTACATTAACTGAACGGGATGTTATATTAAATGAATTAAGAAATACGATAAGTTCATTTGAACAATTAATAATTGATCATGAGAGAGAAATATCAATTAAAGAAAATAAATATTTAAAATTTAAAGAAAATAGTGAACGACAAATTAGTGAATTAATTGAAGCAATTGAAATATTAGAAGAACAAAGTAAAGAAAATGAAACTTTATATTTAAAAAAATTAAATAAACAATCAGTAGATGGTAATGATAATAATGATAATGAATTAAAGATCAAAGAATTAGAAAAAAGATTAAATGAAATTAATTCAACAATTAATGAAAAAGATGAATTAATTAAAGCTTTAAAAATTGAAAAAAGTAATGAAACTAATAAATTAAGGAAATTAGAAATGGAGAATTATCAACTAAACTTGAAATTAGATGATAATAATAATAATAATAATAATAATTCAAATGAAGAAGTTAATACACAATTAACTAATCAAATAAAAGAAATGGAATTGAAATTATCAGCAAAAGATGATGAATTAAATAACATGAAACAAAAAGATATATTACAATCACAAGAAATAACCAATTTACAAACAACTATAAATTCAAAAGATTTAGAGATAACCACAATTAAATCACAATTAAATGATTTACAAAAACAACTAACTTTAAAAAACGATGAAAAAATTGAGGATAAAAAATCAACTACACTGTCACCATTGAAAAAATCAATTACTGATCTATTAACAGAAACAGGTGAATTAAAAGTTTTCGAACCACAAATTGAAGTTGATCATAGTGCAGGTAGATCTAAATGGTGTGGATTATGTGAAAGAGAAGGTCATGATAGTGTATCATGTCCATATGAAAATGTCATGTTTTAAATATAAAATCATTATATTATCATCATATATATATAAAATTAAATAATATAGTATGTACAGAAAAAATATATAAAATAATAACGTTTAAACTTTATATCTATGCTTTGGATCCACATGGAATGGAGACCAAATACCTCTAACACTTTGATTTAATGATTTAACTAAACTCTTTGGTTTACTTAATTTTTTACCACTTGAATTAATTAATAATTTTAATTTATTTTCAACAACATCAATATTCCATTTTCTAACACAAATTTGTTTTGTTAAATCATTATCATATTCACCTTTAATAACTGGATGAAAACCTGGTTTTAATAATACTTTAAATTGAATATATGGATGATCATTTGCAAAATTTTTTAAACGTCTACTTAAAAAATCTCTCATTCCTTGTGATGAACCACCAAAATTACAATATGTTAACGTTATTTTTTTGCATGGTGTAATAAATGAACCTACCCCATTACGAGCTTTAGAGACTTGTGTTATAAATTTAATTCCTGCCATTTGTAATAATTGTTGATATGATATAAAATAAATAAATAATTAATTAAATAAATAAACAGCTATATATATATATATATATAAACCGTCAAGATGTACAAATCAATCTTCTTTGAAAAATTCAAATATAAAGAGCGATCGAGCTTTTTTTTATCCGGGTAACTGGTTTTTTCTCTTGCCTCGAAATTGAAATAATTATTGTGTGGCTCTATTTATCTCTCTCGGTATTTTTCTTTTTTACCCCATCTTTTTACTAGATAACTTATCTTCATTTACCATTTAATAATAATAATAATAAATCATGATACCGAGATATACAATATATAAACCTTTATTCAAGAGATGCTTTACTACAACAATACCACAATTAAGGCATGGACCAACAAATTTTAAACCTGCAGATATTGGTAAGAATCTAACTAATTTTGATGTTTTATCAATGTCAAGAACACCGGAAAATAATATTGAAATGATTAGTTCAGATAGTATAGTTTTTTCAAATATGAAAGTTATTAAATCACCAGATTTGAAAACCGGTAATCATGTTGGATGTTTCTTATTAGATGATCAAATTTTTCAAATTGATTTAAAGAATTTAAAAATTATAAATGGTTTAATTGTTGATTTTAATGAAATTGGTATATTTGAATTATTAAAAGTAATTTATCCAAAACCTGAAATGATTGTTATTGGATTAGGTAAAAAAAGTAGGTTATTAAGTACTGATAGTAAAGAAAAATTTAATCAATTAGGTGTTAAATTAGAAGTTAGTGATACTAAGAATTCAGTTTTAAATTTTGATTTATTAGCAACAGAGAGAGGTTCAGATTTAATTGGTGCTATAATATTACCACCAAACTTGTAGATAACATATATTTATTTTAAAATATATAGAACTAACTATTTATTTATTTATTTATTTATTTATTTATTAATTCATTCATTTAATCATCTTTTTTAAATTTTTGGAATACTCTTTAAAGTAAATTGACCTGATAAGACTAAACCATAAGCAGTAATTGTTATCACTGAAAGGAAATTAAATAATAAACTAACACCATGGAATTTACCAAATTGTTTACTTAAACTCTTATAATCATCGGCATTATTAGCTTGTTCTTCATTACCTGAATAAGTCTCTTCTAATAAAGCAATTCTTTTAACTTTAATATCTTGACAAACAGGTAATAGATATAAGTAATTAACAAAACCACTAATTGATGAAGTTGCTAATAAACCTAAACCTAATGTTGAAATTGTATAAGGAGCAGTTAAACCAACAATAATTGGACCTAAAGATTGAGTTAGGAAATGAATTGGGAATAAATGAGATTGTAATAAACCAAATTCCTTTCTTGGTAAAACTTTAAAAGCTTTCGTTGATGAAACAAATGAATGGAAAGCCGTTGAACCAAAAGTATATGAATAAGCTAATAAATGAACAGGAAATAGAACAGACATATTGTAATAAAAGGAACTAATTGATTGAATCAATTGAAAAAAATAAAAGAATAAAATAAAATAAAAGAAAAGAAAAAATAAAGAATCAATAAGATATCATATGGTACAATGAATACCTGAGTGGTTAAAAAAAGACCGATCGATCTAGAAATTTAAATTAAATCATTTAAATTAAATTGCGGAAATTGTGGGATGCTTTTTTTTTGAGTCTATCGTCGCGTCTATTAATTTTTCCTCTTATTTAATACCTTAGGTAATACTTTACTTTTCCTCTTGTCTCCTGTTCATTTTGATGCCTTCTCCTTCACTTGAATATATAGATATATATATATATATGTATGTATATTGGTTCTGATCAGCTTGATTAAAATAAAGATTCAGGAGACGGTTAAAAACAATCAAAAAACTGTTTGAACCTTTGTAGTTTTTTTAAATCTTAGACTCTTTTAATCACAATTTTGGTTGTTGATTCTCTGGCAACTGCTTTTTGAACATCCGAGCATCCAACCATCTGCTTTATTTCCCAGTCAAAAACACATTCAATTGACATCTATTTGTTGCAGATACACTTCTCTTGTAAACTGTCTAATTATCCCTTTTGTATAAGAAGGTGTTTATCTTTCTGCCCCAAATTCTGTGAAGGCTGATTCGTTCCCACTAAATACTTGTTTCTTATCGTGATTACTTCCCTATTAGGTCATCAGATCTGAACTGCGCAACGGCTAATAGTAAGTAGTAAGGGTAGTTCGAATATATATATTTTTTATATTCCAGTGGCCGATTTAATCGTTTAGATTTAGTGGCAATTGGATATATAGGAGACTAATCATAAGGTATACAAAACAAAGAGGCTACTATTCAAATAAACTCTGGTTGCACGTATATACATTTACAATTGGAAGATCAGGTCTTGATGTCTAAGAAGCTGTGCATTTAACTTAATTTAACTAAATCTTGTACATTATAACGAATCAATCTATATAATACATACATACATAACTATCAGGCTTAAAATTAATCATTTGATATTTGGAAACTATGGCAATTAATAAAATTCTTACGAGAATCTGTAGATAACGTCACTAAATGAAGCAGTTGGGAAGACGTAAAACCATCTTAGATCGTCAACATCTGAATCATTTTGAATCCCATGCTCGGAATCTCCAGGTATATAAACAGTTGTATCCTTATCAACTTTGTATGAAACTTTATCGATAGTAACAGTACCTGAACCTTCTAAGATATAATAAATTTCCGCTTGTGCATGGCGGTGTGCGCATAGGATACCTTCTTTTGGAGGACAGATACCAACTCCACAGCACATATGATCAGATGGTGTCTTATCTTTGGAGATCAATGTGTGCCATGTACACACTCCATATTTTGATGAATCAAACTGTTCACGAGGGGTATCTGCAAAGTAAGAAGAAGGTAATACAATCGGTTTATCAGCCATATTTTTGTTTTCTTTTATCTTCTTCTTTTTCCGATTAATCAACAGTTAATCATAAAATCGATCATCAATGGGGAATAAAAAAAAGTACAGATGGTAAGGAATATTTATATATGTGATACAAAATCTATATATATGTGCATAAATGATAAAATCAATTTAGCAAATACATGGACCAAAAAGGTAAATTCCCTACTATGGCGGTTACCGTTGCCCGCTCAATAGTGCAATCAAATCTACACACATTTATAAAGTGTCAATTTCTAGTCTCAAAGTCCCTTGACCCTAGATTTAAGTGTCAATTATATCAATAATTATACTATATTTATATTAACCATTGTTTATTTTTAGTTTACACATGTGTTTCATCGCACAAGGTTTGATAATGGTAATATTACCGTAACCGGCCATTTGATCCGATGCGAAAAAAACATATCTCCAATTGACGAGAATGACCGCTTCAATGCTCACATATGATATGATAGAACTTTGTTGACACATTCGAATAACGTATATACATCCCGTGTACATTCAATATTTATAGTTACAAATATCCAACACATTTTTGATTCTTCCTATCTTGCTATTAACTGAATTAATTATCTTCACGATTCAAACAAAAAAACAAATCACACGGGATTACGTAATCATTCATAACGATAAGCAGCTGCGAATCTGCGATGATGATTTACCGATAAGTATTTAAAGGATTGGCTAGCTACTTTCACTATTTGTTTCCTCAATTTTGAATTTAGTATTAATTCTGTTTATCTCTCTTTGGCTACATTTGGGCTATTTTTCATTGTCTTTATTTGCGGTTGTAGTTTTATTATTCCTTTTAGATCTGTTTTTTTGCTACTCTTCTAAGAGGGGCTGATTGCTACCAGATTTTTACTTCAGAATTCATTCCCCATCGAAAGTAAGGGCGAATACCGCGTTATGGGAGTGGTAGCAGCACCGGTCCCATAACGCCAGCTGCCTGCGGTCGGCGGCCTGCCCAGTGCCTGCCTGCTTGCGTGACTTGTTGCGGGGCTGTTCGGATGCCAATCAACATAATGATTAATTATGAAGATGAAGAACGGAATCCATGTACATTTAATAATTGCTGAAATCTGCTGTAAGTGTTTAAATATCATTGTAATTTACTTATCTATACGACATAAATATTTAACATAATGGCACACATAAACGATTATTTAAGACCATTCCCTTTTTTTTGAAATGTAAGACATTATTGTAGTGCTTTTAAAGTTACTCCACAGAAACATTGCTTGCTTGTATGTATGTGTTATATAGTTCATGGTTGGGGAACTACAGAGCAGCGGTAAATTTGCCAAGAAATGGCTTTTGGCCGACTGTCTTATAAACTATATATTGAATATTACATATAAAGTAAAGTCTTTCTATGCTTCCACTGTTGATGGAAGATTGTTTCAGATAATTCTTTATTCTTCAGTTTTCTAGCTCATTACTTGCTTGCCTCCATAAGTGTAAACACTGAATAGTACTTTTTATTTTTTTTCTACCTCACATCTTTAGACCAAAAGACTACAATAGCTATGGATAAGACATCATATTTCTAATATCGAACAGTTAATACCTTAATTTTTTAAAAAAATATTCTTGTATTAAAAAAAAAGGAAAGCGAATGATCGAAAGTAACTATAAATAAAAGCATAAAAGTACCTATAAAAGAAGAGTAAAATAACAATAATATAACATAAAATAAAATAAAATAAAATAGTATAATATAAAACTATATAGTTACTTAAAATGGTGAATTAACCTTTTTGGATTTAAAAGAGTTAATAATTTTTGATAATGGACTATTACCAGAATTTTGACCATCATCTAAGAAAATTGGGGTACTATCAGAGATATATTTATTAGCGACAATTAACAAGAATGAAACATTAACGATACCTAAAACAGTGGAAACCCAAATACCAGTTAAATAAGTGAAAGATAATTTAGCAGATATACCAAAAGTATCAAATTCAGAATTAATTGAAGAAACCATTGATTTAAAGATTACAGTTGATAAAAATGCCAGTAGGAATGAAAATA
Source organism: Ogataea ovalis (assembly GCA_030556425.1). Classification (NCBI taxonomy): domain Eukaryota; kingdom Fungi; phylum Ascomycota; class Pichiomycetes; order Pichiales; family Pichiaceae; genus Ogataea; species Ogataea ovalis. Next base: position 277,682 of record JAKTTZ010000017.1, read on the forward strand.
GAGTGCTAAACATTTGTAATATATAAACAGCTTTAATATATTTTGGTAATAGTACTGAAATGATTAAAAAGACAATTATATTTAAATTGATTAATTGATATGATAAATAAGCAAACCAATTTAAAAGTTTTGTAACTAACCATGAAGAACCTGAAAAACTATTTAAAGTACTTGGGAAATTGATCTTATCAAAAGTTGAATCAAAACTATCAGGAGTATTCTTAGTTAATTCATCAACAATAGAAAATTTAGGATCTAAAATAAATGAATTTGTTATAGGTCTACAACCTTCAACTGTATAATCAACATTATAAGGATCATTTGTAATTGGTAATTGATTCTTACCATAACAATAACCTAATAAACCAAAGGCATAAATTTCTTGTAGATTGGAAGTATCAATATCAGGAACATTTTTAAAAACATGTTCTTTCTTTAAATCATATAAATTTAATTCAATAAGATAAATGGAATCGACAGCTGGTTCTTGAAGTGAAGAACCAACTTGTGCTCCCAGCAGGGACATTGACCCAAGGGAGGCTAAAATAATCCAAATAATGAATATTGAGGTTCTAGCTAAGATAGTCTTGATTGAAAGCATACTAATTAACAATCAATTATTAATAATAGAAATAATAATGGAATAATAAAAAAAAAAAAAAAAAAAAAAAGCTGAAAAAACAGTACTAAAAAATGCTTGAAATATATAAAAATAGCAAACAGGGCATTTTTATAAAAGCACAACTATCAGCTGGGCTATGTGAATATCCAGAAAAAAAGAAAACATTTCAACACGCATTCTGCTTCGCTCGGTTTTAACCGTTTTTCTTTTCTCTTATTCGTCTTTTTTTTTTAAGTCCGGTTGTTGTCTCGGTTTTATTGGCTGTTTATTATTTAATGTCCTGTTTTAAGTTGCTATTTTGGCTCATTTTTATGCCTGTCGGTTATTTATTTACGTTTGTTTTTGTCTTTATATATATATATAATATATATACTTTACATACATACGTTTTTCTCTTGCACAAATCTCATATAATATCGTATATTTAATCTATGCTGCATCTTCGCCCCTTACAGCGTGTGATTGTAATATTACTATAATTATTACTATTTTAATTATTATTATTATTATTATTATTCCATATCTATAATGGACGTTGTTGCATGAACGGTTTCACCTCATGTGCTTGCCATTTACCATATCTTCTTTGTAAACGGCCACCCATAAACAGAGTCTGGTAACAACACCATATAATTAAAACAATCAAATTGGCACCCGTTGCAATCCATGTTAAAATTAAGAAATTTCTAGACACTCCAGCTTTTAAGAAATATGTTGAATATTCTTCATTGAATTTCTTACTAATGTATTCATACATACCTGTTGCCATACCACTTGAAATTAATGATGATAAAAATGCAACTAATTGAATGAAGATAACGAAAACTGAAATACCTGGACAGCAACATGAGACAAAGAAACCAATAACAGCACTAACAAATGTTGTTATAATGGCAATACATGAAGTAATATATATACCCTTTGATAATTTCTTACCAATTGAAATATAGTTTTCAACTTTTTCAGGTAATTCAATCCATGATGCTTCAACTTCATCTGTATCGAAAATATCATTTAATAAATCAGCAATCATTTGCCTTGGATCGAAAACGTACATTGGTTTTGGATGAGAACATGCAGTAACATCATAATTCTCGCCATTTGTCAGTAAACTTTCTGCTGATGACGATGATGTTGAATTACCATAACAGTAACCATACATACCTAGTGTAACAGCATCAGGTAAATCAATACTATCTGAAATTGAAGTTAAAGCTGATAAATCACTTGAAGATAGCAGATCATCAATTGTAGAATTTTGCATATCAATTTCAAGCAAATAAATAGATGATGTTATACTATTCTTGCTCAACGTGCCCACATTACAACCCAAGATACATGCAAAAGCTAAAAGTGTAAGTATAAGGGTGATGAAGATTGACCAAAATCTGCAACAGTTCATGATGGCACTAAATTGACTTTAATTAATGAACAAATAAACGAATAAATAGATAAATAAATGGAGGAATATATTGATAGATGGATAATTTAGAATAGAATAAAACAGATCAGATAAGATCAGATCAATCAACAAACGGCCAGACCCACCATTATTTATATAGAATGTTCAAATAGCAAAACCAAATCAATTAAAAACGGGAGACAAGCCACTCCCTTAAATTCACCCATGAGGCTTCTTTGCACAGCCTTCAAGCGGGTATCCAACTATATATTAGCACAGCCTTGGCAGCGCCTCGATATGTTTATTTTTATCATCATTTTTTTGTTTACTATATTATATATATAGATATATGTTTTGCTTTTAGTTAAAAAATTTGTTATAAAAATAGCTTTTTAAATAGGTATACAAAACTGCTAAGCACACAAATTAAACTGACATATTCAATTAGTTTACCGTCATTCAAATTACCTGTAGGCTGAGCAATTAATAGATGATTGGATCCATTATTTGTTATATGATATAATTTAATGTTATCTTCAATAGAATCTATATTTAAACGATGCTCATAAAATAATGAATTGGTAATAACATTTTGATCTTCATTGCTTGATTTACATGACCAATATAGATTCCCTGTTGGGATATAATATTCACTAATTGAGTTTTCTTCATCATAAGTTGGTGCTGCATATCTTAAATGCAACGGGATTTCAAATGATTTATCTTTTTTAATTAAAGTTTCATTCAATTGAATTAAAATATTAGATCCCGAATCAGTTATCTTATAAACTGGTAACTCTAAATCCATTTCATTTGATATATTAAATGAAATAAATTCTGGTCTATTTGATATTTGATACTTATCAATTATAATATTAGTTGGTATATCTAAATTAAATAATAATTTACAATCTTCTTCAGGTTTAAAATTATATAATTCGGTTTCTTTAAATGGTGATTTCTCTTGTTCATCATTTTCAATTAAATTAACTTTATAAATAGGATGTAATGCTTGATCTTTTATTAATTCATGACTTGATGTAAAACCATTTAAGGAATTATGATTAGAATTTAAATATAATAATGTAGGTAATAATTGAAGATCTTCTGAATCCTTATTTGACAGTGTGGAACGTAATCCACTAATACAAACATCATAATCTTCTAAAACTAATGATTCAATATGGAATATACCAAATTCATGAACATTTAATGATGTTGATTTCGAAATTTTAATAGGTTTTGTTATAGTTTCATGATACGTAATAAAATTAATCTTATCCTCAGACAAAATAAATTCAAACGATGTTAATGTTTTCAAATCTTCGTTAGTTAATGGTATCTTTTCTTTAATAAACGCATGCCACAATTTGGCAATCAACATTGAATCTAATTTATTATCACTATTATCATACAATTGACTTTTAAACCACTGATGATAAAAATACATCCCATTTTGTGGTGTTTCTTTAATGTTAATCAATTGAAGTATTAATGATTTGGTGAATTCGGAAATTGCTTTATATTGTTTAAAAGATTTTGCATTCTGTGGAGCAATATTTATTTGTAAACCTGCATTCTTTAAATTTGAATAATCATTGAAGATTGTCTTACCAGGTATACTTGAATTATTAGGTGGATTATATTGTATCGTTAATAATCCAATAGTCTTTAATAACTTTCTGTAATCGGATGAAATTGAATCAAAATCAATTTCAAATTTTTCTTGTTTAGCTAAAGGAACTGATTTACTTGCTGGTATAATTATATCGTTAGATGTTTGATCTATACTTTGAAATACTTCAGATTCTCTATTATTAGGATAAACAAAATATGTTGATCTCCATTTAATTGTCATTATTATTTTAAATCTTGATGTAATTTATCGAAACAACCTCTAAAAAAGTTAATTAGTAGTTGTTGACTTGCTAATATAGATACATAGCTTATAAACTGGTCCCTGCTAGTAAATCGAGCTTCATTTTGACTTGGAGGCATATTTGAAATATATAGCCTAAGTGATTACGTGATCAAACTGAATATGCACGTGACTAAACTATGCCTGTTTCTTCTTTTTATTAAGTACATACATACATTGCTGTGCTTCCAGTTTAACTTAGATCAAGTTTAATATACAATTAATTAGTTATAATAGCATTTGAATATTGAATAGCTTTTAAATAGAGTTATCTCCAGGTATAGTATACAAATCTTATCCAGATTTCATTGTACTCCCTAACGCAATCAACCTTGGAACTATTCCAGAGTGAGTGAGCTCTCCACTTGACCTCTGTGGGGAATACTGATTAATAGTTCTTTAAAGTAGATATTTTTATATTCTTTACCTAACCAGGTTATAATTCACACATAATCAGAGTGAGTAGTTTTACGTGGCGGTTGGATGACGTATGCCGAATCATATTCAGTGATATTTTTAAAAGATGATTTTAACTGTGTACACAATGTTATCTAACATCATTTAAGCTACAAACACATGCATATCTCTATCTATATCTTTGATCTCCCCTGTCAAACGTATAAAATTTAGCATAGATTACTTTTTGGATGCTCTCATTCGGATTCTAAATACCAATCATAAGATGGTTATTGCACATGAACTGTCTAGATGAGGCAGATAGTTCTGCTTGAACGTATTAAGCAAAACGTAAGCAGCAGTGTCATCCTTAGGCAAGGTGAGAAGCTTCTTGAATGCCTTGGTAATCGCAGGCAAGGTAACTCGACCACAGACAATCATTAGCTTCTCAGCAATCGCTTGACCAACAAGTTCATTGAACTCATAAATACAATCCTAAATGCTAGAATCGAAGATCCAGCAGGCTATCATGTTTTTATCGCTTTCTAATCTTAACAAAATATATGGAAAATTAAATTAAATTAAATTAAATTAAATTAAATTAAATTAAACAACTATATCTACAAAACTAATGCTTCTTTTTCTTATGCTTCTTTTCAATTCTTCTCAAAGCTCTCATTTCATTCTTTAGCACACCATCAACCATCTTATATTTACCTTTAATACCTTTAGGTCTACCACTAATACCTCTGTTCGAACCATGAGCAACAACCAAAGTAGTCTTTGGTTTAGATTTTGGTTTCTTTGCTTTACCCATCATAGCTTGAATCTCTTGAGCTTTATCTAATTCTGATTTTGAAGAATCATCAGCAATTAAATCTGATTTCTTCTTTAATTTTTCTAATCTCTTGATAGCACGCATCTTTTTACGTCCTTGAGCTTCCATAACCTTCTTAATTGGTCTTGCGTTCAATTGTTTCAACTTCTCCTTCAATGCTAAAGCAGCTTCTTTAGTAATTGGTTTTTGAATGTTAGAATGTTGCTCTTCATCTTCAATAAACCATGATGGTAATCCTTCTTTATCTCTAAATGAGTATCTGTTGAATGAATCTTCAATTAAATCTTTTTTGGATTTTTGTCCTAATGCTAATTGATGCGCTAATGTCATTGCAGAAACTGTAGCAATATCTATATCCTGTTTATGTGTTAATGCTGCTTTGGAGTTAAGTTCATCTTCTGAGTCTGTTTCATAATCCGAATCTATTTGAGATTTATATTCATTAGGAACCACTTCAAATCCATCATCATCGTCATCATCTTCATCTTCATCTTCATCCGATGATAAATCTGATTTGGATATTTTTTTGGTAGCTTTTTCAACTGTAGTTCCCATTTTAGACTTCTTAGCTTTTGGAACAACTTCCTTTGATTCAACTTCTGTTGTCAATTCAACACCCTGGAAGATATCATCATTAAAGAAACTAGCAGCTTTTTTAGACAATCCATCAGCTTGTTTCTTTTTATCAATGGTTTTAATCAATGAATCAATGGCTTCATCTTCATCAGAATCAATCTCAGATTCATCATCACTAACAAATTCTCCGTCATCTGATGAATTCACTGATTCCTGTTCTGCATCTTCGATACCATTCCATTCTTCATCATTACCACCTCTACCTTCTTTAGCTTTCAAACGTGAATCCCTTTCAATTTTAGATTGTTTATAATTTTCGTACATATCATTTAATTGATCTTCTAAATTATCTATTTCATCACCAGATTCAATTTTTTCAGCATGTTCAGGGTCTACCACTATATCAACATCATTTATTAAATCTTCACCTGTAAATATCATAGATTTCTTACCTTTTGCTAATTTATTTAATTGACCAGTCTTTTCAGCCATTTTCAAATTGAATAAAGATTCAGAACCAATTTGACCAGCATCTATACCAATTTGCATATCTGTTAACATATTCATTTGTAATCTATTAATTTCAGATTGTTTTAATTCATTATTTTTACGTTTTTCACGTTTTTGTTTTAATCTTTGCTTTTCTTTCAATTCTTCTAGTTCTTTATCAATTCTTTGATCTTCTGTTAATTCTTCAATTTCAATCTTTGGTTTTTGTTCTTTATCTTTTTCATCGATTAAACCCAAAGCATCTCTTGCATGTTTTCTCCATTTAATTAACATTCTAAAATCTTTTTTACCTAAAACTTTCAAATCTTTACAACATTCATAAAATTCTTTTGTTGTTTCTTTTAATTTTTTCAAAATTTTCCATTCTGGAGTATCTTTATCAATTGTGAACATTGAAACACCACCTAAAGTGTTAATAACTTCATCTTCTTGATTGACCCAATCCATTAAATCCATTGGATGGAACAAAGTGTAATCACCTTCTTCATAACCATCTCTCTTTCTTTTCTTAACCTCAGGATTGAAAACTTTGGATTCATTATTAGCTGGTCCTTCAGGTAATTCTTCAAAAACATTTTTAGCATCCAATAATCTTGGATCTAATTTTTTAGGGGCTTTAAAACCTTTACAAACAACGAAAATTTCAGCAGAAACATTACGTGAAGCAGGTGGTTTTGTTGCTTCCACTTTGTCAAACAATTGTTTAAAAACCCAAACTAAATTATTATAATCTCTCGATCTGAAAACTTTTGTAACAAATGTACCACCAGGTCCTAAATTCTCCACTGCTAATCTTAAAGCTTGTAAAGTTAAATGAGATTGAGTATAAGCATCTTGAGCCCAACCTAAACCAACATTAGGAGCACCATCATGTAAAACAGTATCTGCTTTCCAAGTCTTCATATGCCCTCTTAATTTAGATCTACAATCTTCAGTGGTAATATCCGATTGGAAAGTAATACAATGTGGCATAGGCTTAATAGGAACAATATCGACACCGATAATTAAAGAATTCACAGGACATAATTGAGATGCCACTTGACACCAAGAACCTGGTGCTGCACAAAGATCTATAACAACTTTTGATTTCTCTAAGAAATGACCATATTTTTCATTAATTTGAAGGATCTTAAAGGAAGAACGAGCACGATAACCCTTTTCCTTTGCTAGGTAATAGTACCTATCAAGACGACCTTTTGCGTTTTTCTTCTGAGTTCCTGCCATTATTGATAAGTTTGGCTATTTGACTTGAATAGATGAAGAAAAGATACAAAAACCATTGAAACAAAGGAACTTTTTAATCAAAAAACAAAAAAAAATTTAAAAAATAAAAAAAAAAAATAAAAAAAAAAAATCTTGAAAGTCGTGCGAATCCTAGATAAGAGGTGCAGAGGTGAATCAAGCGGAAATTCGATTATTCGGCAAATTTTGATTTTTTGCTTTTTCTGTTAGGTTTTGGCACCTTTGATTATACTCAATTCGTCTTTGTGTTTGGTTTAATTTTCATTGTAAATCGTTGTATTGATACTATAATGACAGATAGGTACCCAATTTCGACGTCCAAATTATTTGAACCGAAACAAAGTTTACCTCACTTACCTGTCGATAGAGATAGAAGACGTGCCACATCTAGAATATCAGGAATATCAGACCTATTGGCGCAGGCATCACTTCATTCGAAACAATATAGCAACTATACTAATAGTTTTATTGATAAAGAAACGGTGTATAAACTGAAGCAGAAACGATACCATGACTTATTACAACTTCAATTGTCACAATATGATCCAGATTCAGATAAGAATATAAAGGGAGACCCTTACAAAACGATCTTTGTTGGAAGACTATCATACAACGCGGATGAATCACAACTAACGACTGTGTTCAGTCAATTTGGAGAGATAGATTCGGCAAAAGTGGTACGTGATCCAACTACCAATAAGAGTAAAGGTTATGGATTTATAATATTTAAAACTACAGAGGGAGCTAAAACGGCATATCAACGTGGCAATGAAACTGTAATCAATGACAGGAAATGTGTAGTTGACATTGAGAGAGGACGAGTGGTGAAGAATTGGAAGCCACGCCGACTAGGTGGTGGATTGGGTGGCCGTACATACTCCAGACCGAAGCACAACGACAATTACAGTAGCAACATTCCGGCATCTCTCCCGTCACAACCACAACACTTCCAACTGCAGCATCAGCAGCATCAGCAGCATCAACATCAACCACAGCAATTTGCACCTCCAAGCTTCTACGGCCAGAGAAGAAACTACAGAGATAGAGATAGAGATAGAGATAGACATCACAGTAACAGCTATCGACCAAGACGGTATTAATACAATATAAATGTAATAAAATATAATAAAATATAATAAAATAATTAAAGTAAATTAAAGTGAAAATGCTCTAAATTCCGTAGTTGTGCGTGCACCACACAATAAATGTTTTTGTTTGTTTTTTTTTTCTTTGTTTGTTTGCCGTTTTCGAATCCTTTTTTGTTTAATTAATTGTTTCTTTGATCAACTTCGATTTTTTGTTTGGCAAATTGGTCTTGTTTTGTTTTGTTTTGCTGTCGTTGTCGTTGTTGCCCTCCAGTAATTTTATTAGTGGTCTCCCCATTCTTATATTAAGGTACTCAGTTGACGCAATTTTTAGCTGCCCCTCCTGATTACACCAATTATTTATCGCTTCACGATGTTTGGCTGGAAGACTTTGATACCTTTGTTCCTCTTGGCCACCGCCGTGTTCCACATTCAGGAATCATGCCCCTTGGCTCAACCTTTCTCCATAGATGAGGATTCATCTGACATCTTGTGTAAGTACAGTCATTTAGGCTTTGATTATGTGCAACCTTATGCTCAACCATATTTGATCCAGATTGATGAAACTGTCGTTGCTCCAGCTAAAAAGTATTACACTTCAAGTGGCGTCAAGTTATATGTGGACCTTGTTATTCACAAATCGGAGTCATTGTATGTCAAATATCTCAAGCATCATGTCGACCATTATTACCCAATTGTTGAATCTAAATTACAATTTTATGCTGATAATGCAAAACAAGAATTAATTAAAGTTTTCAATATTTTGACAGATTTTTTAAAAGTGAAGTCTCAAGAATTTAATGCTTATGCTTCCATTAAACTACAACAATATTGGTTAATTTCCAAAAATTATACCATTGAAACAATTTATCCAAATGCTTTAAAAAGTTTAGTTTATTTCCAGAAACAATCAAGCTTATATTTCAAAAGATTATCTTTTAAAAGTTATATGGTGTTCAACAAATTCGTTAAGCCAAGATTCATTCAATTCTATTATGCATCAAAGTTGAACGTTGTTGTGGAACAATTCCAAACTACTTTGGTTTATAAGTATTTATCAAAATTTTTAAATGTTTTATTCAGTTCAATCATACAATTTTTCCAAAAATTGGATTCTTATTACAAAGCTTTAAGTAACGATAAAGTTAATACCACTGAAGATAAATTGAACTTTTTAAAGAATGAATTAAATAAATTGAAAAATTTTAAGATTCCATCTTATGAAGATTTAGAATTTTTCAAAAAAATGGCATCTTCAACTACAACAGCTGATGTCGCTGAACAAGTTCAAACAGAGTCTTCTTCCTCATCAACTACTTTAGTTGAATCTATTGCAACACCAACTTCAAAGAAATATGAATTATTATTCAAACAAATTAAAGAACAAGCTTTAACTGATTTAAATCAACAATTAGCCGATTTGGATACTGATTTACATGATTTGATTCATGATTCTTTAAAACCAAAATTACAAGAATTATCAAAAGATGCTAATTCAAACTATGATAGCATTCATTCTTTAATCTCACAGGTTGGTGATCCAGATGCAAAATTTGTCTCTAGACAAGATATGCGTGATGCTATATCTGAACATAAGAATAAATTAGAACAACATTCTGATTCAATTATTAAAGAATTTAAAGAATTTGAAACCGTTTTCGCAAATGAAGTTAAAAAGATTAAAGTTGGTATCTTGGAAACTTTAGAAGAATTTAGTGAAGGTTCTTTAACTGAATTATCTCGTGAAATTGTTTCTAATGGTGATAATTGGGAAGAATGGAAAAGTTTTAATAAATTAAAGAAAGAATTAGTTGGTTTAAGAGATGAGATTGTTAATTATGATGCAAATGATATGTTAGCCAATGGAGGTGGTAAAGTCAAAAAATTATTAAAAGAATTGAATCAAACTTTAAGTATCTTGGTTAATGATGGTGGTAGTTATTTAGCTATCTTAAGAGCTAAAGCTAACCTTGAATTTCAATTCAGAGAAAAGAAAGAAAGAGAAGAAGCTGCTAAACTTCAAGAGGAAGCTTCTAAAAATGAGCAAGTTGAAGAAGAGTATTATGAAGATGATGAATATGATGAACAAGAAGTTATTAGATCTACGATGACTATTACTGATACTATTATTTTAGGAAGTGATAGTAAACCTGCTTCAACTATTCATGCTAGAACTTCAGCTCCTGTTGAGGAAGAGATTGAAGATGAGATTGCTGAAGAATCTATTGAAGAACCGGAACATGTTGAAGAATCAACAGTTGAAGAACCTCAACCGGTTGAAGAATCAACTCCTGTTGTGCCGGAAGTTGAAGAGGTTGAAGAATCTAATGAAGAATCTATCGAAGAAGATGTTGAAATTCCGGTTGTTGAAGAGCCAACTGAAGAACCAACTGAAGAACCAGTTGAAGAATTAACTGAAGAACCAATTGAGGAACAAGTTGAGGAACAAGTTGATCAACGTCTGCATATAACAGTCACTGAAGATGGACAAATTATTCAACAGACTACTGAAGAAGTTAAAGAAGCTGATAGTGAAGAAGCTACAAGTAGTGATGAACCAGTTCAAGAAGCTGAATTCACGATTCTCCCTGTTGGCGAACCAATTATTGACTTACATGAGCCGGTGGTTGTTGAAGTTCCAGAAGAAGCTGAGCAAATTTTATCTCTTTAATTACTAAGGTAAAGAGCGATACAAATAAAAAAAAAAATGAATGAAAGAAAATTAATTTTTTTTTTACTCAAGGTATGTGTACTTTTTTTAGTTAAGTTGTGTGTGGTTAATTGTATTTATTGTAAATGTTGAAGTTGTGTCTTACTTTGTGAGTTGATTTTGATTTTCCCCTTTTTTTCTAAGTGTTTCGATTGTTGATGTTGTTTTTCTTTTCTTGTTTTTATTCTTTTGTTTTTCTTTATTTTTTATTTTATTTTGTTTTCCTCATTTTAATATTGAATTTTTTAATTTTATTTATATATATATTTAATGAAAGTTTTCCATCGTTGCTTTTTTTATTAGTATAACTAAGGCAGTTATCTACGTACGAGATGTGATTAATTATTAATCTTTAAAATTTAAACTTTATTAAACAATATACAAACTATTTGATTGAGTTTTTTTACCTTTTTATTTTATTATTTTTTTTTTTTTAATATTGAAATTTCTTTATTTAAAATCCAATTCTCTAACACCATCTTTATCAATTACTTTAACATCTAAACCTTTAAAATCAACAGGCATTCTCATATTTAATTCATCATTACATAATTTTAATAATTTTAAACCATCATCTAAAGTCATATCTTGTTTATAATGATGATCCAATAGAGACATTGTATAGAAAGCAGCATAACCATGAGCACAATAAGGTAAATCTGTTCTAGTACCTAAATAATCAATGATTGTTAAAAATGGTTCAGTACCTTTATTCATACCACCTAATAAGATTTGAACTTGATATGGTTTACGAGATCTTAAAGATGAAGCTAATTGTTGCCTTATATAAGAAGCAATTGGTTTCGAATCTAATTCAGTATCTTCTCTCATACAAAATAATTGAATATTTGCTTGAATATATTCTGCAAATTGAGTTGTATCACCTGATTCACCTGTGAATGCAAGTAAATTAAATTTATTTAAAATTCTAGTCTTGTCATCATTTGCTTTAAGAATTGAAATACCACGAGTGAATGCCTTTGATGTTGCCACAATGACACAATCTTTAACACGAATTCCTAATATAATATCCATCTTTAAATATAATTAAGAAAATTTATTAGTTTATATATGCAATTGTGTTGTAAATATAAATTGAAAGAGTATATTCAAAAGACATGCTGAATCAAAAATCAAGTGGCAAACACACTAACAAAAAATGTATGTGATAATCATCATAGATTATTCGCCTTTCTCTTTTTCAGAGTTGTGCGGGTTTTCACATTTTTACGTAATTTATTAGCAATTAATTTATTTTTTATTTTCTTAATTTTTTTATTCTTTCGATTACATAATATATTACACTCTCAACCAAGAAGCGATCTTTTTCTTCCACGCATTCTGACACCTTCAAGACGTCTAGTTACTTCAACATGTTTCTTCATCTGTTTGACTTCTCTGTGGGCTTCGTAGTAACCTTCTAACATCCAATCGTTATATTTGGATGAATAAACTGGATGTGTAGATATTAACGCTCTCTCTAAAACGTATAAATCAACAGCTTTATCTTCTGCTAAGTTGGAATATGAAGATAGACCAAAATCAATTAACGTTGGTTCCACCACTTGCTCTTTTGTTTTAATTAACATTATATTAGAACTTGTTAAATCTCCATGTACAAGATCATTTAAATGTAATTCTCCTATTCTCCTACCAACTAACTTTAGTAATCTTTCAACGTCATCATCTATAGCAATGTTATTAGTTGTATTGTTATTATCTTGTTTGGATTCTTGTTGTTTTTCTAATAACCATAAATGGTTCTTCAAAGAACTAATATCACCATTCGATAATTTATAGCCAATATATTCCATTATTATTATTCCATTAGGTGCATCAATAGATATTAATTTTGGTGTCTTAAAATTTAATGTAGTTAATTTATTCAAAATTTTAGATTCGGATGCTGTTCTAGATTTTGTAATTTGTTTGTCTAAAATTTCATGCCTATAAGGTTTAGGTGGTCTATATTTAATTATATATTTTTCTTGTGTTGTATCTAAATCAATCGATTTGTATGTTGATGGTAAATATGGATGCTTTGTAGTAACAAATACTAAAGCTTCAGCTCCTTGTGATATTAGATTTAAATCATGGTATGGTAATAATTTTTCAACTTGCTGGATAATTGAACTACTCATTATTGTTATAGATTATTACAGTTTAGTTTATATGCAATGTAAGTATCACTTAGAAGAAAAGAGAAAAGGTAAGAAGAGTTTATACAAAGTAGATTTGATTTAATATCTGCAGCTAGAATAATTTTACAATTAGCAAAAGTATACATTTGCGTCTATCGGCGCGTCTAAAAATACATTAAGCACATGTATAAAAGGGCAAGAAATTGTATTTGTAAGTTTTGTTGTGATTTGAAGGGTGATTAACATCCAGGATTTTTAGCTGAAATAATCAACATCTCTATTAGATAACTATTTCTGAAGTTTTATATCATTTAATTTTGTCAAATTTGACAAATTTCTAATCTCTCAAATCTTTAAGAATCTAGCTATATTGCAGTTTATAGTTTCAAAATTCTAGAATTTTGGAAAACTCTCGAGGTATCTCTTGTGGAACAGTAACCAACCTACCCAAAACGCTCTCCATAAACAATGATACAGTGTCCTTAGAGATGTTTCTGATAAACAGGAGATAATAATTTCATAAAATATATAGACTAGAGGACTAACAAAACCCTAGGCGTTTACTGACGCATATCGAGGTTCTATCTTTCGGGAGTCTTCAAATACAAAATACAGATCAATAGTTATTAAGTACACCTCCCTCACATCCCTTCTTTGTTTTTACACTTTATAAGAGTACTGCATTGAATGACGTGACTTGAGATTCGTTACAGCGGTTATTAGTTTGTTGAGGAGTCCGTTAGCATTAGTAGACCTCCTTGTTAAAAGAGAGAAAAGAAAAAAAACCTTCTCAATTAAGAGCGATTTTCTTTGTGATTACTTGGAGAGTATTTACAGCCCCTTGAATAATTAATATAGAACAATTGAAGGTATAATCGTTATTAGATTCACAAACAAACAAACAGCTGCCGCCCGAAGTCGAACGCTAATTGAGGACCGGGAAGATCGAATAGGGAATCTCAATTAATCTTGAATCTTTCACCTTCATCCTTGCACAACTTACACAAGTCATTACGTAATACTGCTACTTCTATGTATAGGGTTAGTTCTTGATCATGAATATAGTACAACAATATATCTTCTTATTGAGTGTGCTTAAAGTCAGTTTGCAAAGGTCCATATCAAATCCAAAGGAACAATAGCTGTAGTACTCCAGTTGAACGTATTTATATATCTTGAGCACGTGATTGTAAACAATTCTGTGTCTATTCGCCGTGCTATCCAGTAATGTATGTCTTAGGTATACTTTTCTCCTTCGCAAGAGAGAAGATGAACCATTACTTTGATAATTCTGTATACTGATGTGCTACATAAACAGACCCAACTACTAGCTAGTCAAGCAAGTGGACAGTTGAACTTAATCACTAGCATCTAACGGAGGTGCAAGATAATTGTCACGTGGGTACTCACGGCTATATATAGATACCCAAAATAGAGGACGATCGACGTTAAAAGGAGACGGGGAGAACGAGAGAGAAAAACTCGCGAGCGGTGAACTGTGAACTGCGAGAGAGAGGATAATCTACCGTCTATCTATTGAACAGAACTTATCACATATACAGATATCTGCTCTTTGCCCCTGTCACTTACAATCGTTTATCTTGTCTACAGGATTCTTGTATGTGAGGGACAATTGGTGATTGTCAAGATGTCGAATCAGGAATGTGTAAGTAGTGTTTTTTTGTTGTTATCTTTTCAAATACATATCTCACTTTCTTTTTGGTCCCCCTACAAATGATTGAGTTTTTTATACAATCATGAATGTGAATTACTAACATTTCTTCATTTTTGAATAATTTTAATTATAGGCTAATTTATATCAGCAAATAGTGGAATCTGTCATCTTTGACTCCAGACAGGATTTTGAAGATAGTGGGATTGACGAACAAACGTTGATTGATTTAAGAAAATTATGGATGGAAAAATTAAGTTCGGCTTCAGTTGCATCTTTCAATTGGGATAACCAAGATGATGATTCTCATGAACCAAAATCAAATCAATATGGTAATGATGATGCTGATAATAATAGTAATACCGCAGTTACAGCTAATAGTAATAATACCAACAGTACAACTAATACCACAACTACAAACAGTGATAATTCAAATACAACAGGACAAGTTAACATCGGATTACAAATCAATGGATTACATTTACCTCATAATGAAACTGATGTTAAAGATGAAGAATTGGTTTCAGGAATTGCATTACCTGGTGGAAGAGTCAATCAATCTGATGGTGCATTACCAATAAAACTAAATAATAACAATGAAATTGAATTTACTGTAAATTCATCATTAGATTTATCTAAAAAGATGAAAAATAAATTATTAAGAAAAAAGAAACAAAGAATAATACAACGTAATCAATTTGATGGTGCTTCAAATGATTTATCATCGGATAATGATGATTTATCTTCTGATGATGATGGACTTGATACAAATGATAATGATGGTAATGATTCATCAGATTTAGGTTCAGATTTAGGTGTTGATTCTGATGAAATTAATTCGGATTTAGATGATCCTGAAGATGATGAAATTAATTCTGATGATGAAAATGAAGATCCAGAATTTAACATCATGTTGTGCTTATATGATAGAGTTCAAAGAGTTAAAAATAAGTGGAAATGTAATTTAAAAGATGGAATTGCTAATATTGACGGGAAAGATTATGCTTTCCAAAAGGCAACTGGTGATTCTGAATGGTGAATTATTAATATTATTATTATAATTATTACTAAAACTAATCTTTCTGCGTTAAAAATACTTTCAAAAACCAAACCATTATATCTTCTTCTTACATACTCATTCCATCACAGATGAAAATAAAATAAAAAAAAGACTTCATATACACCCAATCTTTCGACACACTCCTTCTTCCTTTCCCTTCCTTTTCTGTTTTTTTTTTTCTTTTCTTGTTTTTCCATTTCCTGTTTAAATTTATGCTTGTTTTTCCTTCTGTTTACTTTATTATCTATTTCAATCGAATATTATGTATATTATCAGAAAAAAAAAAAATTAAAGAAATAGAAAGAAAAAGGGGGAGGCCCGAAGAGGAGGAGGGGAGATTCAGAATCGTCTCGTCGATCGACTTGATCGGATCTTGATTTTTGGGAAATTTCGTTCAACGCAGAAAAGCTAACTACAAAAGAAGATGAAACTTTTTATTAAATATATATCTTTGTATAACCTGTTTTTTTTTTTCTACAACTTATTGATAATTATAGATTCAACATTAAAATGATATTAGGTAGAAGGGCAACATCATGGCAGATAAGGAATTTCAGCGCTTTATCGAAACGTTTGAGTGAGAAACCAGAATTAAAGACTCCACCAACATCCTTGAATTCTCCTAGATCACATTTAATTCAACAAGAACTGCAAAAAAGAAATGAATCAATAGATTCAATGGACCCACAAGAGATACCAAGTACAGAAGGATTACAAGAATTATCAGAAAAAGATCTTGAAGCAATTAGTCATTTAACATCATCATTATACAATCCAACGAATCCATTTAGTGAACCATCAAGAGCGGCAGAGATTGAAGCTAAGATTAATTCTATTCAACAAAGATTAATCAAACAACAAGAAATTGAAGAAGCGAGATATGAAGAATTAGTTGCACAACAACATGAATTATTAAAACCAACTTTATCTGATTTTAAAAGACCTATAACATCATTTTTCTTATTAGCTAGTGCAATTTATTTATTAATCCAATATGGCTGGTCTTATTTGGAGGGTGAAGAACACCTAATAGATTTGAATGCAACTTCTCAAGCTTATGAATTAAAAATTCAAGAACTATTAAATGAGCAAAAATCAAAAGTTTCAAATGATAAAGGTGAAGTTATTAGTGAATACGCTGATGGTAAAAGAAAGAAAAGATGGTGGCTTTTTTAATAGATGGAGAGTATATATTCTTTGTATTTACGGCTTGATGATTTTTTTTTTCTAATTTTATTTTATGTATATAGTTTAAACATTTTATACAATATATTCAAATGCTATCTATTAAAAAAAATAATTAAAAGAAAGAAATACTAAAACATACTAATCTAGTTGAAGTATTTCAAAGATGAAACTTTACCAGCAGCTGACAATTCAGAAGCAACTTTGGCAAAGACATCTTTAGCAGTAGCAGCATCAACACCAGTTAATTTAGCAGCAACATCACCTAAAGTAACATCATCAAATGCATCAATTAAAGTTTCAACATCGGCATCAATATAGGTTGCTTTATCTTCTTCACCAAAGTAACCGTTATCTTTAACGGCAGCTCTAACAGCTCTCTTATTCTTCTTTTTGGCATTCTTTGCAGCTTCTTTAGCTTTCTTACCTGTCTCTTTAGCTTGCTTAGCAGCAACTTCAGCTTCTGCTTTAGCTTTAGCTTCAGCTTCAGCTTTAGCCTTTGCCTCTTCAGCAGCTTGTCTTGCACCTGATTCTCTTTCCCACTTCTTCTTTGCCTTTTCAGCTTTTTCATCTTCTTTGAATTTCTTAATTCTTGGATCTTCACTGTTGGCACGTTTAACCAGATCAGCTAATCTCTTGGTATCTTCAGTCTTTCTCTTCTTTCTAGCATTGTTATTCTTCTTTTCAATATAACGTTTATGATCTCTGTTAGCAGTATCATCTGGAACATCTTCATCTAAAAATTCAAATGTCTTCCATGAATCGAAATTATGCCAGAATTTGTAGAATTTTTCAACATCATCTTTACTTGAATTAGAATCACCTAATAATGGAACTGGTTGTCTATTAGAAAATCTTGATTCACTTTCAAAGAATGGACCCCAAGCTTCATAGAAATCATAAGTTGATTTAGCTGATGGTGGTGGGAAATCAGCATTAGTGTCAACAGAATCATATTGTCTTCTCTTAACTGGATCTAACATAGTTTCAAAAGCCTTTTGAATAACTTTAAAGAAATCATCTTGATCTAATCCACCAGATGCAGATTTTTTATCAGGATGATGCTTTAAAACTTGAACTCTATGAGCTCTTCTAATTTGATCTTCGGTTGCTCTATATCTGTATTTAGTTAAACCTAAAACAGCATATAAATCACATTCTTTCCATTCTCTTGGATCAGTAGATAATAATTCTTCACTTTGATCTTCATTGAATTCATCATCATCGTTAGTTTCATCAACTGTAGTGACATTTTTTTCAGCTTCAATTTTTTCAAATTCGGACCAAGTGTGACCTCTTAGTGTTCTTGTTGCATGAGCTAAAAAGTATTGACCAACTGGTTCAACTGGTCTCTTAATTGAGGCAGAGTAATTGTGAACGGACTTGAAGTCACCTGAGAATCCTGCTGGAATTGCTGGTAATGACATCTTTAATTCTTAATTAATTAATTAATTGAAGTAAATAAATAAATGGTATATATACATATAAAAAGCTAAATATCTTAAAAATTTTCAGTTGGAAAAAGTTATAGAAAAAACAATACCCACAGGGCTCACAACCGCCATCTGTGATTTGAGATTTTCTTTATGAAGAAAATAATGTCTTCTTTTATTTTACTTTTCAGCTAAAAAAAGATTCTTTTTTTCATCTTTGTTTATTTGATCTATAATCAATCATTACAATGTCATCTTCATCAGATTTACAACAACAAGATTTAGTAATTTACAAGGATTCGTCAATTGTGTCATTACGTACGTTATCAAATTACAACCATTTAAATTTGATCTTGCATCATCAAAGTACAAAACCTACATGGTTAACGATAGGATTAATTGAGAATTGTTTATTGGATACATGCTATATAAATACAACTAAATCGAAAAATGCAGGATATTCATTGAATGGTAGTGTTAAAAGTAAAGTTATTTTGACTAGTTTTTTAAATGATGCTAACGTCTATTCTAAACAATTTAAAAAATTTTTAAATCTTGATATCGGTAATAACAACAATAAAAATTTTAAATTTTTAGAATTTTTGAAAAAAGATTTGAATAAATGGTTTGAAATACTTCAATTGGAAATTTCAAAATTTAAAAAAACGAGTACTGAAAAGATTTCTGTTTTCTTGGAGAATCCTGAATTACTCTTATTATTGACAGATTCAAGTATTGATCAATTGCTTACAAAATTTCAAACTTTGAATCAACAAGTTAATCTTTTCATAATATCAAATTCTGATCCAGCTTTCTTAGATTATACCGAATTTGAACATGATATTTCAACTATTATATCCACATATTTGTTAAAACTTATGCATAAATCCAATCTAATAATATCAATTCGTCCTTTAAAGACAGGTAGAGCTGATGATGTCACTGGTCAACTGAAAATAAATAAAGGTTTAATGACATTACCATCATCTTCAATTGGAATAATAGAAAGAGAATATTTATATTTGGTTAATAAAGATGGTAATGTAAAACTATTTTATAGATGAAAAACGGAAAGCTCACTCACTCACTCACTCATTTTCTTACCGATTTCTATGTAAGTTGTAATAATCATCCAATGCAAATTCAATAGCACATCTTGTCTCCAGTAATGGATACAATGGCCAAACGGATCTTTCGCCAACTTGAATCCAATATGGTATATTTTCTTCATATTTATTAACATCAAAGATTCTACTAAAATCTCTTAACAATGTTCTTAATTCTGGAACAATTGTTATTTCATCGGATTCAAATTGTGGTGTTTTTTCATCAATTGCCAGCCATCTCAGGAAACTAAACAGTAAACCAAATTTTTCCATCATTTCTAAACGATGACGTAGTTCCAAACTGAATAAATTTTTCAAATTTTTAGTTAATGACCATGAACTTGGTGAATGCTTTAAATCATTAGCTATCAATGGTGCCAAATATGGTCTTGCTAATGTTACAACAAAATGATTAACATTAAATAATTCTGTTAATCTCATGTATGGAGAAGTTGGAGTGAAAGTTTTAGATAAATTGGCAGAATTGGCTTGATGTGGAGATAGATATTCACAATGACGATCCAGATTTTTCATAACTACAATTTTATTATCTTGAGTCTTAATACATAATTGAACATCTTCATCTTTTAAAATCCCATTACCTATGGAACAATAAATTGCACTTAGTATAGTAACGTTTGGTGTCGATATATAGTTTAATAAAGATGGAATAGAAGGATCCGTTGGATAAATTAAAATATTCAGAATTCTGTTAGTTTTCAAATATGCATCTTCAAAAGTCATATTTCCAATCTTAGTTTCAACATATTTAATGAAAATTAACATGTCTTGACTATAGCCTCTTCGTAAAACATCTTCAATAATGTTACCTTCATCGGTAGTTGGATTCTTGGGAAGGAGTGACACAAGATCATCTAAATTTTCTTCAAGTTCAATATTATCAAGCGTACAAATCAGAGATCCAACTAATGCTCCTATAGAACTACCTGCTATAATTCTAGGTAGTAAATTCTTTAAATATAAAGCTTTGATAACTCCCAAGTGACAAAGTCCAAACAGTGATCCACCTTGTAAGATCAATGCAGTTACACCCAAAGTTTGCCTTGAATCATGGAAAAAATCTAACTTCATTTGATTAAAATTTTTCAATTCATAACCGCCATCCTGTAATTCCATATGATCAATGAACTGGAAACATTTTAAAACTTCGTCAATATATTCCTCTATCAACACCTTGGTGCCAATATAACTCTTATTATATAATTTTTTGTTTGATATTCCTCCAAAATTTCTCAAAATTCCTGATCTTAAAACACTCATAACTTTGAAATAATCATTCTCTAATCTTGCCCTTCTTAAATCTTGTAATCTTTCGTTAATCAACTTGTAATCATACCTCTTACTGATAAAGTTCTGTCTCCAAATATCGTAACCATTCAAACGATCAATTTCACTAGTGATCATTTCCCATTCCTGAAAATTGGAGCATGTCTCTAAAGATCGTTTAAGGGATCTTATAGGAGAATATTTAATTATATTTATCAATTTTCTGATCCAAAAAAAGAGGATATCAAAGACAAAAGAGACAATCTTCCATATAACAGGTGGAGTATTATTCAGTATCAGTGCCGCAATATAAAGCAGCACTATAGAGCAAGTTTTAACAAACCGTCTTTTTGCCACAGCCTCCGACATATGTGCAGATTTAAACAATGCCATCTTATCCTTGTATCGACACAACACCAGTGCACAACAAGTCATTCAAGTGATGAAACGAACAAAAAGGCATCCCGGGGAAAGTTACAAGTTTAATACCATTAGGCCTCTTTATCAAAATCGACGCAAAACAAATCTTCTACCCGCGAGCCGCACAAGTAACAACGCGCAGTTGCGTCGCCGACTTGCCGCCCCAGTAGGTGAGGCTGTGCAATTGCTTGTTATTTGGAATTTCACTTCATTTCTTACTATTTATGTCTCGTCTGCCTCGATGCATTTCAGGGTCTAACTTCTAAGGAGGTTCCATTCACTTTGTGAAACACTCTAAATACCAGTTGCTACCATTTAGCGGAGTTAAGAAAGCAATGTTTACCCCACTTCGAAGGCTTCTGGCGCCTTCTCGTTGCTCATCTTTGCTGCGTCGTCAGTTTAGTGTCAGTCCGCCTCGGTTAATAAACCCATTGATGCCAATTGACCCCACAGATTTGGTCAAGGACGAAGCTGACATCGACGAAAAAGCAGAAGACAAAAAGAGGAAGGAAAAAAAAGATAAAGAGAAGGAGGAACGTGATAAGTACGTTTACAAGACTCCAATTGAGAGGTCAAATGAAGAAAACCAAGAGAAGCGCCGTCAAACTTGGGATAAAATTAAGGGAATTGCACTTCGAAGCTTTGAAACTGGTGTTATCACCTTTACATCTTTGGTTATTCTTGGTGCTAGTGGTATTTTATATCATAAACTATATAAGAAAGATGTGTTAGATAAAATTTCCAACTCCTTTGATGAAGGTGATCTTACTTTACAGTTACAAAAGCATAAAATTAGTACCCGTGATTGCGACAATAGATACTGGGTTGAAAGAGAACAACAAAAAATATTGGATGAAATCGTTCAAGGTAAGATTCAAGGACGTTATATTTTGATAATTGGAGAAAAGGGAACTGGTAAGACTAGTGCAATCATGGAATCCATACGCAGAGTTAATGGTAGAAATTGTGCTATTATTGACTGTTCTTCAGATTTAGAGTTATTTAGATTGCGTGTTGGTGCTGCTTTGAATTTTGAATTCCATGAAGACTATATAGGATCTTTGTTTTCCATGAGAGGACCCCGTGATACTACAGCTCTATTGGATATCGAAAGAGCTTTCACAAAACTGGAAGAAGTGGCACTAAGAAGAGTCAAGACAACTAAGAAACCATTGATTTTGGTATTTAATAATGCTCATCTAATTCAAGATGATGAAGAAGGTAAGAAGTTAGTTGAGCTATTACAACAGAAGGCAGAATCATTTAGTGGTTCAAGTTTAGTTACTATGATCTTCAATTCTGACGATTATTGGTTGTATGAAAAGTTTAAAAAACTGGGGACTAGGTTAGAAGTGTTGAATTTTAAAGACTTATCAAGGAAAGAGGCTTTCAATGCTTTGAAAGTGGCTAGACTGAAATTTTTCAGTTCTGATGTTTCTGATGAAGAATGTTCGCAGGTATATGATCTAATTGGTGGTAGACCTCAGCATATCAATCATGTAGCGGCACATTGGAACATGATTAAAGCATCTCATGATATAATCGATAAAGAAAAGATTTGGTTCTTAAATCAATGTGGTTTACTAGGTGAAGATATGGACGATGATGTTATGGAACAAGGTAAATTTGCTACATCTGCCATGATGTTAATGAGAGAATTGGTTGAAATGGATCGCAAGAGATTAAAAGCTTTAATGAATAAATCTAATCAAGAGGGTGAAGTTGATCAAGACTCTTTAAAAGAGCATGAATTGCCTGAATTGCCATTATGGAGGGCTAGACAGATAATGACTAGACCTGATTATATTCAAACGTACGATAACTTGAATATATTCACTATTGATTCCTATTCTAAAGTGAGAGCTGATTCGGTTCCAATGATGAGGGCATTCCATGAAATTGCTGCTCAACCAGATTTCGATAAATTGTTAACTGAGACTGTGAATAGAGTTAGTGACATTGAATCTTTGGGTCGTACTCGTGAACTCGTTTTAAAAGACTTAATGCTTGGAGGCAAGTATAAATGGGAAAAGAAACTTGCAAACGGGGACATCAAAGAGAAATCAAGACTTTCAATGGAAGGTGGTTCACGTGAAGAGTTTGTGAAGGATCGTGAAGGAGATGATGATGATAACGATAGCCCATTACTGATGGATGAATACCAAGAAGGCGCCCATAAGAAATGGTGGGCGAAAAGAATGAAAAGTTATAGCGATACTTATGTGCCAGCTGTACCATCCGATCCTGAAACGGTGGAGCAGAAACATCATGAATTAAACGAAGGGCTGGATTTGAATAGAATAAAAGATTCTGAAGACGAGGAACCAAAAAGTTGATTGTGTAATAACAGCGAATAACGTGCATTTATAAATCTATATACATATGCATTAGTTTTTGTTTTTTATTTTTCATTTTAAAAGTATAACGCTAATGATAAGTAACATCTTGTAATTGAACATCGTACTTTTTAGATAAGGTTTAACGAGTATACGAATTTTCCAACTTGACTTCATCGAAGAGCACAATGCGTCCTTCCCGAATGCTGTAGAAGACAAAATTGTCTAATTGTACTTGCTCCTCCTGTAGGATTTGCTCATAATTATTTGAACTTTATTCGCTATATTGAATAATGGTTATATCTCTTTCATTTTGGATTTTGAATTCCACCAAGATAAAGAATCCATAAACATTGCTGTATTTACCATTACCAAATAGCAAAAAACTGGACTCATAAGTCAATTTTTCATAATCAAGATAGAGAAGTACCTCTTAGTTCTAAAAGCAATTCCAGAATAAATGGAAAAAGTAACGTTAAAAGTTTCTTATCTACGGATTTACTTTATAGGAACGCTTTCCTCTGTCACTCTGATTATCAAACTGCTTGCGTACGAATTCTCAGCAGAACGAGCCAGAGTTTATAAATCGACCGACGAGTCGACGAGTCGACGAGTCCACGATCACCGTTACTACGTCGATCCATGTTTCATTAAAAACCTCTACATCCGGAATAAACCCGAAAAGCTCAAAGCTACACAGCTCTCTTCTATATTCGAG
This sequence comes from Ogataea ovalis, assembly GCA_030556425.1. Taxonomy (NCBI): domain Eukaryota; kingdom Fungi; phylum Ascomycota; class Pichiomycetes; order Pichiales; family Pichiaceae; genus Ogataea; species Ogataea ovalis. The sequence continues at coordinate 302,339 of JAKTTZ010000017.1, forward strand.
AGAAAACAGCAAAGAGGCACAAGAAGACAACACTTACACATAGAAAGTAGTTATAAATACAATCCATTTAACCGTAGAATATATAAATAAAATGACATTCGAACAACCAATTGGTATGTGGTTTTTGAATTCTTACACAAAAAACAACAATTAATTTATCGATGATGAATACTAACACTTATATATTACAGTTCTCGATCAAGGTACTGGTTTCGTCAAGATTGGCCGGGCTGGTACAAATTTCCCAGATCACACCTTCCCATCGATAGTGGGTCGTCCAATCTTGAGAGCAGAAGAAAAAGAATCTCAATTCGAAATTAAGGATATTATGTGTGGTGATGAAGCATCTGCCATGAGATCCGCTTTACAAATATCATATCCTATGGAAAACGGTATCATTAAGAATTGGGAAGATATGGAACATCTTTGGGATTATGCATTTTATGAAAGAATGAAGATTGATACAACTGGAAGAAAAGTGTTATTAACTGAACCTCCAATGAATCCATTAAAAAATAGAGAAGTTATGTGTGATGTCATGTTTGAAAAATATGGATTTAGTGGTGTGTACGTTGCCATTCAAGCAGTTTTAGCTTTGTATGCTCAAGGTTTAAGTTCTGGTGTTGTTGTTGATTCAGGTGATGGTGTTACTCATATTGTTCCAGTTTATGAATCTGTAGTTTTAAATCATGTCACTAGAAGATTAGATGTGGCAGGTAGAGATGTTACTAGAAATTTGATTAATCTATTATTAAGAAGAGGTTATGCATTTAATAGAACAGCCGATTTTGAAACAGTGAGACAAATTAAAGAAAAATTATGTTATGTTTCATATGATTTAGATTTTGATTCTAAATTAAGTAATGAAACAACAACTTTAGTGGAAAATTATGAATTACCTGATGGTAGAGTTATTAAAATTGGATCTGAAAGATTTGAAGCACCTGAATGTTTATTCCAACCAAGTTTAGTTGATATTGAACAACCGGGTGTTGGTGAATCATTATTTAATACTATTCAAGCTTGTGATGTTGATATTAGAGCTACATTATTTAAATCAATTGTCCTATCTGGTGGTTCATCAATGTATCCTGGTTTACCATCAAGATTAGAAAAAGAATTAAAACAACAGTGGTTTACTAAAGTGCTAAGAGGTGATGCTAGTAGATTAGATAAATTCAAAGTTAGAATTGAAGATCCACCTAGAAGAAGACATATGGTCTTTATTGGTGGTGCAGTTTTAGCTAATATCATGGCGGATAAAGATCATATGTGGATTAGTAAACAAGAATGGGAAGAACAAGGTCCTAGAGTCTTAAATAAATTAGGTCCTAGATGAGCGAGACACAGAGTCAACATTTCAATTATTTTTTTTCTTTCTGGCTTTTTATATTGATATATTTTATACTGTATTTTGAATGACATATGTTTTTTTTTTTTTTTACTTAAATAAGGTTTATTTGTTAATCTTAGCTTAAAACCTCCTTGAAAGGTTGTGATTGTAGAAAGATTGTTTACTATAAAGATTTCCATTATTTTTAATGCTATAATATAAAACATTTACTAATCTAAAATACATTTTCATTAAATTTGATATAATACAATACATCAACTGTATTCTTCAACTTTTTTCCAAACATCAGTACATAAGGACTTTAATTTTTCATCTCCAACATTAGGATGAAGTCCTCCATACTTAATTGCATTTTTAACCAAATCAGTTACAAACCGTTCAGTAACAATTCTAGGCCGTAGGAAATCAGAATTCAATAATTCTTCCACAGTTTTTCTCTTTTCTGGATCTCTAACAAGGCAATTTTGAATCACTTCTAAAACTAAACCATTGATCTTACCCTCATTTGAAGAATTAAATCTAGGATAAGATATTTCAATTTTAGGATTGGTTATAGCTAAGATTCTTTTCGTACCAGAAAAATTAGCATATGGTGGTTTACCATAACACATTTGATAAATGATACAACCACAAGACCAAATATCAGAAGGTTTACCAACTCTCCAAGTAACATTGTCATTAGCATTCATTAACGTGTTATTAACTTCAATTAAAGTTTCAGGAGCCATATAATTAGGTGTTCCTATCTGACAATCTCTATAAATATTCATAGTATTTTCATTCAATGAGTTTGATATTCCAAAATCAATTAACTTCAGAGTTCCCTTCACAAAGAGAAAATTAGCTGGTTTTAAATCTGAATGAACAACTCCACAATCATGAACTGCTTTTACACATTTGAGTAATTCTATACTATGATAACGAACAAAATTGGAATCAAATGGTTGATTTTGTCTTGAAGATAAAACGTGTGCTAAATCAATGTCTCCACATTCCATAATGAGAGATAAAGATCCACTTCCAAGCATATGATCAAATAGTTTGATAACACGATCTGAGTGACTTAATTTACGCAAAATATCAATTTCACCTTTGAAACTTGTTGTTGCTGTTTCATCAAATTGATCAAATGTAACAACTTTAATTGCATAGAAGCGCTTATTATTGTGAGTTGATTTGGCCTTATAAACTTTTGATGACCCTCCTTTACCTATCTGTTCTAGACATTCATAAGTTTGGTTATTTATAGTCATTATATTTTTCGATTGCTTTTTCAAACTGTTTAGTTCTTGTTGATGCTTATTAATTAAATCTTGTTTTTCCAATTCAGCTTGTTTCAAGATTAATTCTTTCTGTAATTTTAATTCCTTTTCCAATTTGCTTTTGAATTCTTTTTTTGACATTTTAGCTTCGTTATCTGTGAGGAGGAAATCATTTAAATCTCCAAATGCATGTTTCAAGTCTTTTTTATCAAGATCTGACAGTTGCTTCGTTAGTGTTGAAGTAAGTTTTCCGGTACTATAAGGAGTTATATTTAATGATTCCCTTTTGTTATAATGTCTTGTTCGTAAGTCTTTCGCTCTTTTGATGGGCGTCTCAATATTGATTTCAAAACTCTCTTTATTGTTAGCTGTATAATTATCAAGTAATGGAATGATATTTTCTTTATCAAAAATTTTTTTTTGTGCGCTCAATGGTGTTCCCATTTTTCTTCCAAATTCAATCTCTATGTCATCTTTTTTCGCAAAATCAGTTAAAAGTATTCTATTTTCATCTATAGATTTCTTTTTAAGAAGAGGTGAATTTGAATCGTTAGTTAAGCGTTTATCTCTCGGCGTCAATTGTATGGAATGTTTTTTTGAACTGTGTGTATTATTAGTTATATTTGTTGCTGTTGGTTGTGGGGACTTTTGTGTGAAAACACTTATCGTATTTGTATTTGCTTCATCGTTTAATCTTCGTGGTGCTCCTAAATCAAACTTTGTAAATAGCTTTCTTGGTTTTTCTGATCTCAAGTCAGGTATGATGGTTGAATTAAAACGTTTTGTTGACGGTCTATCATCAACATCAGCAGTGGATAAAGGATTATTAAATTGATTCAATATGCTCATTGAATATGAACTAAGTTTAGGTGGTGCTGAATCCATTTCGTCAGAATCAGAATCATAGAATTCATTTGACCTTGATGTGGGTATCGTTGAAACATTAGTGGAATTATATTTATTAGATGATGATATAGATGGAGAAGACAGATCCGAGATCTTTTTATGCAACTCCATTTTGGACAAATGCTGATGTTTTCCCACCAGAAGACTGTTTAATGGACTTCAATACCATGTGTTTACATTTACAAATAGATTTGGATGTTTAAATTAACAATAATATTTGTAGTTGCAGTTTTTGGCGCGTTTGCTTCAACTGCTGAATTAGTACATAAATTACGTAATACAGATTTAAAATGAGTTTTCTAAATGAGGCGATGCTTGTCTGTGATTTTTATCTCTTGATTAGGTCATCATATTTTTGTACTTGATATGACGATTTGCTTCACTTTATTACTTCAAAATACACACAACCTAAATACCGATCTAACTCTATAGATTCTACTTTTTCTTATTCATTAGTAAAAATGCCGAATATTTACTAAATTTCTGGGTGATTCTTAATTTTATATTTCAATAAGAAGGGTGTGCTTTTAGTATAAATATATCAAATACAATAGAAATAGAGCGTAAAACATAAAGAAGTGATCATCAAATCGTTATCAAAGAATGACACAAAAGAGACGTAAAGAAGCTAATGGAAAAGGATTACATACTAAGAACCAATCTACCTCTTGATTTTCCAGAACTTAATAACTCGTAAGCCTCTGGGAATTCTTCAAACTTGTACTTCGTAATAACAGGCTTGACGAGACCTCGCTCAACCAATCCCATACATGCTTTCTGTTCTTGAGGAGTACCCCAGCATGAACCAATAATCTTCACATCTCTAGAACCTAGGTCCAATAAATTAAAGACAATATTCATTTGACCCAAACCAACCGGTTTAATAATACCACCGCTCTTGACGTATTGCTGACAGATGTCATAGGTTGATTGAATAGCAACAAAATCAAAGATGGCATCAAAAGACATTTTTGGAACTTCAGATTTAGAGAGATCAGTGTGAAATTCATCAGCACCAAATTCATCAGCAATGCTTTTAAGCTCTTCTTTTCTATCAACACAAACAATGTATGGTTGGTAAGTTTTCAAGATTTGTAAAGCGCATGAACCTAAACCTCCCAAACCGATTAGCAAGACTCTATCAGATGCTTTCAATTGAGAAGTACTAATAGCATGGTAAGGAGTTAAAATTGCATCAGATGCAACAGCAGCCTCCTCAAAAGTGACAGCTTCAGGAATTGCAATCAATTGATTTGGATTGTTAACGATAACATACTCTTGGTAACCACCACCTATACCCAAACCATAATGTGTATCAACACAATTGGTACATAGATTCTGTTTACCGTTTTGACAGAAGTCACATTCCATACATGAATTCATACCATGAACGGCAAATCTACCACCAATTGGGTATAATTTTCCATTAACTAGAGGCCCAACTTTATAAATCTCGCCTGCTATTTCGTGGCCCATTGCAAAGGTACTGTCAGGTTCCATGTCAAGGAAACCTTCTAAAATATGAACATCTGATAAGCACAAACCTGCTGCACGAACCTTCAACAAGATTTCACTTCCTTGTGGTTCAACTAGTGGATATTGTTTTAGAACTAAATGATCATTACCTGATTGAAAGCAGTATCCGGATTGTAATTGAGTTGGCATATTTAAATGAAGTGTCTTTTATTATAGATTCTGATTGACAATGATAAAAGAATTGAAAAACAAATCTTAGTCTTTAGCGACAATTGGAAAACCAAAAACAAAAAAAAGAAAAACAGAAAGATACCTAATATTTGTACAAATGACGGGGGTTTTGGAGTCAATTTATATAATTTGTTGGAAACCTGCAAACCACATGGAAATGTTGATGTACTCGGATAATACAGGGTTCATCGTTGAGAGTATGATTCGGTGAACTGCTCAAAAAGGCAAGTTGCATAGTATGGATCAGCTGATTGGATAGTCGGTTTGCAAGCTGCGCCAATGAAAAATGGATTTCCAGTCCTTTACTATAGTAAGAGAAAAAGTACTAGAAAGTCAACCGCTAACGGTTTAACGGTATGGGCTATACCGCATACCCAATCGATGCTGTGCATGTAGGGATCAGCTAACCCGCATTTTTGGTGGGGTATCTGTCCGCTGGATCAAGTTGTAACTTGTAACTTGTAACTTGTAACAGTTATAAAACTTAACATTGCACCCTTGATATTCTGCAAGTTGCAATTTGCGACTTCTTGGTCACTCGAGTTGCAGCCTGGGAGCTCCGAATAAACTCCACTTTAGAAGACGAGCAGGCATTAGTAATTGGACTTCAGAGAGTGTAGCCAAGGAAAGGCTCAACTTCTCAAGGCAGGCGTCGGAAATGGGTATTGTTCGGAAGCAAAAGCTATCAGCTCAAGGAACCGCAGGCAAAAACAAAGCCGAGCTGGCACCTTCACTAGTAGCAGCCTGGTGGGGCGACCCCAGATTTTCACATTTTTGTGGGCGGCGATTGCCATTCAATGGTCCGAGTATGAGGGGATCTACTCCGGCCTGGGAAGCCAGCTGCTTCCGAGTCCCAAATTCCAATTCCCGGTTCCCGATGAGTTGCACGCCGCGTGGCGGGATCCCTGTTTTGGGGCTATCCACATTTTTCAGCTTGCCCGTTTGGTCATCAATCCGGGGTAGAGTGAAGTTCACTCAATCTCCGAAGTCTCTGTTGATCTGATTTTTTTCTTACGATTTGTATGGCAATGTACTCCATATTGACCAAAATATGCAACAGTGGTGTACGTGATTTGACTTTATTCGTCTGTCCCTCTGATATGCTTTATTCTACCGTATCTTGTGGTTGACTTAAGGTCTAGTCTTATATATCCATAAATTGATAAGTTTTGCCCCTATCATTTCCACTCAACTTGATTGGTAAAGTAAATACATACAAATGGTTGAAAAACATTCAAACAAATATTTTTAATTACTGCAATTTTCAATTTCAATCTCTTTTTACTCAAAAGTTGGACCTGGAATTATTTTTTTAACTCCCATATATCAAGATATATCAAGACCTGAGCTCATTCTTTATGTATCTCTACTATTTAAGTTTACATGTTACTTACAGTGCTTCGTTGTAGATTGTCAAAATAGCCCGTTTTTCATCAACGTGCTTAATTTCCCATGTTAATTTTCGTTTGCTCCCTTTTTCTTTTTCATGGTTACATGTTAATTGGGCCATCATGTTTCTGATTTTATCTCTATTAAAAAGAGTACTAGCATTGGCACACGTACGAGAGGTCTATTCGTCAATGCCTCTAGTGCATTTATAAGTCGCGTCTGATATGTGAAGGTTCTCTTTAATAAATTTAGCTTGTTATTCCATGTAATCTGAGAGTAATTTCACTTGATCATGGGAAATCTTTGTAATTTCATTGAGCAACCTCTTCTTAATGGTTTCCAAATGTAAACTTGTTACTCATTTCCTCCATCACTTGATTATTGCCAAATTCACAAGTATCGACACTGGACTGAATAACCAAGTACCGATGGGTAAATTGCACGTTAAGAGCTGGCTGTAAGTTCATTGTTTTCATTCGTGGTAGGGAGTAGACATCCAGCTTTTGTAAAAAGCCAACGGATGTAATCAAAGATAAAATAATAAACCTTATTGTTTATCTGAGCCGCATGGGTAACCGTGTGGAGTGGAGTACTCCACTGATTCTTTTAGGTGTAGGGGCATCAATGACTTCTTTAAATAGCATTGCTGTTCGTCTTCGATGGCTGATTCATCTCATGCATCGGTACCCCCAACAGAGGATTGCCTCTGGATCACCAAAGTTAGCATGAGTATCCATGTATCTGATTAACAGGTACCGGGAACCATGCGTGAGGTAGATGGTAGATATCGATAACTTCTTCTGTACGACAAATCTTTCTCGCTACCGTTTTGCTCAATTGATATTCATATATCAAATGACTTATAATCATTTACAACGTTTTATTTCTTAAAGATCACTGCATGTTATCATGTTGATTTGAGTGTTTATAATAATCCCAAAATATCATATATAAAATGTCGGTTATCAAAAAAGGATACTGAAACTATTATTATTGTCTCCAGACAAGTCATCGTAGAATTTCAAGAGTTCACCATCGGAGAAGCAGAATCCAAATGCTTCAAGTAATATAAGTGGTAGTGTAAAACTGTTCATCAGGATGAACTTACACTTTGCTACATGGGGTCAAAGCTCTTTTTACTAATACATTGGAGTCAGGTCCATAAGAATGATCATGTGCGTAGTACATATCATACCTTTTTGCCAAATACCCACCAGGAAATTTAAGGCGCAAGTTGGAGTTCATAAACTTAGTGATTTGGTTCTTTCTCTGTCTTTTCTATAACCAATAACCTGGAACGACCTACAGTAAATGCAATCATAACTGTTTTACTTTCATGATGCAGAAATATATATTCATTTCAATCATTTAGTTTTTCAATGGTCTATCAGACTCCTGAGTATCAATAAAACTTTATGATTTCTAACGTGTATTCTAATAAACTCTATCAAAAATTTTAATGTCCATGGGGTTCACAACCTCACACGTACGGTTCTTTTACATGCATTACTATTTTTTTCATGTATATATTTAAACATGGGTGGGAAGAATAATGTTATAGGATATTGCCGAAGCTATATTACTCGGCGATATGGAAATGATTTTAAACAAAAATTTACAGATTATTTTAAATCTGAGTACATTCCTATCACCTTTGGGATTTGAAAAAACGACCCGATTTTAATCTTTAAGATTAGGGGGCGGAGGATTATGTAATGAGATGTTTACAAGTGTACGAATTTGGAATCGTTAGTGTTTGCCTATGGATTTGTAATACTGTATATAGGGTGGTCATACGCCTTTCCGCTTACAATTCTTCTTTCAATATCACTAATACTGATGTTACGAAATTATACAGTACCTTCCGCTCGGCCAATAGCAACATCATATACCGTAAATGGAAATGGGAGTAACTTCTATGGAAGACTTATAGTATTATGAACATAGAGAATAAATACATGATTACGTAATTTGAGGAAGGGCGTCATTGTAGATTTAAGTACCACTTACAAGGAGAATCAATAAAACGCTAGATGTAGACTTGTATTCATAAAGGATAAATGATAAAATCAAAAACAATATACAAAGTCATATGAAAAAATATAATATAACAAAACAGAAAATCAGAAGGTGTATGAAGGAGGTATACGTTAGAGCATTAAAAAAAGCAGGACAAAGTTTGAAGTGAATGAATGCGAGTAACAAATTATAAGAATCAAGTAATATGTTAACTTTAAATGATTCTATCATATAACAGATGATAAACAAAATTGCCTATAATTTATGTAACTATGATCGTTTCTTGTAAATTTGCAACTAAATAATTTAGTTGATAACTTCAAGATAATTACTTGGACACATACCAATCTCTCCCGAACTATTCTTACCTTGCCACCAATTCCCATTAGTATCCTTAACTCTAAACACTTCACCTTTCTTGAAACTTAACTCATTGATATCATCTGGGCTTGCCAAATAATCGTAAACACCTTGAACTTTAATAGGATAATCATCATCTGAAATCAAATTCTGTTGTGAAGCATGAAGTTGATTCACAGTACTTGCATTTTCTAAGCCTTTCAACTGTGATGTGTAGTCATTTTCAAATGGATTTATGTTTGGCGTACCCACTACAGGAGGAGTTTGAGCTCCTTGTTGTTGCTGCTGCTGTTGCTGTTGTTGTTGTGGAATCGAACTTTCATTTGAAGTCTTGAATTTCATTGATTGGTTATTCATTGAGAATCTCTTATTTGAAACCATAATATTATCACCATTTCCAAAAGAGTCGATATATGAAATAATTGGAGAGTTTGGTTCACTACCAAAGTAGAATAGCCATAACATATCGGTCATACACAGAATAATAAATCCGGCACTAGCAGCACCCGAACTTGATGTACTTGTATAGATTAAATTATTTGTAGAGTTTGAATTGTAAATGAAACTAATAGCAATTGAACAATTTAAAAATAATCTATGATGGTGGAATGTATTAGTTGTATAAAAAACAGCCACAATAATCAATATAACTAGCTGATACACCAAACCCCACCAGGAAAACTTTGGATAGTAGGATAGATTCTCCCTTGTTGCAATTGAGCCTGCAAATGCAATGATCCATGCAATACATGCAATAATGAACGATCCAAGAGCAAATGGATTAAAAAGATTGATGGGAGACGACGAAGGCATAATAAATATAATGTATCAAAAGTTTTAAATGGCTAAAGAAGCATAAATCAGTGATGGGACTTATATGTTAAAGTGTGCCATTCCCAGTTGATTCAATTAAGTAAAAAAATATAGATCTGTCTTTTAAGCAGAAAACAGGAACGAACGCGTCTATTTTTTTTTTCGGTTTGTTTTGGCGTCGTGGTTTTTCCAAAAAAAAAGGAATAAAGTTAAATTGCTTATCTAAGCCAGCAAAATAATAAAACACATCCCTGCACAGTCCAAATTTAAGCGGCGGTCGATCGGCCCCAGCTGAGAGTTCCCCAGCCATTTGCCAGGCAGCCAGCCGAAAACCGATCGCAAGCTGTTAAACCGCACCGCGCTTTCTAAGCGAGTGATAAATATAATATATATGGGCTAATCACGATAAGAGAACACTGCTCACAACTGTTTCGCAGACTTGTTTATTCAAGTAACAATGACAGAACCCCCAAAACAGCCAAAGATTAAACGTCAAAGGTATTCAAGAAACGGTTGTCTGGCATGCAAAAAAAGAAAAGTTAAATGTGATGAAGGTTTACCTTCTTGTGGTCGTTGTACTCGACTTAACGCAGAGTGCACATATTATAGAGTATTTAAAGTTCAAGCTGCTAAAGACGAATCTGAAACTGTAAGTCAAGGTTTAACTAACCTATTAAACAATCAAGAACTATTATTTGGTGATATTGTTGGCCTCAATGATAATTTTTTCTACGAAGATAACACGAATCATATCAGTGATAACATTCAATTATTATTGCCGGACTTTGATTCGCTAAATAACAACTCGAATGTTATCACTAATCAATCAGATACTATACCTGGTACAAATTCAGTTTATATGAACCATTTTCCTTCCACTAATCTTAATTACTATGATCGTGACGCCCTTCGAGAATATGATTGTTTATTTAGTTTGAATAAATCATTGAATGAATTTGAAATCAACAATATAGCTGACAATTTGAAAATTAATTTTTCAGAAACAATTCATTTACAATCTTTTGTTAAAAATGTTCATTTGGTCCTGTTTCCATTAGCAACATCCTATTTAAAATCTCCTTTCATAACAACTTTTTTGAAAGAGGCAGCAAACTCTAATTATTTATTAAATGCCATGTTAGCTTCAGGTGCAAGATTTTTATGCGAAAAGGCAAAGATTGACAAAGAATTTCATTTAAACTCAGGAAAAGTTGATAAATCATTCATAGATAGTATAGATAATCAAATTGAGTTAAATGACAAATATAGAGTGCATTATTTATCCAATTGTTTCAATTCTTTAAAACTCATTCTAGAAAATTTAGAAGAAACTAGTAATGTATCAAACAATGTGGAAAGTGCTTTATTAACTAGTTTACTATTGACCGCTGATTTATCAAGTAGTAAAGATGATAAATGGTCTCTGCATTTACATGGTGCTAAACAGTTCTTATCGAAATATAACGCTTCCAATTTCGAGAATTCTTTACCCCTGACTTTATCACGGTATTTGTTTTCTTCCTTAGAGATTAGTTCGGGAATGGCAGCTGCTTCTGGTTCATCTTTGGAGTTGATGGAATTTCAAACTTGGATACCGATTCCTTTAAACCATGGACCATTGGATATGTTAGCTAGATTTGGACTGGTGGTTGATGGTAAGCTTGAAGATCAATTCTTGGAAGGTGGATATAAAGTTTATTTTGGATTTTCGGATCATGTTATTGAGATTATTAAATGTATCATCCTTGCTAAGAAAAAACAATTTGTTGAACCGTATTTAATTGCTAAAATTTTCAAGTTAATGGACACGGCGAAAAAATTCCAAATTATAAACAATGTTTCACCTTTTATGATTCCTATAACAAATAAATATCATCCTTTATATCAAGGATATGACAAATCAAAACTTATGTTGAGTGGCTATTACCACTTGAACGTCAATGGAGATGAGTCTCAAAATTGGTACTCATTTTTCGATTTTTTACAAAGTATCAGAATAGATTGCATGTATCTGTATGTATTGACTAGTGATAAATTCTTTGGTTGTGACTATAAAAATTCTATGGTGCAAAAGTTGGTTAAAACATGCATTGACTCTTGTAAATTCCTCATTAGATTAAATGAAAATATAACGCCAGAACAGTTTGATAAGATGGACACTTATTACAATGAAGAACTAATTGCTGAATTACAAAATGTCACTTTATCTACCGATTCTAAAGTTGATTTGACTGATGATGCCCTTGATGAGGCACTGAGTAAGTTACAGAAACCAAGAGATCTAGATTTTAATGAATATTTAACTTATCAGATAGATCATCGTATATGTATGTTTCAATGGTGTTTGTTAATTATTGGTTATTGCTGTATTGATTATAAAGATAAAATTATTATAGATTGTTTAATGCATAAGCTATGGTTGGTTGGTATTAAAAGTGCAAAGGTTATAATTGATAAGGTGTGGAGGATTTGGAATTTAAGAAGAATGAAAGTTAGATGTGGCAAAGGAAGACCCACGTTCGATTTGGACGAAGCATTCAATGGGAGATACTTTGTAGAATCAGAAGGTATTTTCCCATTCACTTAATTCATAGATGAAATAAAGATAGTTCTAGAGTTTAATTTTCATAGAGTTTTCATGGTTTTTCTTTTTTCTGTTTTTGTTGTTTCTGTCTGATCTATTTCCAAAAGTTTTGTGTTTATTTTTATTTTGTTTCATTTAGTTTTTTATTTGTAACCCAGAAATGGCATTTGCAATTCATTTGCAATTTCAATGGGAGTGGTTAAGGTTGTCTTGTATTATTTCGGAACACTTTTCTTTTACTTTTACACTTTAATTGAGTGAGCCTACACTCAAAATTATATATTTATTTCATAATGAGGTGCTCAGAATGTTAGATTACTGTTTTTTGTTTTCATAGATCCATTTGTCTTGTTCATAGTAAAGATGAAGTAGATGTATAATCGTGATTGGTCATCACTTAAAAAACTGTGTGAATGTGATTATATAAGCACCATCCAAAGGTAACCTTGTAAAGCGATCGCTTTGTTGAGGTTTTGCCATTTGGATTAATCTTACTTTGATCTCAAACAAGATATTAAGAGTCTATTTTTTTCAATATCTTCTTGTATTTGACTTGATATTCAATTGCATCCCCGAGAGTTTATCATGAGATACTTTATTGAGGAGCTATTTACTCAAACAAAGGACACTGATCATGACCTACGTTTCATGGCATTGAACGATCTAGACAAGGAGTTACTCACTCATCCTGACAACTTCACTCCAAGTTCTAAAATACAGTACAGTAATATTTTATTACATTGTTTAAAAGATGAAGCCCCAGAAATGAGAACTCAGGCATTGAAATGTTTTGAAACTTTGAGTCCTAAATTAGGTAATTATGTTGTTGATGTTATCAAGGCACTCTTATCCAATAAACCTGACAAAGTTGCCATTACTTCAAATATTTATACAATGGCAATTCACAACATTTTGAAAAAATCAGGTTCAGCTCAAGAATCTATCAACTACAAATTAATCAATTTGGTTTTGAATTTTATTTTTGAGAATGCATCGGAATACAGTAGTACAATCGATTACAGTGAGATCTTAACTGATATTGTTGAATACTATGGGAAATTTTTCAATAACCCTCAGATCAAAGCTATTGCACAATTGCTAACAGAAGCGTGTTTTAAATCTGACTCCGTTATCTCCAAAAAGTCATCCGGTTGTTTAAGTCTTCTAGTTAAAACAATGACCAGTGAAGAACAGTTAATGGATGTTTTCAATCTTATTGATTCCTTAAAGTCAAACAATGAATCTGTGCCTATCAATATTTACACTAATATGGTTAAATCGAATTCCAATTTAATGTCATCTTTAATTGAGAGATTATGGAATGAAATTATCGCAGATTTGAAGATAAATGAACTTAAGACACCAGATGATGATTTTGATACTCAATTGCAGATTGATGAAGTGAGACTTGATTGCTTAAATTGTTTAACCGTTATATTTGAAAACATGAACAATCTAGATCAATATGTTGGAAGGTCATTAGATATTTGTGATGTATTTGTGTCATATGATCCTTACCAAGAAGATGAAGAAGATGAGGAAGATGAGGAAGACCAAGATATGTCTGAAGATGAATTTGATGTTTCTGATGTTGAATCTGAGGACGATGAGGATGGTTCAGGTATATCATGGAAACTAAGAAGAGAGTCAATGAAATTGATAGGTTCTATTCTAAATTATGATCCTTTGAACCTTCCATTAATTTTAAAAACATTTACCAAAAAATTGATCAAGCAGACCAAAGACAACAACTCTTATGTTATCACTGCTCTCTTGAAGCTCCTAATTAAGCTCTTCAAAACATCCGTGAAAAATGGTCCTTATTATAATTTAAAGTATTACAAGTCATTAACCACAAATAGAAGGAACTCCAATGCAAGTATGCTAATCGAAGATGATGATCCATTCTCTTTCTTGAGGGTAAACAGTGAACTCATATGTGTAAATTTTGAGAAATTACTAATTATTAAAAATACGAAAAATCTAAACTTATTTTATGAATTTATAATGGAATTATCTAATTGTCTAGAAGGTTTGGAGCCAGAGTACTTGGAAATATTTGTTACAAAATTGGCCAGCATAAGAGAAAACAAGACGTGTAATATGGAACTCATCAGATTCTATGCAAGCATTTTAGAAAATAACTCGTTACAATCATTCGGTGCAGCTTTACCTAAAGTCATCAACGATATAGCTCAATGTTTCACCAACTCATCAAATCATGATTTAGTCTTAGAATCTTTGAATTTGTTGAACAATATATTATCTGTTTACATAGTTAGAGACAAAATGACCAATTTGAATTTAGATTTCCACGAACCATTAATTGAAAAGGCATCAAATAAGAATTACTCTATTGAAATACGTCAAAAATCATTAAGTTGTTTGTGTAATTTAATCTTGAATGTTCCAAATATTGACTTGGAAAAATCACTAGATGTTTTTAAGGATACCATTACTATTGAATTTTTAGTTGTTGTTAACTTACAATGTATTGAATTGCTAATGACTAGACCATTAATTATTTCCCAGCAATGGTTGAAGTTTATTATGAAGTATATTCTAGACTATCTATCTATCAATGAGCTAGTTGCTCATTCTTTGAGAACGTTGTTAGCAATTAGTAAAGCCAACGTCTTGGATGAAGGTGATAAAAAACTAGTTGCTGAAACTTTAATTCAAACTAATTGGACATCATCATTGACTAATTCTGTTGTTGTTTGTCAAATTCTAGATGAACTAATAAAAACCACTTCTGATTTACCTTTTGAAAATATAGTTAAATTGGTGATTCAATATTCTAAAGATCCAGAGTTTGACCAAGACACATTAGAAGCTTTATCATATTCTATCCAATCACGTTTACCAAACGAAGCATTTCAAGAATTGGTTGGTAAGTATGGTAAACAACAAGATGCAAACACTTCTAAAATTTTGGCTATCATATCACTTTCAAATAAGCAATTTGGTCTCATTAATGATACTCTTGAAAATTTAAAGCAAAACAAACAGGTATTATATTCTCTCAACTTTTTAGAGCAGATTTTGAAATCTCTGGATCTAGATGTTGGTTTGACACCATTTGTTAAATACTTCAGCGATAGCCAAGTGGAGATTAAAGCTGCAGGTATAAGATGCATCTCGATGATCGTGAAAACAAATCCAAATAAGTACTTATCGGAATTACTTTTGTATTTGAAGGAAAACCCTTCTGAAAGAATTCAGATCTTACAATGTCTTGCATCAACAATAAAATCAATAGAATTATCACCTGAAAAATCAAATGAACTATTCACCTCATTGACAGAATTGGAAGGTAATGCTGAGTTTTATGAGAAATCCAATGATATTGAATTTGAATCAGCTGCAGAGATCCTATCCAGATTAGCGGAATTAGATGACACTTATATCCACCGTTTCTGTGATATACTTGAAACAGGTAATCCATCGATCTGTTTGAAAATTACATTAGCATTTACAATCAAGCATTTGTTTAGTATGAACAACATTGAAAATGATAAAGCATACTCCAAGTTCTTGGAACTGACTTCGGTTAAAAACTTCTTGTTTGACGCTAATTTGACGTTGAAAGATATTGGTGTTACCAACCTTATTTTCACTGTTCATAAGAAACCATTGATTGCATTACCAATTATTTGCTCTGTTATCCCTCAGATTTTAGAAAACGAACTAGAACAGAAAAAAGAGTATGTGAAAATTCTTCGTATTGGTCCATTTAAGCATAAACTTGATGATTCACTAAACTACAGAAAATCATTGTATGAGCTAATATACTCTTTGACTACAATTTTTGAAAACAATGATAACCTATTAATATTAAACGAAATTGATTGGCTTGCTATATTTAATAAGTTTATTACAAAAGGTTTAAAGGACGACCCAACAATTGTCTTTGTTTGTCTATTAACGTTAATGAAGATTATCAATTTAAATCCAACAATATTCGTTGATAATTCAGAACAGTTGAACGCATTGACTGTTGCCTTAGAAAAGATGATGAATAAGAAATTAAAAGAAGATGCGCCTAAACAAGAAATTGAAAAAAGAAATGACACTATAAAAGCTGTCTTGAGATTTGTTAAGAAATTGAATGGTGCTGTTGAAAGTGGAAGTGTTAGATTAAATGCCAGTGATGTCTCCGAATGGGATTCTTTCGTTACAGGACTACGTAGCAAGTACCCAATATTTGATTCTGATGAATAGATGAAGCAATTAGCCAGGTTTGAGATTTCTTTATTTATGTTTTTATTTTTTATAATTTTGTATAATTTCATGAGATATGTTTCTAGATCAGTATGACTCAATAAAAGAAAAGTTTTTTATTTGTCCAGATTATAAAATATAGCAAAAATGTTAATAATAATAGTAATAAAAAGCAATAAAGAAAAATCAACGTAACATAAAATCATCACAAGAAATCGTAAAACAATAAAAGAAATTTTTAGTTAAATAGATCCAATGCCCTCTGGAATCCTTGTTCCCATTCCCAGACAAACCGTGAATCACCCCTTGCTTTCAAATGTTCTGATCTTCTACTGGATTTCCAGGCTTCGATTCTCCCAATTCTGGAGTTATCAAACTTGGCAAACTCAACGCAATCAGACCAGGCAGTGATAAAACCTTCCTTATATCTCCAATGCTCATATCTCTCGTTTGGGTTTTGACTATTCCAGAAGTTTGAATGTTGGTTCAAGTTATCATTTAAAGCCCTATTGAAATCATCTTCAGATGGTATTGAAATCTGTTTCTGTCTTATAGGGATACAACCTCTGTCGACCATCGGTCTGAAACCCCATTCACCGCCATCGCCATGTTCAAATTTGTAGCACCAAAAGTAACTTCCAAATTTTGCACGTTCTTTAAATAGCTGTGATTGTCTGTTACCATATTCATGAACTTTGGAATCACGGTCACAGCGACTTCTATCCCAAGTTTGGCCATCTAAAACACACGAATATTCACCAATCATAATATCTGCTGGTGCAGATAATCCAGTTAAAACGGTACCATCAAGATCACGTATAATTGTATCGACATCTTTTCCTCTATCGTCATCAGAGAAGCAACGATAGATATGAACGTCAATAACAACTCCAATATTACCATTTCTTGATGATTCAGTAACCCATTTGCACCATTGATCTGGCCACCATCCATCTGAAATTACAATTGGAATGCTACCGTTAACTTGTCTAATAGCATTTATTGCATTGACATAATAGGACTTTTGTCCATGTGCGTCATTATCAAATGCTGATTCATTAACGATTTGTAACCCAGCAATGTTATCGTATTGATTCAATTCGTTTGCCACAAAATGCAATATATCACAAGCAAGCCTTTGAGATCTAGAATCATTCCAAAAACCTGGTTGACCAAAGTGCTCACCGCTATGATCACCAGTATTAGCACCTTTAGGTAAGGCGTGCAAGTCGACCAATATTGATATTCCATAATTTGCGGCTTTCTGAATGTAATTTCTTTTGATAATTTCCCAACAATTAGCATATACTGGAGCATACCTTTCAAATGAAGTACCATGAGTGAACTGAGGGTGAACACTCCAATATCCTATTGGGAGACGTATTGATTCAACTCCTTTGGAAGCCAACCATTCCCAATCCGAATCATTACAGTAGTTTATCCAGTGTGATTCGTACTCAGATCTTGCTCCATCAATACCTCTTGAATTCACCTGCTCCCTAACAGCATCTAATTCCACATCAGTATTATTTATGAAAAGCTTGTCATAAATGAATTTTTCTTGGACAAATAAAGAACCGAAGTTGACACCGAAGTTGCATCTGTTCTGATAAATGGATCTAAGATTTGGCTTAGAGCCGATTGGTGCAGCTGGTGCACTGGGAGTAATTGATGGGCCTGACCCTAATTTTTGCTTCAATTTATCAAACATTTCTCTCTAAAGATAATCCATCACAATTGGCATCAATACAGAGACTATAGCACTATAGCAGGAACAGCAATTGATGTTTAAAATAGCAATTTCAATTTGGGCCCCGAAAATGCAATAATCCATTCTAAGCAAAGAGCCTTCTGGGTTCCGCGTTCACCGCCTTGATCCTAGATAAATTTACGATTTGTGAACGATCGACGGGTCGATGCTTCCAATTTACGTCACGTGATAAATAATAATAGATATATATGCATATATCCGTTTCTACATTGTGTTTTACTAATCCAAACTACAATACGTTCGTATATGTTCAAGGTATGATTAATATGTACATAGAATAAGAAATAAGTATATATATAGGCCAATAACTATTTGTCATCTTTCTTTTCATCCTTATTCAAGATTTTCTTGAAAGTATTACTTAAGAAAGATTCGATCCTTTTCAAATTATTTGGATGCTCACAATCGTTATTATTGATTTCACCATCTGTACCATTTGTCACATTTTCTAGCGGTTTCCAAGATGGGTCCATTCTATTAGCAGTCTTGTCACCAAATGCATCTGCCAATGCCTCTAATAATGCAGTTTGCGTAGCGTTTGTTGGTTTCAGAGGTAATATTTCAATAATTACCTTTAGGTCACCTCTTTTGTTACCTTGGTAAGGAACACCTTTATCTGGTATAGAAATAATTCTTCCTTGTTGTGAACCCATTGGTATTTTTAATTTTATCTTTTCAGATTCCAATGTTGGAACTTCAATGACACCACCTAATGACGCTGTTGTCATAGGTATCTTACATTTATAAATAATATGAACACCATCTCTGGTGAAATCTGGGTCAGGTAGCACCCTCACTCTAATGATCAAATCACCATTTGATAATATAGTACCCTTTGATGTAGTTGCATGTGGCGAGTCACCTGCTCCATTGACTCTAACTCTGGAGCCATCTTTAATACCTTTTGGTAATCTAATCTCAGTTTGTTTCATTTGTTGAGAAACACCTTCACCATGACAAGTGTTACAGGCATCCTTTGGATTTATACTCACACCTGAACCACCACATGCTTTACAAGTGCTTGCCATTTGGAAACCTGCTTGTAAATAATGAACTTGGGAACCAGTACCTCCACAAACACCACATGTAGATTTCTTCTTGTTACGCTTTAAACCTGAACCTGAACAGGTGCCACATTGACTTAGTGCAGAGTAATCAACAGTTAAATTGGTACCAAAGATCGAGTCTTTAAAACTGATACTTTTCATGATTTCAATATCAGAACCTTGGAAGTGTTCCACAGTATTTCTTCCTCTACCCCCACCAGTTGCACCCCCAAACAAGTCCTCAAAATTGAACCCAAAGCCACCAAATCCACCTGCATTACCTTGTCCACCAAATCCTGCAAATGGGTTGCCTCCAGGGAATCCTCCAGGATGGCCTCCTCCTCCAAATCCACCTGCACCTGCATTCGGATCAAAAGCAGCTGCCCCAAATTGATCATATTGTTGTTTCTTGTCCGGGTCTGAAAGGATATCGTACGCCTCTTGTAAAGAATGGAACTTCTTCTCTGCAGACTCCTCTTTATTGATATCAGGATGATATTGTTTGGCTAATTTATAGTAGGCTTTCTTGATATCAGAAGCTGATGCATTCTTGTCGACACCTAATGTTTTGTATGGGTCATCTAGGTGCGATGGTCTAGATGCATGAAACTGTCTTACACCACTGAGTGGCTTGTTTAACGTTATTAAGACTCTGCCTTGACTAGGCAAGTTTCTTATCATGCTATGATTTAAAATGGTAGACATGTGTTCCAGTTTCCTAATCACAGGAAGCTAACAAAGAAAGATGGCAAACTACTAAAGATAAAATATATTCTTCGATATGATTGTGAAAAATGTACAAATCTGGTATATATTTATGGGCTCATAACCAAACGCTACATTATGTTTTTTCTAGAATATGGGTTATGTCATTCAATACGTAATGATCGGAGTTTCTCTCGCACTTGGCATACATGTGTGGTAGCTAGTAACTACAGTTGACACTTTTGACGTTTTTATAAATAATTATTTATTTAGTTATATTATACACGATCGATAGAAGCTGTTTCAAAGAAAAAGAAAAAATTTTTATTTAAAAGCCTCGGCTACCAAATCTTTTAATTCATTAGATGCCAATTCATCATCCTTTGCCGGTTGTTGGGAAGCCATAGGAGATTTATTGTCTGCCTGTTTTGTTGTTTCACCAAATAAATTATTGATAATATCCTCGTAACTAGGATCAGGCACTTTCTTATCATCATCTTGAGATGTCATTTCAAGTTCTCGAACAGTCACTTGTTGTTGAGTATTTCTAGTTAAACTTGGAATGATTGTAGGGTTTCTATTACCAGTCTTCGGTCTTTTAATCTTACTAGAATTTTTTGAATCTCCTCCATTGGCTTTATCCATATCACCAGTAACCTTCATCAAATAGTCAGGTAATTCTAAACTATTTTTCAAATAGTACATCTTCCAATTTCTGGCTTTATCTTTCAATTGCAAGGAAGTTCT
Source organism: Ogataea ovalis (assembly GCA_030556425.1). Lineage (NCBI taxonomy): Eukaryota > Fungi > Ascomycota > Pichiomycetes > Pichiales > Pichiaceae > Ogataea > Ogataea ovalis. The sequence continues at coordinate 323,226 of JAKTTZ010000017.1, forward strand.
GTTTTTCAAAGACTCATTAACGGATCCTCCTGCTCCATACAATTCCAAAATTGCTGTCCACTGAGTTCCTTTCAACTTCAACCCTTCTTTCAAAGCGTTCTCCTCATCTTCTGTCCATACTCTTCTAAACGACGGTGGTCTATTTTGCTTAGGTTGCTTCTGAGAAGGACGCTTTTTCACCTCTTGTTCCTCATCCATGTATTCCATTCTTGAATCTCCATCGTTATTTTCCATGTCATTGAAAGTTCTCTTTGAAGAAGTTGGTGGGGTTTCCTGTTTGATCTTCGTTAACTCGGATGTGATCTTACCTTTAGGTCCCCAAATTAAAAATCCAATATTCTTAGAAACATAATCCAATAAGTCGTTCAAAAACTTTATCCATTCATATCTCTCCATTAATGAATCATCGGCATTGGAGCTCATCAATTTTTCCTTTCTAGAATCGCATCTATTCAAAAAGTCTAACTCTGCAGGAGTGAAAAATGCTGAATTTCTAGCAATTTTTGTTTTCTCTGGATCGAAACCAGAATCTTTACGCCTCAACAAAATTTCATCTAGATTATCGGGAAATAAATCGTCGATAATCTCTTCCTTTGATCTATCAGCTAATTCAATGGCAGAAATAAAAGCTTGTGTTTTCAATTCTAAATATAGTATAGCTTGTGATTTCAAAAACTTTGTTTGAGAATAGGATCTATTACCAGATTTCAAAGTAAATGAATTTGGAGGTAACGTTGATTGTAAAGTGATATCCTGTTTCAAATTAGACATAGATCTGATAGGATCCAAGTTTTGAGGGGGGCAAAAAACGTCCAAAAACGCTTCATTTAAGAAAAAAAAACCTAGATCGATCAAGCCCAATGTTGCCAAAAGGAAAGTCGCTAGATTGACCTTTCTAACGGTACTTTCAATGGTATCTTCATTTGCTTTCAAAAATGAAGGTGCAGGTTGTCCGTACTTCCAAACACCAAATGTAGCATTTTCCACTGTAAAAAAGGGGGATTCTTCCGAATTATAAACACGTTTAGTTGTTTCAAATAATTCTATGAGATTGCTGAATGCAATACCAGTATATGATTCTCTGTTGGAGACCAATTCCATAATTTTTTGATATGGTCCCTGAGAAATGATTCTCAAGATCTGTGTGGACAAATTATCTAAAACCGGTAAAGTATTGACTAATAGCTGGATGTTAAATGACAAATGTGATGGAGCGGTCAATGTCAAGGGTAATGCAGCCAATTGCGCGTAAACAATACTTTGAGGTTGAAATGAACTTTCACTCTCTTCTAAAAGAGATTTATAAGCTTTGAGAGCCTCAGAGTTTTCAGATGCAGCGATCAATTCAGAGTTGGATGGAATCATTAAACCACGATAATCTGTTGTTGATATATCGGTAGATTCTGGTTTAACCTTCATTGGCGTATTGTTCTCTTTATCATCATCAACAACATCAGTAGGCAGTGTTGAACCTTTATCTGTCCTCGTTGTTATCTCCGAGTCTATCAGTTGCTCTGGCATTTCTGATGTTTTTGGTGTTTCTTTGGCAATTTCAGGTTCTTTTGAAACTGTAAGTTCGGATTCCATTTCAGGATTTGCGGATGTCGCTGTTTGTGTTTCGGTTTCAACTTCTTCCAAAACATGATGTGTAGATTTATTATCATCAACTTCGGTTAAAGGTTTTGATATAGAGGTTTCTTCAGAAGTTATAATTGGCTTCTCAGCAATTTTTTCTGTAGGCTCAGAAACAGGTTGTTTTGAAGATTCCTTCTGAGTGTGTGATTGGTGCGACTGTAACTGTTGATCTAATGACTCAGTCTGCTGTCTAAAACGTTCTAGTTCTTTCTCAACTTCCTGTGCAAGCTTATCGCTTGTTTCTGCTGCAATTTGTTCTTTATCTAAAGTTTGGTTATCGGTGAGTTGTTTTTCAATCTCTTGCTGGAGTAATTCCTCGTTTGATTGCTGTACTTGCTGTTCCTGTTGTTGTTGTGATTTTTCAGAAATCTCGGGAGAGTCAGACTTTTTCGATTGTTCAGTTGGCTGCTCCTGATCAATAATTTTCTGCAAATGAAGGTCCAATTCCTCATCATTAAAATGTTCCATATTCTCAAATTGAAAGCTAGGTAAATCAGACGTCAAGTAATCTAAATCATTTTTCTGTTGCTCTTGTGGCCCTGGATTAGAAGATTGCAAGGCTTCATTATCCTTTGGTACTCTTTCTGTTTCTTCACCTTCATCCTGTACACTGAATTGGATATTATCTAATTGTTTTGAAAAGGCTTCGTCTATTTGTTGTTGTGTTTGTGTGCTATGATTAATATTGTCCTGTTGTTCTTTAATGGCAATGTCCTGAGTAAGCTCTACCTCATCCTGAGGTGGCAATTTCTCAGACATACTGGCAAATCAAACACCTTTATCTAGAATATTAAGCAAAAAACAGAGAAAGTGAGTCAAAACAAACTATTTGAATGTACTATATAAAATTATAAAGCTTTGTTATTAAAAAAAAGAAAGAAAAATATAAAAACCAAAATTTTTTTGAATTTGCAAAACTCCTTGCATTTCTAATTTTCTATTGCAATTCAGATCGACGCGTCACGTTTCAATTTAGAAGCGACGATTTGTCCCAATTTGGAAAATTAATTGGGTGCGTTTCAAATTTCGTGTTTGGGATTCTTTTTTTTTTCAAGTTATTCAACAACACATATAGACATAGCTCTGTTTTTAATATCCAGTTCAACATTTGTTATTTGGAAAAAGAATACAAAAGAGTATAGAGTAATACTTGCAATCATGTCTTTTGAAAGAGCTGATATTTACAGCACCTCTGTGATGGGTGCTGAGTCCACCTCTGACTCTCAATATTCAGAGATCACCAAGGCTTTCAAGAACTTCATACTAGAATTTAGAATCGGGGGAAATCATTTCATTTACAGAGATCAACTAAGAGAAAATATATTAATCAAACAGTATCAACTTTCTGTTAATACTGATGATATAATTGGATACCATGCTCAGTTGTATCAGAAATTAATGGATGATCCAACTGATATGATTCCCTTGTTTGAGCAAGCAATTACAGAGATTGCCAGAAGAATCATCTACATTTCCAATGAAGAAGTTCCTCCAAATTTCCCTACTTGTCAATTGATTTTACATTCCAATGATAACAAAATATCAATTAGAAATTTGGATTCAGAGCATATTTCAAAAATTGTGAAGATTTCTGGTATTATCATTTCCGCATCCACTTTGAATTCGAAAGCCACAGATGTCACTTTGATGTGTAGATCTTGTAGACATACTATGAAAGTGAAGGTTCCATCCTCTTTCGGTGCACCACAATTTCCAAAGCACTGTATGGCTCCACCACAACCAACTGGAGAAAAGATTAATTGTCCCCCAGATCCATATTTAATTGTTCATGATAAATCTAGATTCATTGATCAACAAATCTTAAAATTACAAGAAACTACAGATATGGTTCCAGTTGGTGAGATGCCTAGACATTTAATGCTATCTGTTGATAGATATTTATGCAACAGAATCGTTCCAGGAACTAGATGTGATATCATAGGTATTTACTCCATCTATCAAGCGAAAGTGAAAGGAAATTCGTCTTCTTCAAATGTTGCCATCAGAAATCCTTATATGAAAGTTTTGGGAATTCAAACTGATAGAGAAGCAGATAATGGCGGACTAGGCACTACTTTTACCACTGAAGAAGAAGAAGAATTTATTGCCTTATCAAGATCTGAGAATTTATATGAAAGATTTTCAAAATCAATTGCTCCTTCTATTTATGGTAACGATGATATCAAGAAAGCAATCACTTGTTTGTTAATGAGTGGTTCTAAGAAATTGTTACCAGATGGTATGAGATTGAGAGGTGATATTAATGTTTTGATGCTTGGTGATCCAGGTACTGCTAAATCTCAATTGTTAAAGTTTGTGGAAAAAGTTTCACCAATTGCTATTTATACATCTGGTAAAGGTTCTTCAGCAGCGGGTTTAACAGCTTCTGTGCAAAGAGATCCAAACACTCGTGATTTTTATTTGGAAGGTGGTGCGATGGTTTTAGCAGATGGTGGTGTTGTGTGTATTGATGAATTTGATAAGATGAGAGATGAAGATAGAGTCGCAATTCATGAAGCTATGGAACAACAAACTATTTCGATTGCCAAAGCTGGTATCACCACAGTTTTGAATTCGAGAACATCAGTTTTAGCTGCTGCCAATCCAATCTTTGGTAGATATGATGATATGAAGTCTCCTGGTGAAAATATTGATTTCCAAACTACAATTTTGTCAAGATTTGATATGATCTTTATTATTAAGGATGAACATGATCAAAGAAGGGATATGACTATTGCACACCATGTTATGAATGTTCACACAAATGGTGGATCTGACGAGCAACAAATTGAAGGTGAAATTCCAATTTCTAAAATGAAAAGATATATACAATATTGTAAATTGAAATGTGCACCAAGATTATCTTATGAAGCAAGTGAAATGCTTTCATCACATTTTGTGAGTATTAGAAAAGAGATTAAACAAAAGGAATCTAATTCAACTGAAAGATCATCGATTCCAATTACTATTAGACAATTAGAGGCAATTATTAGAATCTCAGAGTCTTTAGCCAAATTGGAGTTATCACCAATAGCTACTGAAAGACATGTTAATGAAGCAATGAGATTGTTTAATGCTTCTACTATGGATGCAGTTAATGAGGGAAATGCTGATAATTCTACAATCACCTCTGAGATTCATAAAATTGAGAATGAAATCAAGAAAAGATTACCAATTGGTTGGTCTACAAGTTATAATACTTTGAGAAGACAATTCATTGAAAAGGGTGGTTATTCTGTTGCTGCATTAGAAAGAGCTTTGAATATTTTGGAAAGAAAGGAAAGTATACAGCTAAGGCATCAAAGATCTAATGTTTTTAGATGTGGTGTTTAATTAAGCTGGCCTTTATTAATTGATTTGTGATTCTGTATTTTTTGTGTTGTTGTGTAATCTTTTTGTTTACAGCCTTTCTTCTTTTCGTATTCTTACTAATCTTCTTTTAGAGTTTTTTTTTTTGTCTTTTTTGTTTTCGGTGTTTGCTTTCTATAACTTAAATTTATTAACTGTTGGTTTTCTATTATAATAACGTGATTGAATAAATTTAAATAAATGCAATAACTAAATTAATCATATAACCACATGGAAACCTTCTTTACCCCTAGCCAACCCCTTTTTAACAATCTTTGATATTTCAACAGGATCACTTGTGATCTTTGTGAAATTTTCATAACCATCTTCAGTGACTAAAATATCATCTTCAATACGAACACCACCGACGTACATATACTTATTCACAACATCCATATCAATATATTTAGCTTGATCTGGATTTTTCAAACCATGTTCTAATAAGAATGGAGAGAAATAAATACCTGGTTCATTGGTGACAACCATTCCAGCTTTCAAAGTTCTTCTAATTCTTAAATATCTTAATAATGGATCTGGATCTTCATAATTAGCATGACCTCCAACATCATGGGTATCCATACCAAGTAAATGACCTAAACCGTGTGGGAAGAAATGAACAGAAACACCACTTTCATAAATTTCCTTTTCTGTACCATTCTTGAATATTCCAAATTCAATAAATTTCTTGACTAAAACTTTATGAGCTAATAAATGTAAATCTTCCCAAGAAGCACCATCTTTGATACCTTGCATTGCAGCATCTTGCATTTCCAAAACACTAGTATAAATCTCCAAATGTTCTTTTGTCCATTCACCATTTATAGGGAAACAACGAGTAACGTCACTTGCATAACAAGACCATTCTGCACCAGCATCAATTAAAACAGATTCTTTACCATGCATGCTCTCATCATTTTTAATATAATGTAAAGTACCACAATTAGGACCACTACAACAGATTGGATCATAAGATAAGAATTTAGAACCTTGTCTAACAGAATGATATAAGAATTCGGCATGGATATGTCCTTCGTTTGATTCTATTGGAAGTGCAGACATAACTGCTAAATGTGAATTGTCAGTAATTTTAGCTGCATGTTTCATTAGTGCAATTTCATAATTATCTTTAATCAGTCTTGCTTCATCTAAAGCATAAAAGAAATCTTTATCTCCTGGAATAACTAATGCCGAATAATCTTTATCTTTAAACTCTGCATTATCAGTTGTATAAATATCGAACCCAGAATCCTTTAAAGATTTTAATTTAGAACTAATGGAGTTACTATAAAAAACTTCATCAACGTCATATTTTTCATTGGCTTCCTCTAATGAAAGTGGCATTCCACTCCACATAATATCATCATAGTCAATTTCCGGTAAGAATAAAGTCAATTTATTGGAATGTAATTCAAATAGAATAGAGCAACCACCAATTTGATCGACACCAGATAAATAATGGAAATATCTATTTTGTCTAATAGGCGGTGATTGATCGCAATAAGGGTATAATTTCAGAGATTCCCCCGCAATAAAGAAAGCACTCTTTGCAGAAGAATCAGGCTTCTTGGTATGGAAATGAGACTTGGCTTTTAAAGCATGAGTTTTAGCAGGGTACTTAATGCCCTTTAGTTCTAGTGGTCCTTGTTCCATTATGGGTATATATGATTAGCTATTGTGGTGAATAAGAAAAAAAGAAAAGAAAGAAAGGACAAGAAAAACTTGGAGGGAACAAAAAAATGTGTTGTCGGCAAACAAAACTGCAAATTATCAAAAAAGAACAAGTTGTAGATAACATGATTTGGAGCCGTCTTATCAAGTGGCACGCCTCTCTTTGCACGTGATGAAAAATCCTTTTGCTGATGTAATTTATTGCTAATGGTTTCTTTCTTTATTTTATTTGGATCTATCTTGATTGATACTATAGCTTTTGTCTGTCTCCTTTCTAGTAGTTTAACTCTTGTCCTTCTTGGTAATTTATATTGTTCTTTCATTATGGTAACAAGGAAGCATCAGATTGATACTGAGTCAGAGGAACCAGAAATCAAGAAACAAAAAACGTTATTAGCTGATGATGATAATGATGAATTTGCAGATCTCGATGATGAGATTATTGCTGATTCCCAAAGTGAAAAACAACGAAAACCAATAAATTTTAACTTATATTTAGAAACAATCAACAGAAAACTTTTAGATTTTGATTTTGAAAAAGTTTGTTCAATATCTTTATCAGATACAAATGTATATGGATGCTTAGTTTGTAATAAATATTTTAGAGGAAGGAGTAAAGATTCAGAAGTTTTTCAACATAGTATTAATGAAGATCATCATGTTTTCATCAATTTTCAAAACTTGAAGTTTTATATTATGCCTGAAAATTATGAATTGGATGGTAAGACTACTGGATTATTGAAGGATATACAATTATTGGTGAATCCTGTATATAAAAAGCAAGATTTAATAAAATTGTATACTGATAAATCAATGTCCTTGGATTTAAATAAAGAAACTTATAGACGTGGGTTTGTAGGTTTAAATCATATTGGTCATAACGATTATTCAAATGTCATTATACAATCATTATGTCATATTAATTATATTCGTGATTTTTTTTTGTTAATAGATAAAGATTCTAAAAAATATGAAGAATTAGATTTGGTTAAGAAATTTGGATTGGTTGTTAAAAAATTATGGTGGGATCAATTGTTCAAAGCACATTTATCAACGCATGAATTGATGTCATTAATTGAAACAAGATCAAACAAATTGTTTACATTGCATAGTTTATGTCAACCTAAGGATTTTGTGAGTTGGCTATTAAATCAATTGAATAATGAGTTAACTAGTGTTAAAGAACCAATTGTAAGTAAAATTTTCCAAGGTAAATTGTTAAATATTGAAAAGAAAGTTAAATTTTGGATGTTAACATTGGCATTACCACCTATTACATTATTTCGAGATGGTATGACATTGACGGTGCCCCAATTTGAATTGGAGAAATTGATAAATGAAAAGAATTATAACTTTATTAAATTGCCAAAAATATTGATTATCTGTATTGACAGAATTAACAATGAACAAAAAATCATCGGAATTAATAGATCTAATTTGAATCCATCGATTTTAAAATTTGATCCTCAATTGTTGAAGATTGGAAATGTTAAATACAAATTAATAGCCAATGTGGTTTACGACGTTGATACTAAAGATGAAAGTATTACAACATCAACCAATGAAAATAATAACGGTAATGGTAATAATGGAATCCATTACAAAGTTCAGTTATTGGATGATTTAAGAAAAGAATGGTTGGAGATTAATGATTTAAAGGTTAATTTGGCTGAAAAGGATTTACTCTTTTTAAACCAGAGTTATTTACAATTTTGGGAACAAATTGGATAGATAATTATGTTTTTTTTTTATATTTTTTTTTTATTTTCTTCTCTACATGTACATTATATATGTGTGTATACTTCATATTCACTGAATAGCTAACCTATTAACATTACCTGTTATTATCGAAACTGTATTTTCTTCGATCAAACTTTCCGCAGTTTCAGCCAAATGTTTCTTTGGATCTTGCTTACCAACATATCTTGTCTTTAATTGTTCTTCAGTCAATTCTTTTTCTTCAACAACTCTTTCAACGTATTGTTTGGCGATTTTAACCATCTGTCTTGAAGCTTCTAAATTAGTACATTGTTTATCATCATAATCATTTAATTTCAAACCTGTTGTCCATTCCTTTTTATGTAAGTTTAATAACATATCAGTTTCCTTTGAAGTCTTTCTATAATCGATATTCAATGAATAATAATGTCTATTTAAACCATGAATTAAAGCTTGAATACTTGGTTTATTCAATAAACCAACATTAGATGTAGTTTGTCTTGGTTCTTGACCTAACATTAAAGTTTGAGGAGATATTGATCTAAATGCATCGATAACAACTTTACCCTTCACTGATTGAATTGGATCTATAACAACGGCAACTGATCTAGGATTCAATTGTTCAAAAGATTGTTGAGTATTAACATCGACTGAAGATAGCCAACATCCAAAACCAGGATGTGAATGATACCAACCAACAACAAGCTGATCTCTACCTGTTTGTTTTAACATATCCATCATCTTTGTTTGGAAAACATCATCAACAGCTTCAACAGAGACACCAGTACCTGATTGAGGCATAGCAAAGACATCGACCACATGAATTGTAAAATCATCTACAATTTCGCCAAGCATTAAACCCATAACTTCCATTGGGACACCAGCTCTACCATGTTTCAACATTTTAAGCAAGGCAAGAGAAGATATATAAACAGTTTCAGCATTATCAATGGCAGGTTGATCTTGTTGTTGACCACCACCAAGTCCACCAACTCTAGCACCTAATAACGATTGTAATCTATCCATTTCGATTGATGGAATAATATGATCTAATAATAACAAATATTGATGTATAAAAGTGAATTCAGAACTGATAAATACGATTTCATGGGATGTCCTTCTTCTGCCTTGTGAGATCTCTAGCTTCTTTTGAGTGGCGAAAAATGGGTGTGTTGGTGGCACGCATCTGTCGATTGGCAGCGGAAGTCTGACAGTCGCGTCGATAATGATGTCGTGGATCTTCAGCAGTTTTGATTTATACTAGCTATACCGATATACAACAGCCAGCAGCTGTCTGGCTTTTGGATAAAGAGTTTGTCATTTTGTAATATTTTATTATGTCTGTAGAGGTACAAGTGGATACCCCTGTTTTCAATAAATATTGAAAAAAATGCTACAGATTAGTAGCATTTAGCCTCATTCTTGGGAGCATTTTTTTAGAAAAATGGGTAACTTCATATGGAATTCTGAAGTTTTTAAGCATTCCCAGTTTTACAGTTTTTTTAATCGAATAAAAAATCCTTCAATTTTTCAATCTCATATTATTTAAATGCCGGCTACTTATACTACTCCATTTATACACTCCAATCCTAGACACAACCACCCCAGAGAGACCTGCCCTGTGAAGACAACAAACGAACAACAAACAAAGGGGGCAGCGCCGCAGATTTAAATTGTAATTATTTACATCATTGATTACGTACACCGCCAAATATTGATTTTACCGTCCTCACAGTTTGATTTCAATTTCAGCGTGATTCCTATCAACGACGCGTCGATAAACGTGGCTATCATTCTGACTAGAGATTATTAAACAGTTCTTGTGAAATCTTCCCCGGATTTCCTCCCATTATCTAATGTTTTTTATCTTGAACCAACTAAGATTTGCACTACAACATAATGACGTTGAACGATTCCAATGCCCGATTATTGAACGATGATGAATTGAATCCAATACATGATGAAACACATTTCAATTCAGATCAGCAACCGTCACAACATCAATCTGAACCAAAGCAACCCGTAACTACAAAATTAGAAATATTAGGTTGGTCAATTTATGCATGGGCAGCAGAACCATTTATTGTTAGTGTTGTGGGGACGTACGTTCCATTATTATTGGAGCAGATTGCAAGAGATAATGGTGTTCAATTTAGTGATAAATTGAGTCCATGTTTAGGAAGTTCTCATGATCCAACAATTCCGATACCCAATCCTCCTCAACCACCATCCCAATCAGTAACTCAATTTCAACAAGTCGTTGTAAATTTATTTCAAAATTTACCAAAAAGGGACGATGTTTCATTAATGAGTGATGAAAATACTTGTGTTTTACCTATCTTAGGTGGAAGATTTTACATTGATTCTTCTTCTTATGCTTTATATACTTTTTCAGTTTCTGTGTTGGTTCAAACAATTGTTGTTATATCAATGTCTGGAGCTGCTGATAGAGGTACACATCGTAAATCTCTATTAATTGGATTTGGAATCTTTGGTGGATTAAGTACTATGTGTTTTTGGGCATTACAAAATACTGGATATTATTTTGCTTCAATTCTATGTATCTTAGCTAATAGTGCTTTTGGATGTGTTAACGTTTGTGGTAATTCATTTTTATCATTAATTGTTAATAATCATGAATCAGTCAAACAAATTAATAAAGATGATCCTAAAAGATTAACTAAAATTGGTGAAATTTCATCAAAGATTAGTGGTTATGGTGCTGCATTAGGATATATTTCCGCTTTAATAGTTCAAATTCTTACAATGTTGATAATTTTAAAGATTAAACATAATCCAAATGTTGATTCTTTAATTTATCCTATAAAAATTGTAATTGGAATAGTTGGATTATGGTGGTTAATTTTCCAAATCCCTTTAGGAATATTATTAAAATCAAGACCTTCAAAAGAATTAAAATTAGATCATACAATAAAACCATCATTAGGTGATTCTCAATATTATCAAAAATTGATAAAATATAAATACACTATTTTAAAAGCTTATGTATTACATGGTTATAAAACATTATATCTAGCTGCTAAATTAGCATCACAATTAAAAGATATTTCATTTTTCTTATTAGGATGGTTTATTGTTTCTGATTCTTTAACAACTATAAATTCAACAGCTATCTTATTTGCTAAATCATCATTAAAGATGAGTACAATTGAATTATCACAAATTGGAATTTTAACAATGATAAGTGCCATAATTGGATCAATTATAATTCCAAATATTATTCAACCTTTTCTAAAAATTGATATTAAAACAACAATGATTTTTATAATTATTTGGGCATCATTTATACCATTTTACGGAATTGCAGGATTTTTTTTCCATGTTATTGGATTACATCATAAATTTGAAATGTATTTCTTAGCTATTTGGTATGGATTTTCATTAGGTGGTATAGCTACCATTTCAAGATCTTTATACTCAATGTTAATTCCAAAAGGTCAAGAATCTGTCTTTTTCGCTTTATTTAGTATTACTGATAAAGGATCTTCTATTCTTGGTCCTGTTTTAGTTGGACTGATCATTGATATAACTCACGATATTAGAAAATGCTTTTGGATATTGTTAGCTTTATTGATTGCTTCAATTCCAGTCTTTTGGTATGGTGTTGATTTGGATAGAGGTTTAAGGGAAGCTAGCGTATTAGAAGCTGCAGATAATATTGAAGATGATTGATTGATTTATGTACATTTTGTTTTTTCTTTTTTTTTCTTAAACTTTACTTTTTGTATTAGAATCCTTCACTTCTTTATATATTTTATTATATTTATACAACCAATAATAAAAAAAACAAAAAACGCTAGAAGCAGAGAAGAACGCAACAAAGAAAACCTAGTAAGACATTTCCTACATTAAACAGACACACACATACCTTATACGATCATAAATAAATAAAAATGAATAAATAGAAAAAAAAACCAAAAGAAAAGCAAATAAAAATTTGGGGAACAAAAGAAAAAAAACAAATGAACAAACAAAAAAAAAGACAATAAATAAACTAAAAAAAATATCTAGATAAAAAAAAAATAATAATGACAAAATTAAATTTTTTCTTCTTATAATCCCCATACATTAACTATTCCATCATCTCCACAACTAGCCCATTCAAATTCTGATTCATCACCTTCAGGACCTTTACCCTTTGGTCTCCAATCGATACAATTAATTAATGATTCATGACCTTGTAAACAATCAATCAAATTTCCAAATTTTTTATTCCAAATATAAATTAAACCATCTTCAGATCCTGATAAAACTAAATTCTTATCAGTAACACAACCTCTAATTATATAATCCGATTGTTGTAATCCATAATATTTATTAACTAGATATGGTTTGTCAATATTAGAAACGTTCCATAATTGCATTTCATCAGGTTTAACATTGATTAAAACATGGTTTGGATCATTTGAAGATTTGGTAATACTTGTTAATTTTTTACTAATATTTATGGTTGAAGCCAATCTATATTCAGGAGCAGTTGTTAAATCATAACATAATAATTGACAAGAATGAGTTATAGCAAGTAATTTTTCATCATTAATTATACAAAGATCATCAACTCTAAATTGAACTTCAAAATCATAAATTAATTCAGCATCAAGATTAAAAATTGATAATTTACGATCTGGTGAAGCAATTATAAAATTATCATTTTTAGTGAAAAATTCAATTGACCACATTCTTAAATTTGATTTAAAAAAATCGGTATTTGATAAGGTTGCGATTGTTTCGCCAGAAGCAACATCCCAAATTTTTACAGTTTGATCAAAAGATGATGTTAATAATTTAGAATCATCAGCTGACCATGACAAATAAATAATTGAACCTGTATGACCTAATAATTGTCTATGAATCTTATAATTATCATCTGTTGAATAAATCGTTATTGATTTATCAACTGAAGCACTTGCTAAATATTTACCATTATTTGAATATTTAACAAACCAACATTCAGTTGAATGATCGTCTAATTTATGTTTTAATTTATTTGGAAATTTAATTCCACTATTGTTCTTATGATTAAAATTGCGTCTATTACAATCTTTGTATAAAGTTGCATTTTGTAATGATTCATTTGTAGGTATATAATATGGATCTCTCTGTTGTTGATATTCCAGTGCTTGTTGAATTAATTCTAATAATCTATTTGGGGGTAAAACTTTATCGGAAGGTAGAATTGAAATGATTTCTTCAACTAACAATTCACGAGATCTATTAATATCAGAACCAATTTCCCAATTTAAATCTTTTAATAATTTAGTAATTTCTACAGATTCTTCTTCATTTGCCGTTGTTGTTGCTGTCTTTTGATTATTTAAAATCTCATCAATTGCAGAATCTTTTAAACTTACTAATAAAGTACTCATTTTCTTAATCAATGCTTTATCTTGTTCTTCATCAAAATAATCTTTATTTAAATTTCGTATTATCCTTAATGCAGCATTATTACTATTTGATAGGATTAATGTTTCTAAAAATAATCTTTTCTTAATCAAAATTTGAACATTAGTTTTAATTAATGAGATTTTATCATGTTCAACTTCGTCACTATCGGTAACTAACTGATCTATCAGTTCATCAATTTGACTAATTGATTTATCATCATCTAAATTTATTGTAACATCTTTTAATAGGCAAGTTAATTGATTAATCAATTTATCAGATAATTGTAAACCTGTTAGCTGAACCAAAGAATTTGAAACTTGTTGAAAATCCGAACCTAAACTAGATAAGTACTGAATGATTAGTTTTAAAAGTTGAGTATTATTTATAGAAGAAGCGTTATTAAAAGGGTTAGGAATTGGTTGATTTAAAAGTAGAGATAGATTGTTCATCGTGCGGGGTTTATTTTGAGACATTATAAAGGATGAAAGGGGAGATAAAAGGGGAGGATGGGTTAAATAGATGGATCTAATATATATGTATGTATATATATATATATACATTATTATTAAACACTTCTCTATCGCTAATGGGCCTACCATTGTAAATATTTGAGGTGATCAATTACATAATACAAATTTTATGAATGACATAATGACTGACATACACCCAATAAAAAAGAGAAAAAAAATCTCACCATCAAATCATTACATAATCAATTACCATAATCGTCAAAAAGAAATCGACGCGACTATGAACTTCAACTACCCCACGAAAAACTGAAAAATTCAAAAGCTAAAAACTACCAACAGGGTCGGTCAAAGTAGAAGTCGCGGTCGCGGTCGCGGTTGCGGTCGCGTCAAAACTAAGAAGCACCACCGCACGGGCAAAATTCCAATTGAACCTCAGCCATCGAGATTCAATTTGCTCGCAACACGCGCCCACAAAATTTAAATTCCGATACTTTCGACGTTTTCTGCCTGGAAATCTAGGAAAGCTGCTTTATTTTGCAGCTGCAGTTATATTTATCCATCTATATATTTTTTTTTTCAGCCGACCGGCGGGTGCGCACTGGCATTGGTATATACTGCGACGGCCACGACGTCGAGTCACGACGGGCACGCTGAGCCTAGTAAGTTGTAACTACTAACTACGCACTCTTCAGGGGCGTCGGGGGCGCTCGTGGTGCTGAAAGTGAAAGTGAACGTGAGCGGTGGAAAAATACGTGTACGATTTTTATTTCAACCATTTCGATCACCGACGTGTATTATTAAGCTTGGTTCTTCTTTATATTCTCTCTCTTTCTACCTTTCCACCTTTTTTCCTCCTTTTGTTTCCCTTCAATTGATATCATCAACTCCAATTATAGATCCTTCTATATTTTCATCACCATGAAGTTCTTCAATTTAAATACTTTAACATCCATTCTAGCTGTCCTTTCTTTAACTAGAGCTGAGGATGACGCCTTCGCTTCTGCTGATTCCGCTGTTGTCAAATTAACTGCTGAAACATTCCAAGGCTTTATTAATGAAAATCCATTGGTTTTAGCTGAATTCTTTGCACCATGGTGTGGTCATTGTAAGAAACTTGGTCCTGAATTCAGTTCTGCTGCTGATATTTTAGAACCAAAAAATATTAAATTGGCTCAAATTGATTGTACCGAAGAAAGAGATCTTTGTACTTCATATGGTATTAAAGGTTACCCAACTTTAAAGATTTTCAGAGGTAATGAAAACGAACCTGCCGATTATCAAGGTAATAGAAGATCTGCTGCTATCGTTAGCTTCATGACAAAGATGTCTTTACCTCCTGTTTCTTTAATTGATGATTCTTCCGATTTATTGGATACTATCGCCGAATTAACTGGCCCATTAGTTTTACAAGTTTTACCACCAACCGTTGTTGGTTCTGCTGCTAATGAAACTTTCCATGAAGTTGCAAATAGTTTAAGAAATGATTATATGTTTGTTTCTACTTCAAATGAAGAATATATTGATAAATATGTTACTGATTCAACTAAACCAGCTTATGTCTTATTCAGAGCCAATGAAGAAATTGATGATGCTTCTATTTTCAAATATGATGATTTCGAAAAGACTCATTTCAATCAATTCATTGAAACTGAATCCAGACCATTATTCGGTGAAATTCATGCTAATACTTTCAATGGTTACGTTGCTTCAAACTTACCATTGGCTTATTATTTCTGGAATACAGCTTCTGAAAAGACTGCTGTTTCTAGTATCATTTTACCTTTAGCAAGAAAATACAGAGGTGAAATTAATTTCGTTGGTTTAGAAGCTCCAAAATATGGTATGCACGCTAAAAATATTAATATGGAAGAAAAATTCCCATTATTCGCCATTCATGATATTGCCAAGAATTTGAAATATGGTATCTCACAGGATGTTGATTTAGATAATTCTTTAATTACTCAATTTGTTGAAGATTTCGCTGCTGGTTCATTACAACCAATTGTTAGATCCGAGCCAATTCCTGAAACTCAAGATGAAGCTGTTTACCACTTGGTTGGTTATGAACATGAAGCTATCGTTAACTCTAATAAGGATGTCTTAGTTGAATACTATGCTCCATGGTGTGGCCACTGTAAGAGATTGGCTCCTACTTATGAAGAGTTAGCTGCCATTTACACAAACGATACTACTGCAAGTGAAAAAGTTTTAGTTGCAAAGATTGATCACACAAACAATGATATTGCTGGTTTAGATATTAAAGGTTACCCAACTTTATTCTTATATCCTGGTGATGGCTCTGAAAGAATCTTATACGATGGTCCAAGAACTTTAGAAGCTTTAGCTAACTTCATTAAGACTGATGGTACTTATGGTATTGATGGTTTAGAAATTAGAGATAATGCCGCCCCAATTGAAGAAGGTGCTTCAACTGAATCATCTGCTTCCGCTTCTACTGCTGCTGCTTCAGCTTCTGATGCTGCATCTGTTCACGATGAATTGTAAGTAACTTTTGTTTTTTTTATCGAAGAATAATTTTTGCTTGTTTATTATGCGTATATTATGTGTGACTTTTTGAACTTTTTTCTCTTTCCATCTATCTATCTATTTACTGTTTATTAAAAAAATATAACCTGAATTAGTATTACATTGTCGAATATATAGAGTAAAATACATATACATAATCTTATCCTGTAATTATTTGACTTGCTGCTTTCGATAATCTGTTCATAATAGCCAAACCCTCATTTGTTTCATCAACACCTTCAATTAGTATATAATCAACACCAGATTCATCAACTTTTCTTAATAATGAAAATAAATTTCTTTGAATTTCATCACCTGTATTTCCTAGATTTTCTTCAATTACAATCTTTTCATTTATTCCTTTTTTAAAATGTTTTGAACGCAACAATCCAATTTTAATATCATCTCGATCTTTACTCAAATTCGTTATAAATTCATTAATTTTTTCAACACCATCACCACAATTCAAGAAAAGTACCACTTTAGCTGTTGGACTATAATGTCTATATTTCATTCCTGGTGTTCTAACAGGTTCTAATTTACCAGCAGTCTTTTTAGCAACTATAATATCTTTCCAAGCTTCTCCACCAACTTTTTTAATCTCTTCTAATGAAATTCCACCAGGTCTTAGTAACATTGGTGGTGAACAAAGTCCATCAACAACTGTACTTTCTAATCCAACATTACATGATCCACCATCTAAGATTAAAGGTATACGAGTATTCAAATCATGATAGACATGTTGTGCTGTTGTTGGTGAAGGTCTAGTTGATGCATTTGCTGATGGAGCTGCCAAAGGTGTATCTGATATGAAAATTAATGCTCTTGCAATTGGATGAGATGGCATTCTAACTGCAAATGTTGGTTGATTTGCTGTCACATTTGGTGATATTGGCGAATCTTCACCTGCTGGTAATAAGATTGTAAGTGGACCTGGCCAGAATTTATTAATTAAAGGATAATATATTTCAGGAATAGATTGATTATTTGAAAGCAATCTACGTTTTAATTGATCAATTGAAGAAACATGTGTTATTAATGGATTATCAGATGGTCTATTTTTAGCCCTGTAAATAGACTTGACAGATTCACTATCGAGCGAAGAGGCACCTAACCCATAAACAGTCTCTGTTGGGAAACCAACAGCATTCTTTGTGGTGGTTAATATATCAGATGCAATTTGTAAATTTTTTTCAGTTTCTGGATCAGTTATAGTTAATTTTGTACCATCATTGTTAAAATGTATGGATAATGGATCCACTTTTAAAACTTTTGTTTCCGTAAACGGTGGTGCTTGTTGTTGTGCCTCTGTCATTACCGATCTTAATTGTGAAATGGTTCCAAATGATTTGAAAGTGAACCCCCGTACTAGCTGTAGCAAAGTCGTTTTGGCAAAAAAAAAAAGGAAAATAAGATAAGGAAAGTATTCTATAAATATATAGAACCAACTTGAGATCTTATCCAGAAAGATGGATAAGATAGGCTCTTAAATAAATCTAAAAAAAAAAAATTCAAAAAATAAAAATATTTTTTAAAAAAAAAAAAATTTCGATAAAAAAAAATGAAAAATGGTGTAGAGATGATTCTAGGTAATCAATTAATCGACGCGCCGATAGTTAATCAATATCGACGCAGGAAAGAATTGAAAGAAAGAATTGAAACTTGACGTGAATCTTTGATTTTTTTGTCCTTTTATACATTTCATTTGTTTGTATCCAGCTGGATTCGTCATCTGAATGCTTTTATCTTTTGGATAAGAGTACAATTAATTACACTGAGAAATGTTTGGATTTGCAAAGAAATTGGTCTCCACTTTGGAGACACAAGCTACTAATTATTTGAACGTATCTGGCTCTTCTAATGACCTGTTGTCTGACAACAGACAAGGTATACGAGTGATATCTGTCGATAAAGGCTCATTGGGGGCCAAATACGGATTTGAAAGTTGGTTTGATTTCATTGTTGCTGTCAATGGATACGATATTTCTGGGTTTTTACAACCTAATCAAACTTTAGACTCTAATCCTTATTCTCAAGCTGATGAATCATCATATCAAGATCAACAACAACAAGGTGGTACTAATATAGATTATACTCAATTATTAAATTTCCTGGCTGCTGAGGTGAACCAAATGAAATCTGATTTGATATTTAAGACATGGTCTGCCAAAGGTGGCGTCACAAGAGATATTGTAATCCCAAATTCAGAATTCACTAATATGGAGAATGATCAATTGGATGATATTAGCATATCTCCAAACAAGACAAAGACAAATGATACATCATCAGGTGTTAAAACTGCTCAAAATAGTGCATTCAAGAGATTACAAATGACTTTACAATTAACTCCATTATCAGCATCTTCTTATGTTTGGCATGTTCTGAGAGTGCAACCAAGTTCCCCTGCTTATGTTGCTGGTATTATGCCCGACGAGTATATAATAAATTGTGAAGGTGGATTGTTAGCAACAGGTGGTGAAGATTTATTAGGTAAAATGCTTACATCTGTTTATTCTAAATGGAAATCACATCAAATTATGAGACAAACTGGTGTTAGTAATCCTTATATGCCAAAACCATCAGAATCAATCAATAACAATGATAATTCTCCATGTTCAATTGTTCTTTACGTTTATAACCATGATTACGATACTGTGCGTCCTGTTACTATTTACCCTAATGAAACTTGGGGTGGTAAAGGTTTATTGGGTTGTGATATTGGGTACGGTTTACTACATAGAATTCCTGAAGTGCTTGGTAAATTTTATAAAGAAGAAGATGGTGATTCAGATGTTGATTTGAGTCCGGGAGGTGTTATGTTCCATAATCATCAACAGAAAGAGGATGATAATTTGTTGGATCAATTACCACCAACTACAGGTGAGAATTTATTGGCACCTGCTGTTCATGCTCCATCGTTTGGTGCAGGAACTCAAGCACCTCCACGTAGATCTAAAAAGACCAATAAGTATGCTGTTCCAACGAGCGATTTATCTAGTTATTTTGAAGAAGCTACTGCAAAATCAAAAGAAATAGATGGTGATAGAAAAATAGATTTTGGTGATCAAATACCGCTGCCGCCATCAGCTCCAAAGCATGATCTTTAGATAGAAAGCTATGTAACTATAAATAAATATATTTAAAATAAAAAAAAAATAATAATAATAATAATAGAAGAAAAAAGAAAGAAAAAGTAGCGTAGAGGAAAAACAGTAGTCTAATTTATCACTGTGATTGCTTCCAAACTTCTCTCTCTTCAGCCAAAGTAACTATTTTAGAGCCATTGAATGAATCCTTCATTTGTAATAACTCACAAACCTTCCAATTCAACAAGTTATTTATTATTCCTATATCTCGTATAATTGTAACCAATAAAAAATATGCCGAACCCAAGAAAAGACCAAGTATCGTACCGACAAAGACTTGGTAACCATTATGATATGAAAAATATAACCTTGAATAAACAACAGAGGATTGAATAATTACTAGACCAACAATACCAAATATCTTTGTTGTTTTATTTAGAATAACTGGCCATTGTAAGATCAATTTCAAAGTCATATAACATGTTAAAAATGCCACAAACTGAGAATGTGAACTCGGCATTCCATACGTCAATGATCCATCCTTCTTGAAAATTTGACCCTCCAATGGTCTTTCAAATTTTGCCAATTTTTTAATAATACAGCTTGTTATATCATTTGCCACATGGCCAAATGCTAATATACAACTCTCTATTTCACGTGTAATTAAAAACCAAGAGAATATGAAAACAAGTACCAATATAGGTGTCAGTGAGGATATCGCTATCACTAAAGAAATAGGATTCGCAGGATCATATAGTATATAGGTGTGGTCAAACGGCACTAGATCTTGCGTCATAGATATATATATATATATGACAAAGGGAAAGTGACTATCAAGTAACAAGAACAAGAAGGGTCCCGTTCTTAAAGACCGACTTCTATAAACAGCCGATATATTTTTTTATCTCGCATCTGAGATCTGAAAAAATATTCCGAACTCGAGACTTTTCTAAATTTACCTTGTTTACCAGGTGCTCCTTATGTTTATTGCCTTTCACATTCACTTCTCAGTTCAAAAGAAATTCAATGACGGATGAAGACACTCAGCAGGTTGTCCAGGAGTTGAAGCAACGGTTGGCGAACCAACCAAATACAGATGAGATCAAAACTATTTTACAAAGGTTTATAGCATTACAAAAAGACAAGAAGAATCTAATTACATTGGAAATTATTACAACTTTGAATAAATACACTGTTCCTGATGTCTATTCTATAGCTGATGAAGATATAAAAACTTTACTTATTGACTCGTTTGCAAACAGAATTGGGATATCACAACTAATAATTGCTTTGAAAGCAGACCCATCAAACTTGGCTTATTCTAAATTACTAGCTGATTTAGTCATCTCAAAGTCATTTGAGAGCCTTTTTGTTGATTTAACAAGATCAAGCTTTAGAGACATAAAACCTTTAGTGAATTACAAGATTATGGAATGTTTAAATCGATGTTTTTTAACTTCTAGAGATGAATTATTGGACTACGTCACGAAGAATTACAAAAATATCATATATAAGCATCTAATGAATGTGGAGTTTCTTGATTTGGATTTTTATTGGCAATTAATGAATCCTTGCTTATCTATAAATGAATTTTTTGAAGATCCTGATTCAAACTCAATGATAACTAAAAATTACAATTTACACAGTGATAAAGTATTCCTTCGAAACCTCATAGGATATTTGAAAGGTAAGATCAACGACACAAACATTTATGCATATATGACTTTGATTAATCAATTAAATATCAAAGAATGGGATTTAATACTCAATTTTAGTATAGAGACGAACGATGTGAATGTTGCTAAATTATTCATCTTTTTGGTTAGTGAGAAATATGATCAAAGAAAACTAATTAACCACTATTTGAGGAAATCGTTTTTAGTATTTGGTTCAAAGCAATATATCAAAGAGACATCGGTTCTAATTCAACAATCATTGATGAGATGTATTGTTGTTTTGCTAAACTATTCAGATACAGAGTTTGTGGAGAAGATTTCTAAAGAAGTTGGGTTTTTAGAAACTATAACGAATAGACTAGAATCCAAAGTGGATAAATTGCGGATTTTTGGTATGATTATTGGAGATTTAGTTCATGAACGATTAAACAACGGAAAACCAATGTTTGATATTGCTCAGTATCTTGAGAAGAAGAAGCAATTCTTGGATGAAATTGGATCCTTCTTGTCAGAAACAAAAGTTGTTGATGATCCATTTACTATAATAAAACTACCCATGGTGGTTGCTAAAAATGAGTCCGATATTCCAAAACAATTGCATTTGAAATCCACTACTGATAAATTAATGGTCTCTTCCAAGATAGATTCAGATCCAGAGGATTCAGATGATGAAGATGATCAGATGGCAACAATGTCTGTCAAAAAAACAGTCCCAACACCAGTCTATTTAAAAGAATTGATTTCCTACTTACAAGCAGATCGACAAAAGGATCAACTTGCGTATGAAAAGTATCAACTAATGTATCGAATCCTACCTCAGCTCGTTAGAACTAAACAGGATACAAAAGAATTAGAGTTTTATGCAAAGTCTTTATTAGAATTAGTTATGAATCTTGACAACAGTTATGGATTTGAAAATTTTGAAGCATGGAAATTATCATCCTTAATTGCAATAACTGTGGGTGATTTTGATGATTCTATTGAATATTTTGCAACAGCATTCATCTCAGGTGATTTATCTCTAAGTAAACGTATCATGATTTTAAGTTGTTTAAGTTTAAGTTCCCGTGAGCTATCAGGTTTTGACGATGAATTTGTTGGAGGAAAAGATATAATTGAAAACATAGGTCCACAGAGATTACCAGAACATTTACATCAACAATTTATAGCGTATGAGAATTTACAAGATCAACAACAAGTAAAAGAAATTGATGTGATGGTTAAAGCTATTGAATCTTTCAAAATGAGTGGAACTATAACCAGAATGTCTTCAAAATTAAAGAAAAAGAACACTACAGAATCTAAAAATAAAGTAAAGAATACAAGTTTTATTAACAAAAAGTTACCAAAAGTTTTCTTTTCGTTGATATCTATTTGGCAATCAATAGATTCAAGAACTTCAAATGGATTTCAAATTGGAACTTTTTCAAGTATTCTAAATTCACATTACTTAAGAACGTTATCAATAATATTAGATTGTGGGATTCCATCATCCACAGAGATGGTTGACATGTGCTCGGAATTATTAATTTTGATAGCTAATCAATCAAGAGTACAATGTATCAAATTTGAAAGTGATATCTTTGAATCAATTTTGATCTGCCTGAAAACAATATTGCAAATCGATTCCAAAAAATTAATTAACGAAATATTCAATGGAGAATTAAGTATGATCAATGAAAATTTAATGTTTATCTACAATAATGGAGTGATTATAGATAGATCTATGATTAGCAATTGCCAGATAATGATTAATCGAATCAATGAATGTCTAGAATAATGTGGCTGAGTATTCTAATCAGCCAATAGAGTTTGTATCCGGATGAGATAGTACAAACACAGCAATGATAGGTGACACTTACGGTGATGATAGCTGGCATTTATACGGATGCAGGACGGCGATCTGTGCCGAAAGCTTCTCCTTATTTTTATTTATTAGTTTTTTTTCTTTTTGCTGTCAGTATTGCCAGACTTTTTATTGTTTAATTGGGATCTTCATTACATTATCGAGAGAGAAAGATTGATAAATAATAGTTTTATCAATTACATAATGATTAAGCGCATCATATGAGAAAAGAAGAAAAAAAAATAATAATGAAATACTGGAAGTAATAATCCAATTCCGGGGATTAGGGTTTTCAAATTTGATGCTAATTAATTGATAGTATTAATTTAAGGGATCTAATGAAAAAAAGAAATCATGGGCTTTTTTTATCCTATCTCTTAGTTAGTTGTACATAATAAATAAAAAAAGGAGTAATAATAGAGTACAGTTATGTTCAAAAAGCTTATTAGATATTAAATCTAAATTTATATTTAAAATTACCAAAAGATAATAGCATAAACTAGTAAAGAAAAAATAAGAACTAAAAAAAAAAAATGTTGAAGGAAAAGAAAACAGATAATGATCTACATTTATTCAGAAATCTTTAAATCTTCTAATTTTGCAAGTGTAGCTGGCATCATAGCGCCTTCTGGAGCCTTGTTCTTGGCTCTAAAATCTTTATTAACTTCATCCATGGTAACCCATTCAACACCTTCATGTTTATTGATATGTTCAATTAAACGTTCATGCATTAAGATAGCATGAGGTCTACCAGAGACGTCAGGGTGACAATTGATTGGGAAAATGAATTCATCATATTCTCTGTAAAAGTAATCAAAATGATCTCTCCAAATATCTTCAATATCTCTTGCATTAGCCCAACCATAACCATCAGAATTATCCTTCATGAACATCATTGGAGGTAAATCATCAATATACCAATTAACTGGAATTTCAACCAAACCAGTCTCTTCACCTCTAACTAATGGTTTCATCCAATCAGCAGCCTTTTTTGAGTAATCAATTTTAGTCCAAGTGTCACCTGATCTACACCAATAAGCTTGACAATCATGATGGAACATAGAATGATCATATTCAATACCACAATCTAATAACATCTTAATACCTTCTGTTGTAGTTTCCCACCAAGGAGCTGCAGAACCAGTTGGTGGTTTACCAGTAAATTCGGTAATTAATTTCATACACTTATCTAAAACATCACGTTGCTGTTCTGGAGACATATCAGTAGGATTCTCGTGAGAGTAACCATGCAACCCAATTTCATGACCTTGATCTCTAATCATAGCACATTCATCAGGGAAAGTCTCTAAAGAGTGACCAGGGATGAACCAGGTACCTTTTATATTATACTTATTTAACATCTTCAACATTCTAGGAATACCCTGATGACCAGCAAACAAACCTCTTGAGATATCACTTGGAGAATCTTCACCTCCGTATGATCCAAGCCAACCACTAACAGCATCGATATCAATACCGTAACAGCATAAAACTCCTTCATAAATAAATAAGTTAGTACTCTATCAAAACTGGTTTGGAATGAATGAGGATATATACACAACTTACTTTTCTTGGACATTTTTCTTTAAAGACTGACTATTAGTTAAAAAATTGAAGTTTGAAATAAAAAACGTAGTTTATATTATGTATACTTCTGTGAAGCCAGCACATTATTTTTATACACCCAACTAGTTCTCGGATATGCTTGAAAATATATATATATCCGATGATACAAAACAAGATCAAAAGGGCCTAAGACGCTGATGCATCATTCCTCTTCAGGCTATCGACGGTTATCTCAAATAGCTCTCGAGGGAAAAAGTGAATAAGACAGAGATAAAGAAAAAACCTAAAATTGTATTTCTAATTGTTTATCAGAAGATCCCTAGCTACCAAACAATTAAACGATTAATTGTTCGAAATGAAAGGGGTATAAGATAGATAGCGTTACTTCAGTGATCAAGGTATACAAAACCGCTGGCAGAAGCAGTTATTGTAATTGCAATTTGAAGATAATCATCGGTCTTTATTACACAAGGGGCCATGTGTTAAACAATATAATAATAGAAGTAAATCCGTATTAGGCTTGTTTAGCTAAGAAAAAAAGCGCAATTAATTTGAATTGGCATGCAGGATGGCTGAGTCGCGGCCAATCGCTGGGGTTCACAACAGGGGATATCGATAAAATTGCCTTTTTGCGTATCCAGTGCTCCTCGTATTCAAGGCGGTGTAAGAACTAGCAAGTGGCGAGAATCGACGCCAGCCGTGCCCGGCGCTTGCGGCGCGTATCGCCGTCACACGGCGGCCGCTGGGAGGGGACGACTTGTTGATAAGGCCAGCTTGATCATGTTTCTAGCCCGCCTATTAGCCTAGCACCTACTACGTACCTAGTGCGTGCTGTTCCACTGCTGTGCCGTAGGTGGTGGACCTCTGCATTGGGTACCTGCCAGTGACCATTGGGCGAGTACTCCCGTGATGGCTCAGTGGGCATGTTTCTATTGTATTGTTGAAGAGTCACTTCGCTGTTTTACCAATAACAAGTCTTTCTTTGGACGGGCCGGGGTTATCTTAGCTTGTATACCTTTTGGGTTGCGTTTGAATTCTTTGTCTGCTCCCAGGGGAGGGGGTACCACGTCGAAATCAGAATGGGGGAGGGGCGCGGGGGCAAGTATAAGTTTACAGGCCTTTTAAGTTTCAAGGGCACGCGCCGTAACCATATATTTCTAACTGGAGCCAGTGAGGCCTTTTTTTTGATTTTGTATACTTATTGATTAATCTAATGCAGGCAGATAAAGAAAGAGCTTTTGGGAAAGGGACTCAACTGATAAGTGCAAATGAGGTCCAGAGAGGCTCTTTTGTTCTTTGTTTTATTATTGCATTTCTTCGTTTTCTGCTTGATGTACGTCTTTTATTAGTACTATAGTGACAATTATTATTATGATTCAAGCTACCATGATCGAAAAAAAAACACAAAGGTATTCAAGATATGTCAGTTCATTATGATTGTTGATCGTTAAATTTTAATTAACATGAACCTTTGAAAAAAAAGAATAAATAGACCTGTAGATCCCCAAAACTAATTGAATTATCGCTTTGTAAAAGATGTAATTTTGTTTTCTTATTAATTTGTTTACTCATTTCAGTATAAATATCGAACTTTGTTTTACATTAAAAGAAAAATGAAAGAATTCTTCAAGAAGTTTGAAAAGTTTGCTAGAGTTAAAGATAGTGATATTGAAGATGATGATCCAACTTTATTACCTTCAAATCATGATCTAAGACCTACCCCAGACAGCGAAAGAACTTGGAAAGCCTACAATTATGTTTTGACTTGGTTTCAATCATCTTTTAATGTTAACGAATGGAATACCGGTGCTACTCTTATCAAGACTTATGATCTTCCACATGGACAATTAATTGGTGCATGTGTCTTAACTTGTCTTATCACATGTTTCTTTACGGTTGTTAACGCCAGATCTGGTGCTTCATACAGATGCGGTTTCCCAGCTTTAGCTCGTTCCACCTATGGTGTTTATGCAGGTTACTTTTTCGTTTTTGTTCGTATGTTCGTTGCTGTCATTTGGTTTGGTGTTCAAACTTATTATGGTGGTATGTGCTTAGATGTTACTTTAAGATGTATCTTTGGTTACAAGTGGCTTAACATTCCAAATCATTTACCTGCAAGTTCTCAAACAGAAACTAGATTAATGGTTTCATTCTTCTTATTGTGGTTAATTCAATTC
Organism: Ogataea ovalis; assembly: GCA_030556425.1. NCBI lineage: Eukaryota > Fungi > Ascomycota > Pichiomycetes > Pichiales > Pichiaceae > Ogataea > Ogataea ovalis. The sequence continues at coordinate 350,349 of JAKTTZ010000017.1, forward strand.
CCATTGTTGTGGTTGCATCCAAAGAACATTCGTCACTTTTTTACTTTCAAATCTATTGTTATGCCAATTGCTGCTGGTGGTTTATTCATCTACAGTGTAGCAATCGCTAAAGGTGCTGGTAATTGGGATCTAGGTGTTTCAGTTACACGTACTACATCTGTTGGAACAACATGGATTAGTATCATTAACTCAATTGTCGGTAACATCTCTCCAATGATTGTTAATCAACCAGATATTGCAAGATATGCTAAAGATAGAAAGAATGTTGTTTTACCTCAAGCTTTAGGTTTTATTCCTCCAAAGATTTGTATTTTAATGTTTGGTATGGTTACAACTGTTTGTTTAAAGAGAGTTTATGGTGAAACTTACTGGAACGTTTGGGATATTTTAAATGCTATCCTTGATCATAAATGGACTCCTGGTGCAAGAACTGCTGTTTGTTTATGTGCTGCTGCATTCTCTGTTGGTAGTGTTGGTTTAAATATTTTTGCTAATTCCATTCCATTTGCTGCTGATTTAGCATCACTTTTACCAAGATATATTACAATTGTTAGAGCTCAAATCTTTGTTGGTTTATTAGCTTGGGCTGTTGTTCCATGGAGATTCTTAAATTCCTCTCAAAAGTTCTTGACATTCTTAAATTCCTATTCAATGTTTGTTGGTCCACTTCTTGGTGGTATGTTAGCTGATTATTATGTTGTTCGTCGTGGTAATATTCATGTTCCATCATTATATACTAAAAGTAAAGAAGGTGCTTACTATTTCAAAAATGGTTGCAACATCTGGGCTATTGTCTGTTGGTGTGTGTGTCCTGTTATCACCATTCCAGGTTTAATTAGAGCTTACTACCCAAATGTTTCTACTCAAACTGCAAGTGATATTTACGATGGAAGTTGGATTTATACTCTTATAATGTGCTTTGTTTTACATTCTTGTTGTGGTCTATATTTCAAACCAAAATATTATCCAGATAAACACGCTGATACTCCAAAAACTTGGGAATATATGGCAGATTTCAGTGGATTCTTTGAAGATGATGAACCAATTCACGGTGTCGGACATCCAGGTACTGTTGATTATGACTACCAAGATAAGAGTAGTAGCACCGGTGATGAAAAGGTTCAAGAAGAGGTTATGGTTATTGAATCTGCTGGTATGAAGGTTTAGATACTCTCTCCCGTTTAATTTTTATTTTCATTATTTTTTAATTTAACCATATGTCGTAATAATTTAATTTTTATTTATCAGGATAAATTTGTTTTTTTTCATTATATAAATTAGAGAAGTCACATATATAGGTAATTTAGTATATCGTTGAACGAATTTATTGGTGCCAATTTCCAAATAGAGTTTAATTAAAAAATAATTGTGAACAATAAAACATCTTGGAATATTAAAGTGAGGACTTTATGTCCTATATTGGCCAACATATATAGTTCAAAAAAACAATTGATAAAGAACAATAACAATGGGGGCAGTAAAAAAAAAAAAAACACTGCTGAACAATGGATGCACTTTTTTCTTTTTTTCTTTTTTCTCAATTAGCGAAGATTCTTAAATCACTATCAGAAGCAGCGGTGATTGTTCTAAATAAAGGGTCCTTACAATAGGATAAGCTGTGGTGTTTTTGGATTGGATCCCAAGAATATTAATTGAGTTGAGCTTCTTAAAAGAGAATAAGAGCTGATGTTAATTATTTAGTGCATTATACAATAGAACCAACCATAGGACAATAAAGAAGGCATAGGATCTACATTTTGAATAAGGTAGCTTATTCCTTCGCTTGTTATATACTCTTTTATTCTTAAATGTATTCAGTTTTTTCAGTTATTAATTAAATATACTATTTACCTAAGTTTAATTGTAAGAACGGGGTCTAATCTGCATCTTTCATGAAGTATTTTCACATAGATTATGCGTCGTATAAAATTTTTAAATGTCAGAGTGCTGCTCTTTAATAGTTAGGAGGTGTGCCGGCAATATTTGGTAAATAAAAACCACGGATGACTGATACCTTAACAAAACAATTGTAAATAGTGTAAATTCTGCTACTGCCAGCTTTTACCTTGCTAGCAAGCTCAAACATGGCCGTTTGATTTATCCCTAGAGGCAAACATTCCTAACAAGTGACAGCAGGTTTATATATATGCTCTCTCGTATTAAGGATTTGTAAGTTGTATGTCCCAAGTTCACCCTAATTGTAAGTTCAAGTGTGAACCTTCTAATTAATATTTGTAACTTGACAACATTTATATGTCAATCAAACGTTATATCTGAATAAGTCACATATAAATAACTAGCGAAGACTCTTTTGTTCAATAGGCCCTTAGTACTAAGTCTCTAGTTTACAGTCGGCCCGTTTAAGTGTATTAAAAGAAGATTATCATTGCAGGGAAAATAAATGACGTTAAAATAAATAATGAATATAGATTTAGCTTCAATAATTCACACACTAATATCAGTTACTGTAACAAGAAACATGACCATAAACATTACAATTCTTCGTTTACTTGACAATTGAAATGCATCAATCTACATTGAATTTTTCTTTAAAAGATAGTTCTTGAAAATAATCCTGGAATCTGGTAGTATCATGAAATAAAAATCAAGGAATTTAAGAGAAAAGAGTCTTTAATTCACGAGCTGAAACTTTCGCTTAATAGACAAATAATGTTCAACAAGTTGATATATATACTTCAGCTCCAACAGTTATCACCTCAGAATCCAACCTTTGATGTAAATAACTCAACATTTGTTTTTGTTCTGATTTCGAGCTGACAATTTATAATTTACAAATTACAAGTAGAGCGACGCGTCGAGTATTTCAACGCACCTTCCAAATTATATCCCGTACATCTTGTTACTGAATAACAACAGGAATAAACTAGTAATTAATTTATTTTAAAGAATAATAATTCTCATTTATAAATTTTAAACAGTCGGATATTATAGATAGTTTTAAATTGAAGCAGCGTGATAACTAAAATATGGTCCACCTGCAGAACAACTAATACAATTTTATTTAAACAAGTCATAGACTTCACAATCTAGTAGTAATATGATTAATTGTAGGTATATTACTTAAGAAATCACATTCATTCATTTGGATTGTGATCTAATCTTAAACATGATTAATTATTAATCTTAATTGGGAATTTTTTTTTTAAGTAATTAGAAAGTTGATTATATAAAAAAAATCTATATACTTTAGAATATTTAAATCCAAGAGAATTTAACCCATATTTATATTTCCAATCTAGTCATACAATTTTAATTTGACAGATTTATTAATTCGTTAGAAATTGATTATTCTCCATAGTTAACCATACTTAAGAAATCAATTTGTCAATTAAATTTCCTTTTTAATTTATTCTGTCCTATACAGTCTTATCTTATACATGATCTTAAAAGTATTCGATAGCCCAGATAATGATTTAGCATCTTCATGAAATTTATGTCCTTTTTTTGCCAAGTACACCAAAAAAACACAAACTTCTTTCCGGTGTTGGATATCTTTAAAGAATGTTGAAAATGGAAAGATGAACTTATCTTTGAGTATCGAAATGTCGTACAAATGGTAATCTTCGTCAATTTGCTTTCTTACATTAATTTCCAAGTTGATATTCAGACATGAAATGATCATCAAATTTTAAATCCCCAAGCACCTATGAAATCCTCGAATTTTGAAACTGTGATTCATCTTTCATAACAACAGAATGCATATTGTCAAATGCATTTTCCACATTCTCCCCAAGTCTTTGAGAGATTTCTGAAAAGAACAATTGAAATCGATCCAACACCCATTCAAAAAAATTTAAAACTGGCTTGACTCAGATCCAACAAATATCGCTCGCCAGTCGACATACATGAATTATATTTGTTTTTCGATACAATATTCATACTCTTAACGCTTCGATTTGACGTGAGGTTATATATTAGGTCAAAAATAGCAATATGCTGTTGAGATAGTTCAATTATCTGAGGCACTTAAACCAATCAGTAAGACATCCTCAGAAGCACCGTTATGTGAAATAGATTTCTTAATTTTTACCAATTTGCAACAGCAATTATTGTAGCCTTAGTAGAAGAACAAATATCGCTATCGAAAGAACCAAGTCTTTGTGTGTGGGTGGGCCTCGTGGCCCATAAACTGGAGTGGAAACATTGTAAGTTATAAGTTATTGGTACATTACACTATTAAGAAGATATACTACTCTTCAATAATTTATAAATGGTATATGTATCCGCTATGACGATCTTTTCTCAGGTCATTCATTTATATTTAATGTTTATTCCGAAAATCAATGAATTAATATTATTGTTCCCAACAATTTTAATATTAATATAGTTATAGACAAAAACTGAACGAGCAATAGCCGAAATTATGTATTTAAGCCGCATGAGATAAGCTCTTTACTAGTTAATCTGATCCGCCCAGCTCGTTTTAGGTTTTCTCCATGATTACTTGTCAGATTTGATTGATTGGTATTTATATAAATATGGAGCAATCTGTTGCACATTTAAGATGATTGTTCTTTTTGCTTTTCGTTTTCCTTTTTCTTTTTTGTTTCGCTTTTAAATTAACATTACTTCAAAAAAAAAATGTCTGAAGTTAAAGTCTTCAAACCTGTTACCGTTCCATTCAAGGAGGTTTCTGATTATCCACTTCCTTTAAGAGAAAATGGTTTATTAGAAGAATATCTAACTG